>CM067509.1:9630405-10184604 GCA_034509495.1 Acestrorhynchus altus | reverse complement strand
AACTGGCTTTGAACTTCTCGAGCTCGTTTCTGAGCTGGAGCAGCGCTGGTGTCCCGACACTTTCTCCCAGTGCAGACCAGCTCTCACGGACACGGAGCCTACAGGAGAACCTAGATCTTCATCCTGAACAAAGCTGGTTTCAGCTGTGTCCGTGTCAGAGGCTGAACTGAACACACTGGAATGAATGAAGCTCCATCTCCAGTTGTTCTCGAGCTGTAAAGCAGTTTAATGATCTGAAATAGGATGAGACTCACTTTACTGCCCATATAACCTTCCAACAAGGAGTTACAGTATGATGACAACTTGATAGTGCATCTTAGGACATCTGCACCATTAGAAGGGTTCTTCTGGTTCTTTATCCTAGCTGAAAATTCAATCCATAGATTATACTTTGTATGTTGAAATGGATCCTTACATTATTAAAATTGATCAACTATGGGTCTTTATTATGGGCGGTGATTATACAGTGTACATAGAACCATAAACATTTCAAAGAATCATTGGAATAGAAAAACTGCCTGCTTTTAAGGGGTCTTTTTTGGGGAGAAATCTGTTGATTCATAAATTATCAATCTGTTTGAATACTATATTTAGTCCTATGTGATCCAATAGAATATTATAGGAATGCTCCCAGTTTCCTAGATGTAGTCCATATAGGAATCCTATGGGAATTCTTAATTCTTGTCATTGATGATTCCTGTAACACTGATTATGATTGTTACCATCATTATTTTGTCCATTTCTCACGGTTACAGGAGGTGAATAGATGCAGTGGCTCTACCTCATTGGTGAACACACACAGTCTACATGTGTCTGCTCCATTCAAACGTTCCTCAGGGACTGCAGTCTTCACTGGCCATGTGTTTGGACTGAAACATGTCTTTCATTTTAAGACTCTTCATTAGACCTGGTTGTTTCACATAGGTTTGAGGTTGGACTAACCTGTACAGTTTGGTTGTGACCGCGGTAAACCCATTTCTCTTTTTTCCCTCCTGGTTTTTGCTTGGCTGGAGTTGCTGTTCTTTTTCCCAAAGAAGCCACAATGGCAAAGTGGCTGAAGGACTATTTGAGTTTCGGGAGCAAGCGAATGCCTCCTCAGCCACCAAAACCAGACTACACCGAGAGTGAGATCCTCAAGGCTTACCGTGTGCAAAAGAACCTGGACTTTGAGGACCCTTATGAGGACTATGAAAACAAAAGCAGGAATGACAGTGGGTCATCAGCAGTGACCCCACTCGCAGGACTCGGCTCTATGCTGAAGAACAGTGGTTTGGATATGAAAGTGGTGTCACCGAAGCATCGGCTCATCAAGGTGGACTCGCAGGATCTGGGCCGGACCAAGATTCTCCTGAGCTCCGTGTCCTTGGAGGAGCCGTCAGAACCAGTAAGTGGAGAATTAGCAGTCAAGCATGAGCTCTGAGTGAGCAGTTTGGCACTGATGTAACATCTCAATACTCTCTCTCTCTCTCTCTCTCTCTCTCTCTCTCTCTCTCTCTCTCTCTCTCTCTCATGCATGCTTGTCCAGCTGTGACAACATAGGTCAACTAGATTTTCCCATAGATTGAAGGACCGCAGGGGTCATGTGACAGTTTATTTTTCGTCAGTCATGTCAATGAAGGATAAAAATAGTCCATCTCAGAATGGATGAAATGAAACCATCTGGTCACTCCAGCATAATTTTTGTTTCTTTGCTTAATATTTACATGAAAGTTTTCTGAAACATATTTCAGACATTTTTTTTTTTTTACTTAAGTCTCGTTACTTCATATTTTAGAGTCAGTTTGTTGGTTCAGTCTCTGTAGTGCTCATATGATACAGCATGCAAATATAACCCCTAAATTATTTACCATTGCAGGAAATGTGAATTGATTTATAATTAATGAACAGAGAGTGTACTTTTGCATCTGAATGTATAGAATTAAATAATTCAATCTTCTTCACAGAAAACATGTCTCCTGCTACAGTTTTACCTTTGTTCTGCCCCTGTAAGGAAAAAGTATAATTCATCACACAATGATATTTGATGTGTTATATGTATCACATTTTATATATATATATATATATATATATATATATATATATATACATTGATCCTGTGATATGAAGTCTAGAAAATGGCAGGTCAGCACAGGTTCAAATGTCTATTGCATTTGTTCTTTTGATGATTTTCTATCAACTGAAGAATCTTTAGATTGGATCTTTAAAGAGCTTCTTCACATTCATTGAACTCTATCAATATATTACTTCTATGTTATTCTTTGAAAGTACATTTTTTTAAGAGTGTATCATATGAACCCTTTAATCCACAGGAGAATAATACCAGAAGTGCATACACTGTAGTCTGATGTCCTGATTGTGTCTTTTCTGCAATTCACCTGATAGCAAGCAAGAAAGTGGGTTTTCAAATGAATTCGTTTATGACTCTCAGAGCCTGCAAGCCCCACTTTTATTTCCCATTGTAAAATTGATTTAAAATTAATTCTGTATGCTTATGAAACAGCACGTAATCTAAAATTACAATCAATAATGTTTTGGTGGACAGAAATAATCCTAATTTCTCCACGAAATGTGCAATTTTCCTCATATGTCATCTTAGATTTCTGGTTGCTTTATATTGTGGTTGGTTTAATATCTAATCTAAGAGTGTACACAAGAGTGCTAAAGTGAAGAAGTTCATGTATGCATTCCTGTTTCTCATTTCATGCTATTAAAATGACTTGAGCAGTATATAATCAAAAATCTTAAATGTACTTTAACCTGCATATAGCATGCAGATGTTTCATATATGTCCAAAGTTATCCACACATTCTTACTAGTGAATTCAATGAAGCCATGCCTTACATAACATGTCTTGTAGTATAATCTCCATGGGAAAGAACTGCCAGAGCTGGATGCTCTGGAGCAGCTACACATGAGCCTGATGACACCAAGCATAAAGCAACATATGTAATCCAAGACTAATCATCCAGCATAGGGCCCTAATCTCACTAAGGATCATGTGGCTGGAGACAATTAGGTCCACACAGCAAAGTTCTAACATTGAAATGTAATGCCTAAGTCTGCATCTGTCATTTGTTTGTCACCATTGGCATACTTTCAAATATATCAATTCATTGGAAGTTATAATGCATGCTGGATATTTCTCTATATTTTTTCCCTTCTTCTTTCCCTTTGTGTGAATCCTCTCTAAGTGGGCTGCATCTCTGTCCAGCTCTTTGCTACGCTTCGCTCAATAAAGCCATTAGCTATGGGTAAATGTTATCTCAAGGACTGCCAGCCTTTTATGGCTCAGCACCAGTCTAGCGCCTGAAACAGGCAAAGACACAGGGGCAAAAGCCACTTTTCTACCCCCTTACACTTGGATGAACATGCATGCCCCTTTGACCCACCACCTCCACCCCCCTTGTAATGGTGCCCATGGGGAAATCCTTCACTGGAAGTCAGTCAAGTGGATGATATCTAAACAAGAGCTGCTGTATCGAGGGACATGGAGTGGAGCGCTCGCATTGCCCTGATTTACTCATAGGGTAACATAGGCCTCCTGGATGATCACTGATACATCCACTAATTCCCCAGATCATTCCTTTTATTCTTGCCACTAGTCTTCATTCATGCATTTTCTCACCACATCATACTCATTTGAAAGCAAATTAGAATTACAAGTAGATTAGATGTAGTGACAAAAAAACAAAACAAACAGAGATTAACAAGAAAGGATGATTAGCAAACAATCTTTGCAATTAGATTAGCAGACAGACATGAGGGAGAGAGAGAGAGACACACACACACAGAGGTTTTTGTATTGTATTCTTCTACTTTAATGGTCAGAATTGCAATTCATAAAATAGTTTTCCAAAAATGTCTGATACTTTATCATTTCTGTGGTGTTACTGAGGAACAACAAGTAAAGAAGGAAATTAGAAAAGAGTCAGATCTGCACACATTTTAAGGGAATTGTTTGCATTATTAAATGCTTAATGTGTAATGAAATTCTCTTTTTGTAGTGAAAATAAGGCTACAGCCAAACTGGAAAGAGCTACTTTTTCTGTTTTAGTCTACACCGTACCTTCACTCTGTAGTTCCCCATCTACAGTAAAATGCAAAAAAGATGAAGCGTGAGCATGGGCAAGTGTGTGACTTATGACTCATATGTCATTTCCACCATTGGCTGTTGTTTACATGGTACATGATATAGATTGAACTGGGTCAATGAACACAAACACTATAATGCCAAAGCGGATTTGAAAAGATGCATTTTCAGTGCTGAAAAATGTCGGTTCAGTGTGGACGAATGGTATTTAAACATATACGTATTCTGATTTACCCATGTTAGTGCAGCTGTAGCCAAGCAGTCAATTGTTCACAGAGGTGGAAACTGATGATGATGAAAAGTTTAATCTTTAAAGTTAAAGCTTAAAACTCAGAAAGCTGTTACACATAATTATTACAAATACTCTGTCTGATGTTTCAGTGTTTTGACCATTTAATCCTAAAAATGTACCTTAAATACTACAGTGACACTAGAACGTTTGTGATATATCTCAAAAGAAATGTGATCTGATCTTCTTCTAATTTCTAAAACTAGATAGAGAGAACCGAGTAAAAATGATGCAAAAAAGAGATTGTTTTTAAATTGATTTATTTATTGAACAAAACTAACCTTAACATAAAATATCTTTGTCAGAAAAAGTATGTGAACCTCTAGGCTGGCTGAGATTACTGTTATTTAAGAGTGGAATCAGACTGGGTGTCCAGATACTACAAATTGCATGAGTTGATGTGGTAACAACATAGGCATCAGCCCTGTACTTCCGCCACCCTGAATTTGACGTTGTTGTTTGTAATGCTATGAGAGACAAATCTGATGTCCAGACTGAGAATCATTTGTATAAATTCAATCGTAATTGCATTTCAAATCACCTCCAAATATGGTTTGGATCCAATTAGCAAAAATCAGATATTGTGGGTTTTTTTGCTGTTCGGACTATCAAAAGTCAATCTGGATACAATCTGGATATGCCAACAATCACTTTGGACTGGCAGTCTGAACATAGCCTAGGAGTATCATTTACAAAGTGGTAATTGAAGTAATCTGGTGAGTTTAGCAGGCCCGCCCATGCATGTTTTGAAAGCATAGACTTGGGTCTGCATTCCATTCCAGCAGGTCCTATTTTCCCTACCAGCTGAGTGTGGAATAGGCAGAAGGCAAGTGCACCAAGAAGATTCCTGAAAACAATTTTTTCAACAAACCCCTCCTCCACCAGTCACTTCACAATTTTGCCTGTGGCCACAGACTGATTAAACGCACAACTGAGTTCTTAGGCCATACTGGTGGAAGCCACAAATCTTTTACCTAAAGTGCAATACAGTGCTGTTGATTTTATTTCCATGTCATCTGACTTCTGCTATTGAGGTGAGGATTGCTTTTTGCTATATAGGTTTTATTTGGTTGCCTTTATTGTTTTATCCATCCATCCATCCATCCATACATCCATCCATACATACATCCATACATCCCTTTTTATCTCATTTGTTCTTGTCCTAGGTCGCAACCTACCTGGATTCATTCAACCTACCTGGATTCATTGAGTGCAAGGCAGGAAAAGGATTCCAAATCTTAATAAACTTGGTAACAATAGTCAAGCAGTGGGGAATGTTTGTATGGTAACAAGATTCACACATTATAGGTTCTGGTCCTATATTAATTACGCAAAACAGTTGTTCCTTTCTAGGACATCTTAGATTAATTACCAGAACACAGAAAATTAGTAATCTAATGTACTGTGCAGAGTGAGCTGGCAGAAAACCAACACTGGTGCAAAACATATTTCAAGCCATTTCAAGAACTTATTTCTACTGGTCCATTCATCATAAAATGATAGAAAATAAAGAGCATCTGCTAGACTAACATCATATAAATAATAAAACAAAAAGCAAAAATGGGGATGCAATGTTTTTGCGAGATACTGACAGTATGTATATAGTACTGCTGGACTATAGGGGATTTCCTGCTATAGCTAAACCCTTCTAACTCCATATCAGATCCATATCACATCACATGTAATCAAACCAAGTTGCTCCAAATAGGTTGGAAACCATTTCTGGGACTTTAGCTGCCTTCCTGCTTGGCTGAGTGAATTCATCATCAGTGATAATGAATGCAAAGCACAGAAAGAATGGATCAGCACTGCCTCTGAGCAAGAGTTCTATGCACATGAAATATGCATGCACTAACCATTAATCCCACCATCCTCTGGTGCTTGCAGCAAGTGGGTGAGCTCAGTCGAATTGTTCCTTCCGCAGTCTATTCGCTAAACAAACACACACAAACACACACAACCACATAGCGCCCCCCCCCCCCCACACACACACACACACACAGGCGTACAAACATAGACAAACACGTACCCCTGTGAGGATATTCATTAAAACATGAGATTCATCATCCATTCTTAAAATTAAGAGTTGGTCTTGTGTAGTGAGTAACAACACTTTATTTTCTCCTGTCAGTAAACAGTTCAAGTCCTTGGCAGGGCAACCACACCACACTAGATGCACTTGGACAAGATTCCTTTATAGCTGTGTAACATGATTCAAATGTATGTCACACTGGACAAGCATGGTATAAATGTAAATGAAAAGGTGAAGATTAGGGTTAAAAATGCTGGACTAAGGGTTCAAGCTTGAGGCTTATTGTCAAAACATTGGCCCTATGTTCAGGAGTTTGATCTCCTGTAAAGATATAGTTTTCTGTGGTCCAAAAGACCATATTTCACTGGCAGGCTTCCTCAAATTCAATGCAGTTCTAGCTGCTAACCAGCTGCTCATGTTGACCAATTTTGAACAGAAGAAGTTGGCTGGGTTTACAGGTCTCAGAGGAAGCACAGGCTAGCGCCTTCATCCTGCCAGTGGTATCATGTGATGGGTGTTGGTGAAGGATTTACTGGGTAGCTAGTGGGTGAGGATTGCAGTGATGATGATATTAGGGAGAAAAATGGGGGAATAAAATGCTGAAGTATTCCTGTGGCACCACTTCAATGAACCTTTTGGACAAAACAATGAAACTCAATTGAATGAAGTTACACTTATATAGTGCCTTTCTAGATACCCAATGATACTTTACAGCCAGCACTCTATACAGTCACACACAGTGGAAAGCCCTGGGGGGTGGGGGTTCACCCAGGAACCAGTGCCAATCCATATCTGGGCATACAGATATAAATGCACATAAATTCCAGGACAATTTAGAGTAGCCAATTCACCTGATATCCATGTTTTTGGGAGGAAATCCCACAAGTCTTCAGGGAGAACATGGAAACTCCATGCAGATAGGGCCTTGAACCCAAGACCCCAGTGCTAGGAGGCAAATATGCCACAAACAACAAAGCCAAACATTTGTACATTTAACTGAAATTATTCTGACAAACCATACCTTTAGTGCCACTGACAGGTGGATCTATTAGACAGAATGTGATTCAGTTCTTGAAAGAATATGGTGAAAACAGGAATGGCTTGGGATAACTAGTCTAGTGTTTATATATCCTGGTCCTGAAAGCACCCCTACCCTGCACATTTAAGGCCTTTCCCTGCTCCCAACACATCTGATTCAACTAATATGTGTTAAAGCCAATATATGCATGGCAGGGGTGCCTCCAGGAATAGGGATGAGAAACACTATGCTAGATGACTGGGTCAGGCTGTGTCCAAAACATCACCTAGGTCATGTAGGGTGCTGCTAGTGTGCAGTGGTCAGTATCTACCTAAAGTGGTTAAAGAAAGGGCAACTGGTGAACAGATTGTCATGGTTCTTCTACGGCTCCAAAAACACTCCAAAAAGTATCATTTTACAAGGACTGGATTGCCTGAATGTACTCTTGATATACTGTCGTTGTTTATAATGTTTGAAATGTAAGTAGGGTTTCAGGATTTTTGTATATTGAAATGTAGTTGAAAATGTTGATGTCTAAACAATTAAATTCCCATGGCTTAGATTTGACCGATTTGCCTGACATGAACTTCATAGGCCTTTCAGAGGTCAGACTTGATAATCCCTGACTATTACTGCATGGGTGGGGATGGCTAGCACATATAATCAGCATTTCAGTGTGCACTGTCCGAATAGAATATAATGGATATTATATTGAACTAGCAGCACTTCACAGCATTCTACTTTAGTTCTAGATCACAAATGCAATTCCAACTCATTATAAGCATTCTCATGTATGCTCCTTTATAGAACACAACTCCACTGCTCCACAGCCCATTGCTGGGTGTTGTTTATGCCCGTCAAGCTGGTGTTTGGCATAGGGCATGGTGAGCCAGCAGTGGTGCACCTTAAATGAATGTACTGAAATAAGTATGTAACCAATCCAAGCATACAAGCATACACTTAGTCAGCACTCTGTTAACAGCTGTACTGTCAAAAGGACAGAAATAGTCTTTGTAGCTATAGAAGTTGAAGTCAATTAAACATATCATGTATGAGAAAAATGAATGTTCACTCCTTGTTCACGCAAGAGCACCTTCTGATGTTCAGTTTGAGTAAGCTGTGCTTTAAATCTCTAGAAAACAATAGTCTATCATCTCCCTGCAGATCTTGCAAATTCAATTAAGTTTTCGTAAGACCCAATCAGGCCAGCACAGGTCTCTGGAGTAATTTTGACCCACTTCTCCATCCAGATCTTCTGCAAGTTGTCTAAGATCTTTGGGCCTCTCTTGTTGACTTTCATCTTAAGCTCCTCAAGAGACATACTAGGCCACTGAAACATCTTGATATTTTTCCTCTTAAACCAGGCCTTGTTTTTTTGACCCTGTGCTTGGCGTCGTTGTTCTGTTGGAAGATGAAATAAAGACTCACTTTAAGATCCTTGTTCCTGTTTGGCATCTAAGAACACGATCTTGGTCTCATCAGAACAAAGAACCTTGAACCAGTCTGCCCTAGAGTCCTCCAGGTGATCATGAGTAAACTTTAGACAGGCCTTGACATGACCTTTGAAAGTAAAGATAGCTTATGGGCTCAGCTGGAACAGAAACCATTGAGGTTACTTACGGTATTTATTGAAACCCCCACCATGTCCCCACCACCATGAGGTCTTCCCAGAGTTCCCTCCTTATTGTCTTTGGGTCAGCCTTGACCTTTTTGACAAGCATGGCATTGGCACAGGAGGAAACTTTGAAAGCCTGTCCAGGCCGTGATAACAGGTTAACAGTAATTCCACAAGCATTCTTCTTCCAGATGATTCTCCAAATGATGGAGACAGGTAGGCCAAGGTAGGCCTCAAATAATTCTTAATACTTGAGGGAACCAAACAGAATTCTGGTGGTTTGAAGGGTTGAATTACAATTGACCCTCTGGAAAACTTTGAAAAATACACAAAATAAAATAATCAACAGAGAAACAACATTCTTTTCTCCACTGCATTTCACATGTCCAGGCCAATCTACAGTCAAATTTCATATGCTATGCTTTAAATGTGCGAAATCTGCAGGGGGTTGAATACTACTTGGAGGCACTGTTTAAAATAAAGAAGCTAGCAGCTCTTTTACTGTCTCTAATCGTACAGCACTATTTTGATTCTCCAGCACAGAGTCTCATTCATTATGACCAGGGAACAGGCTTGGTGGTTTTGGGCAAGAGACACACAAGCTCATTAACTGACCAAAGAAACATCAGAAATTACATGGCGGCCATTTATAAACATACTGAGTTAACACAAGTGGTTCTTGTGGTCTATGGCAAACTATTTAACAGAGACGGGGAGTGTTTTTCATTGATCCCATGTTTGTTAGAATGATTGAGTGATTCAGCCATGTTTCAGCAAGTATCTGCATATGAACATGAAAATGCAGGTTTAAAACTGGTTGTAGATTTTTAATAGAACATTCTTAAAAATGTGCGTTACAAAAGTGTTCTTTGAGGTATGTCACTGGTTCTATAAAGAATTGTGGTTGTAATAAAGGTGAGTTGGAAGAACCTAGAAATTGGTAAAGAACCTTAGAAAAAGGTTTTAAAGGCCTTTTAAGTGCTTCTTTCATAAACCTCAGAATGATTAGGGCCTCTTGATAAATGTACAAAACATGAAAAAATATGATTGTTAACTAACCTTAATCAATAGATGAACTATTAGTTTGTTTAATTGAACACCTTTCTAACAATCACTAGTGCTACAGCTACACATTCAGCTGTAAGCATTACTGAAATTAGATAAACATGAACCTGCAGTAGATAAACATATACCTAAGTGCACCATGCCTAATGTCAGTGTTGGAGGGGTATAAAGCCCCCAGCACTGAGCTGTGAAGCAGTCAAATTTTCTGGAATGATGAGCTGGGGAATTGGGGTGGTGGTGATCTCCTAACATTATGGCCCTCACAAATGCTCTTATCACTTAATGCAACCAAATTTTGATGTCTAAGTACTTGTCAATATAGTATATGTGAGCAAGGCAAGGTCAGTACTGAACCTCTGGGGTCCTTAACAATGACCACTTGATTCCTAAGCATGGATTCTGCGGTTAGTAATGATATTACAGAGTTTATACATTAGATACAGAACATTTAAAGAGATCTCTTCAGATTCAGATCAAGAAAAATATTAATTGTTTGGAATTGGAATGCAAATGTGGTTTTTACAAAGGCCATTGATGTCCTCTGCCACATGCATGTTCAAACAGCCTTTAGATGAAATTAGACCATTAGACCAACAGATTGAGCCAACTTAACATTCCCTACCAATGCAAAAATTACAGTACAAATGATCAATAGTAAAAAAAATCCATGTTACATTTACATCAATAATGCAGTGCAGACTGCAACCAGAGGATATGTAGGGGAAAAACAGAATGAAAGGAAGGAAACTGTGTTTTTGTATTACCACCACAGCCCACTCTGTGTGGAAATTACTACACAAGTGGGCACCAATCAGTCCAAGCAGATGTGCTGTGCTGTTTAGAATGGAACAGAGAGTGAGTTGCTGAAGAGAAAATAAGAAAGAAAGAAAATTCATAGACATACACTGCAGTACTGGTGTATAAATTGGAACAATATGTGTTATTAAACATTCTGGTTCATTGTGTATTTGTTGGAGTGAATGTGACACTAGAAGGTATGACTCCCTGTTTAACAAGGTGGGTGAAATCATGTGTACCGTATAGGCAAGTTGCTTAAAGGGGAATGACAGAACAAGCTAATGAACCGTAAGACGCACTAACAATGTGTGAGCCAGGTGAACCTCAGCAAAGGCTAATTTGTTAGAAATCTTTTGCTGAGAAGAGTTTCAGTCTTGGAAGGGCTTTAATACAAATGGTGGCTATCCAAACAATGGGAAAGATTTGGATCCATGGCAGAATAGCATGGAAACAATAATTAACTATAGGTAAACAAAATAAAATCAAAGAAATGAGGCAAAAATATTACTCTTGGTACTTTATTCATTCCAATCTACTAAAGGCTTTTCACAGAAGCCAGTGCTGCCTGTATGCAGTTTGCTAAAAATCACATAGACAAGCCAGAAGGCTATTGGAACAATGCTTTGTGAACAGGTGAGACCAAAATAGATGTTTTGGTGTAAATGCGAAGCATTGTGTTTGGAGAAAGGAAAAGACTGCAAAAAAGGCAACAAATATATTTTGTGTGCAGTCACTGAACCCCCTTCCTGTTTGGAATAATGTTGGTATAAGGCAGGGATAGGCAACCCTGGTCCTGGAATGCCAGCTTTCTGCACAGTTCACTAAGTTCCCTGCTCTGTGCAGCAGTCTGGCACTCCAGGAGCAGGGTTGCCTACCCCTGGTATAAGATTACCCATAAGAGTGCCTTTGTTGCCTGCCCTTTGAACTGGTTTGACCTCCATGTCTAACTTTAGACCCTCTATCCATTTATCATTTCTTCATACCTTCTTGTGCTATTTGTTCTGCTCTCTGGTGTTGTTGTTGGTTCTTCACAAAGTTTCTTCCTGTTTGTCTGAGGACGTTTTACCTCAGGCCTTCTCACTAGGCATTGAACCTATATCAATGTAAAAACACTACTTGACTAAATGGTCAAACAAAAATGTGCTATCAAAATATTTATAAGATAAAATTGTCTTTCAGTCAGACTCTCAATTATCTGAACCAAAACCGTGAGGCACAGAGCTCAGACAAATACATGTTGAGGTCAAACCATGGTGCTGTAGATAAAAAGAAAATTGTCACTCTTGACCATGCTGCTACACTAAAATAAACACATAGTATCCAAGTACAACCGATACACACTGTCTATACCGCAATGTGTATGCCTGCGTTTCGCAACACTGATTGCTTCTCCACGGGGACTGCTCATTGGGATTCCAGTCTAGGCATCTCTCATGTTGGACCACGTCATACACACACACACACACACACACACACACACACACACACACACTGGTGTCCGTCACTGCCTCTGTCGCCATGGAAACAACCTAGTTCCTGGTGGTTAAGGGCCGCTTCTTCTAAACCAAGAAGGACTAAACCAAGTCAAAGCATTCGGGAGAAGAGGGGAGTTCATTCAAACCACTCTTGCTTCCTTTCCATTTAAGACAATACAGACAAGCCATGGCTTACATACTGGTCCATGAAGTAGCAATTTGCTGTGATTAGATATTCCATGCTCCAGAGCTGCAGTCCGAGCTCAGTGCTTTTTGTGACACAGAGCAGACCCAAGAGAGTAGGAACATTCATATTATGGAGCTCCACTGAAGAGCCATATTTGATAAAGGAGGATAGCTTTCACTGAATGAGATTGGGTGCAACACTCTCTTTCTCAGCACATTAATTAGCAACACTTGATTTGTCAGGGCTGATTTGATAATGAACACATTAACTTGGACCCAGTTGATAAGTAAATGAGGCAAATCTGACGTACTGGGCATGAGCTGCACGATTATGGTGGATCTGCATATCATCATGGTTATGCTGATTCAATATGATAAGACATTTACACCCAGGCTTTCAGCTCAAACTGTACTATGTTTCATATCTGAGTCTCTCCTCTGCCTAATGAAAACTTTCATACAGGAGATTTGGAGTGTAGTGTTTTCAAAACACAATGCATAATGTCCAGCCACCATTACCCTGTTAGGAAAGACTAACAATGTTACACATTTTGCCATGTTCTGGACAGGGTTGCCATATTTGTGTTTTTTCTGCCAGATTATGCTATTTTGAGTTGGTAGTGAAAATGGCAGAGGTCATAATAAAGCGTACCTTTTCAGTGTCATATTCTGGGTGTACTGTGTACTGTGGCCACCAATGTACACCAAATGTGGGGCATCCCTGGCCTGGTGGTTAAGGAACAAGCCTTGTGACTAGAAGGTTGCTGATTTGATTACCTGAACTGACAAGGGGAAAATAAACAGAAGACAGAAGTTTGGCAATGTGGTTTTTTTTTTTGTGTGTGTTTGTTTTTTTTTTTTCTTAATAAAATGCAACATTTATTTTCATCTGAAAAGAGGACGTTGTCTTGACAATCTTCTTGAGGCTATGGTCATCCCTGTTTCTGAACCCAGCTATGACTTTTTGAGGGCACTGATCAAGTCAGAGGTCTTCCCAATGATTGTGGTTGCATATGCTGTACAGTATTTATACTGTTTGAATAGTAATTTATACAAAGTCAAAATTAAATATTTTAATAAATTGAGAAACTGGATATCAGTTTAATTATGACAAAAAAACAAAGATTTCTTTAGACATGTATGTTTGGACACATATTTTGGGTGCCTCTTGGTTTCTGCTGGAATAAGGTTTAAAAAAAACTTTGACCTGGTTTTTGCTGAACCTGCCAACCCTGATTCCAGATGCTTCTGGCTTCCAGCTTTATAAATGATATGCAAACTACACCATTAAGCTTGCTGCAAAAAAACGGGTGGCAGAACAACTTTCTGTCAGCAAAACACCAAAGGTGATTGCTGACTAGGAGGTACAGGGAAATGCACACACAAATCATTACTAGCACAGAAGCAGAAAATGTTATGGCAGGCCTGTGATGATGCAACAGCTAGATAGAAGCGTTCTATCCAATTCTGCTTTAATATATTTAGCAGGGTAAAAATTTACACACATTTCCTCAGTTCCTCAGACATTATAACGTGCAAATATATGTGACATATTTCTGAAAAGGTGTTTTAATTCACAACCCTCATGTCCCAGTTGTCCCTATGTATCAAGTATCAAGTAAAACTTGATTTACTGTATGAACTCAAAAGCAAAACATGCATATCATCAAAAAACCCATTTCCAATCTCCATTTATGCACTTTTCTCATTTTTGACAATTTATTTCATTTCTTCACACCATATCAAAATGTAATGATGACTGAACCAGTAGAGAAGCTTCCAAATGACTCGGCATAAAATCCTTTACATTGACTTCCTTTTAATTAAGCAGTTTTTTTCATCTTCTGTAAAATTGCCATTTAGATACATTATGAAAAATAAGGTACACCAATTGACAACATGTTGTGCCACTCATAATGTAATGCATGAGTAAATGTCCCAATACTTTTGTCCATATAGTGTGGAGGAGGTATGGAGTGCAGATAGTGTTTTCAAAATGCTATGCATGATGCCCAGACACCATGACCCTCTTTGAAAAGAATTGCAATGTCACTCATTATCAGCCAAATTCAGGATTCCTAGATTTGTGGTTTTCCTAGATTGCTCTAGTTTAATTTGTAAGTGAGAATTAAATCAATGATAAAGTTTGCATTTTCAATGTCCTTTCTAAATGTACATTGGCTTTGATATTTTGCTTGAACCCTGTATAAAAGAGAAACCAACCATTTTACAAATGTATATTGATCCCTGTGTTGAACAGTCAGCAACCTAAAGGCAGGTGTAGCTATTTGTATTATATTAACAGGGTTCCCTGCTATCTTGCATAGTGTAGTAGTTTCCTGCTCTAACACACTTCACCAACTCACCTTCATCTCAGAGAGGCATCTTCAGTTATCTGATTTACTGGAACAAGTGTGTTGAGAGCAGGGTAAACACTTTAATGTGCAGGACAGATGGTCCTCCAAAATTTTACACTGGCTTCCATTGAACGTTCAGAAAGATTTCTGAAGTGGTGAAGAGAAGTTTTGTGAATGAGACAGTGGAAGCAGATTTTGAGGGACTTCCAGTGGATCCACCTGAATGATCAGCTGGACTGGATGTATTTACATTTACATTTATCGCATTTAGTAGACGCCCTTATCCAGAGAGTGCTTACAAAAGTGCTTTGCTGTTCACTCAGAAAATATCCTTAGCTATTAGAAGCTAGAATCCAGAAATACCTCAAGCTTAGATAACAGACATGCTGTAAAGGGGAAGCCAGAGCAGGCTTTTCTTCCTACAAGCCTTTCTTTCTCTGTGGTGGTCTGCAAGCTAGGAGTGCCTTTGTAGCAGACACACAATGACAAACAGATCAGAAATGCCAGACTCATAGTTATCTATCTGAAAGCATACAAATCTGGCCCAATGGTTGCAGTTACAGACTAATCTACTGATTTTTATCATTTATGAAATTATTCATTGGCACAAATTAATTCCTTTTGCTGCATTCTACGAGGAAAAATGTAAATTTATCTTCAAATGACACACTTGTGTATTTCTTACACTGTAAGAATAGTAAAATAGAGCTGAAACCACACAATTAAGTGGCAGGAGAAGCTTATCATTAAATGTCCTTTAAAAGCTCCTCTGGCTGTCCAGAAGGGAGGGGAGCTCACTGTTCCGGTTTACACCGGCTATGTCCCATCCTTCCATCTCTAGATGGCAGGAGGAGACAGTTGCAACCCAGCAGGAGGCTAAGAAGGCTGGATAAGCTCAGCTGGAGCTCCGTACAACTGCAGGAGAGCAGGAGTGCTGTAGTGAGGCAATACACAACATTGCCAACAATGTCATTTGGCTGCTTTTGCATCAGCAAAAGAAGGTGGCAGTGATAAGCACAAAGATACAGAATAAGGTATCAGATTTGTCCCACTAAATAAACACAACCACTTCACATTCCTGAAAAAATCTACATTAACATTTAGATGTACTTGAGGTACGTGAGTGTTGTTAGAAGCCTTTGTCTGGGGATATTAGAGGGAAGGTGGTGTGACATGACACTTTCAGCAGGTTTTGGATGAGCTTTTGGTGGTCAAATCCACTACCATGGATTCTAAATTCTGCATACAGTTATTTAAAACCTGGTTTTATAAACAAGCTGGGAGGGTGAGACCACTAGGCAGTCAACATTTCCCTCATTGCACATTGAGCTGTCCAATGATCAGATAAATGATGGGCAGCTCAGTAGTTATGAGCTCCATGATAAACTCTCAGAATGGAAATCATCTACTTACTTTTTAGAGAATTAAATACATTTGAATTATGTTTTTAAGACAAGAAGTAACTATAAAATAAAGTTTGTTTTTTTTATTCTAGAAGACATGAGGCAGCAAAAATAATATTGTTCATTTCAAGCTTTAGGTAAATGAGAGGTTTTAATGAAATGTGCCACCTACACAAAGCAACAGTGAGAAATAAATAATACTGCTGACAATTCTGCGCAGCTGTTTCACAAGGGACTTTCTGAGATGTTTTCTAAATATATTCTGAAGGAATATATTTATTTTTATTATGTATCCCACCTGAATAAATTACTGAATACCTTTAGGACACTAAATATAGCATTCAGCCATAAATATATAAGGTACAATCAGTGCAATAATCATTTGCATAGTGACACATTGTAATTTCATCTCTGTACACCACTTCAATTTCAAAGAAAGTGATAGCTTTCAGGTTTCAGTCTTAACCGTTTATGCCATATTATAGAAAGCTTTACATAGTCTCTCCATTCTTATATGATCAAAAGCAATCAGGCAATAAATACACAGTTTATTGGCCAGGTGGAACTTGTCATTTAATAATTGATGAAAATTTAAGGACATTAAAACATCTAGTTTGGTTGTCAGATGGTTACAAATGTTGAACTTACATTTGGTATGTATTTATTGGATCTAAGATCCAAAAAGGTTTAAGACGATTTAAGAGAAGGAGTTATTAAACAGAAAAATACATATAAATGTACAACATTTAAATAACATACATTTAAAAATAAATACAATGTAACACAAAATTAAAATTAAAATAAATCTACCACAGGGAGCTAAAGGCTGGGAAAAGCATCAAGGCAAGACACTGAGCATTAGGTGATGTTCATGGGTTCCAGACTTCAGACAATCATTGCAGATGGGGATTTGGATTGTTTTTATAATTGTTATAATTGTGTTTGTTCATTTACTTTTGAGCATGTGACAATGGTTGTAATTCCTAAATGGTTATGTCAACATTACACTACACTTGGCTTCTTTTCAATCCTGCTAAGGTAATATAAACAAACCTCTAGCTGTATATAGCCTGTACATCAAAACAAAATGTCTGACTGGTTCCAATACATCAACAAAGTGAATATAAATGGTTAAAAAAAGCTACAGTTTGTTTAAAAACAGTGTTTTGAAATTAGCTGGTCAAAATAAAATCCAATCAGATCGCATTAATCAGAGAAACAGATGGGTCAAAAACACTGAAATGTCTCTTTGCTGCACCATCCGACTGATAGAATTGCACTGTCCCTATGGTTACCGTCACGCTCATTTGCTGCTTTAACTGCCCTAATTATTATACTTGAGCAACAACAAACAAGAATAAATCAGAGCAGTGGGCAGATGTTACAGGAGTGTTTCTGCTGCAGTGAATTTCCTCTGCCCCTCCTCTTGCAACAGAGACACAAAGAAACAGCTAGCAGAAGCACTTGAGACCACACATCCTTACAGGGCTGGTGATAATGAAGGTGATCTTGATGTTGGTAGTGTGTTAGTGGCCTTCATAATTCTTTATGTTTTGCTGCTAAATGCACTGTACTGTCCAAAACTGTGCCATGGATGTGCCAGTGACAAAGGACTTATCTTAACTGCTTCTTCTCAAATGGACTTATTTCTTAATGGCTTGAGCTCCTTTCAGAAATTAGAATTATATATACAATTAAAGTGCACTCCAAGAACAACATATGCACAAACATGACAGACAGACAGACAGACAGACAGACAGACAGACAGACAGACAGACAGACAGACAGACAGACAGACAGATAGATAGATAGATAGATAGAAACCTATGCAGCAGTAAGAATTTCATGTTTCACTCTAGCTTAAACTAAGGTTATGTTTAAGACTTGTGCTTAAGGTTGTGGTTAAGGTTAGGACAAGCAGAGAAGCACCAACAATTATGCCACATTAAAAACCACAGAGAACACGACCCCCCCCCCCCCTTTTTTTAGGTGGATGTGAACATTACCTGAACCTGCTGGCCTGTATCTACTTGACTGTATCCAGTGCATTTCTGCTACATGATTGGCAGATTATATAATTGCATTAGATAATAAGGTGTACTAATAAATTGCTCAGTGAGTGTATAATAAATGTCTACATATTAAGCTGATGGGAGAGAAAGAGAGGGGGGGGGGGGGCAATGACAGCATAATGATTTGAACAGAATACTAAGAGACTTGAAGAGAGAATAAAAAAGAGACAAAAAACACTGACACTGAAGCAAAACACTGATGATAGGTCAAGCTGAGCAAATGACAATGAAAATCGACAGGACACTTAACTGGCAGCCTGCCTGTGCTGTTGGGTGACATAATGAATCCCAGCCTGACGTCTATGCTTTAACTATAGCTCCATACGCTACACTACACTAATACTGATGAAGGTTGGAGAGGCTCTATCAGCCACAGTGTTCTAAAAAAAAAAAACAACCTAGAACCTCTCTCAATATGTAAAGAGAAGACGTTAGAGCTGACACAGACAGAAGACAAATGGTGGGGCGAAAGGGCTGTGTATATAATGTACCAGCTGAAAGTGCTGAAACTCCACAAAAGCTTTGATGTGAGTGTTGGGTGAGAAAATGGCTGGGGCAGTAACAACTCAGAGATACCAGATGGAGCAACTCAATAGATTTAGAAGGTAATGAGGTGGAAATACAGCTGGAGCAGCAGCAACTTTGTTCTGCTGCCGAACTGAAGCTTGCTGCCTCTGTCCTGAGCCCTTTGAAGGAACAGGGAAGACTCTGACTAATGAAGGAGCAGTTTATTACAGCGGGGGGGTGGGGCATGAAAGAGATGGGGCTGCCTTTGAAGAAGGGGTATGGCCAAAAAGAAGTTCAGGCCAAAGCATTTGCATTCATTCTCCCCAAAGCCTGCAGGAGCAAAGAGACTGGACAGGAAATTTAGGCTGGCCTAGATCAAGTGACACCAACTTGGACTGAATGTAAATGATTAGAGGTGCATACAAGACCAATAACATGCACAGTGAAATCTCACTGTGGTGAATAAGACAGGACGGATATGATGGATGTATTTATACTATGGCATGCATGGAGAGCAGGCACACCCCTGCTATTTAGAAAGGCTGATCTGCACTGTAGATAGTGTACACTTACATCACTCATAGGAAACACTTTTCCTTTAAAGGCCCAGCTACACAGTTTCATGATTTCTTTCTATTATCTATAATTTTTGTTTTTATTCATCTGAGATTGAGATTTTTAAACTATTTTGATCAGATTTCTTTTGCTGGATGAGAACTAAATTTGGCCCATCTGACATCAAATCAGCCAAAGAACCACTCAGAGGTAGCAATATGTTTGTTACCTCAACTAGTTCATCTGACCTTCTTACCAATCACACAGGAAAATGTCACTAAAATACAGACAGCAATGCCTGTGTTAATCATCATAAATTTGCTTGCTCATTTAAACCCTGCATGTTTAAACTCAATGTTCCATGCTCAACATACTCTCTCTCTCATTATTTGCTAAAAATGTCAACATTTTTTCCCCACAGATCATGGTGAACACTAAACAAACACTGCTGCACAAACACTGCTGCACCAATAAATAAGGAGTTCATTCCAGCTTCATACTTAAAATTACTATCCACTTCAAATTGTGCAGAAAGCAGAATTGTAACTGCAGCACTATTTTATGGTGGAATTTCATTATTCGATCTTTAGTGGAAAAGGAATCACAATACTGTTGATCAGCTTAACTTATTCTTCAAATGACAACATGCTGTAATGCTGACCATAATCAGCCCTCCATGTGGCTTCTGTCCTTCATCACCTGAAGACGTTTTTAGATCAAAATCAGCAGTTGCACTGACTTGTTTTAGAGAGAATGGCCTCTTGATCGTTGTCACTCCAGGTCTGCCAATACCCTAATTTTGGCAGTATTCTAACTTTGGTAGCACAAAACCTGTTGCAAAAGGAGTCATGTGTTATAATTTTCACATGGTTCCTTCATTTCTACTGTATCTCTCAGCTTGTAAACAAAGGCATTTGTATGGCTGTGTAAAAACATAAAGCATGAATTATGAGTGAATTACACTCTCACTTAAAAAAATACCAACTCATAAGGTTTAATAAGCCAAATCAACTGTTGAGAGCCTGTTCCTCTTGAGTCCAAACTGTGCCCTATTTACTATCCCCTACATGTGGTTGTCCATCAACTTACATTTGTACTTGGCCAGTATAACGTATGAAGACACCATTGGTTGGTGTCTTGCTGTAAGTTCATCCAGGCCAGATGAGAAACCAGTAATAAAGTTGTCAAATCTTCGTTCACTTGGAACAAGCAGCAATTGTTTATTCTGCTATGTCATGAGACTTGTACACCCCCCTGTGCAAATTTAACACAAACATAGTGATGTAGTACTTTAGACTGGTCTCAACCACAAACGTCTTGTCTCGTTCTCGTGGTGAGGTGGACTTGGAAACTGTGGTCGAGACCAGCTGAGTCGAGTGCATCTGTTTATGGTAAACGTTATTGGAATGGGAACCTGAATCCTTACTGAAAATCAACAATGCATTCAGACCGAATAAACCAGTCCTTCCTCCGAGTGCCTAAAACCTGCACACAGAGTGTCTAACAGCAAAAAACAAGCTACTGTCATCGTAATCCGATGTTACGATTAATTCTGCACTTTTTCGCCTGCTCACTTTACCATGTCTACAAAATGTGGAGTTACACTCTTTGTTATCATGAATTTCTAGGCAATGCATGCACACATTTTATTTTAAAATCTCAGGTCTCACTCTCGGCCTCGACATTGTGTTCTGACTGATGAACACCCTGTTTTTAAAGCCCGATACGAACCTGCAGAACATCGCCACCATATAGTGAACAGTGTGCAGTTTCTGCTGATTTTAAGACCAAATGTTTTGTTCACAGCAACAAAACAGTGACAAACTAAGCTAAAACAAAGGCTTAATCATTGAGATTCTGCCTTTCTGGTTGAACAGATCTCCTCTTCAGACGGTGAGGTGAAATGACCAAAGAATGGCATGGAGCTGGCCATCTCCAAACCTTGCACCTCAGCTGTACTTTTGGAAGGGATTTGTCTAATGAAAACAGCATTGCGTTGAACAGAAGGCCTTCACAAGATGCTTGCAAATGAATAATCAAACTTTACCCCAGACTACGTCTAAGATAGTCTTCACGGCTCAGGTGTGGCCAGACAGGCTGCAACTAAGGTCAGGAGAAAGATGTTTCCTTAATCTGGGTGAAGCCAAACGGATAAGGGGCTTATCAGCGCCCGCTGCTGGTCGTGTCTTCCTTCCCCTGCTCTGCTGGAGCTGTAAAAGGCGCTGAAAGAGGGAGGGCTGCCTTTACCAGCATCTCAGTCTCTGCTCGAGCTGATAGAGCATGTGTTTACAGTAGAAGACCCAGAGCGGAGCGCGAGGCCGAGCGCAGGAGGCTCGTGCAGCCCAGTCAGCAATGAAGGAGGGCTGATTTCTCAGGTAAGACGCTGGGCTCCGTAGCCTGCTCTATGGGAGCTGCTTTGTGACCACGGGCGCCTTAAAGGAGCTGCTTTTATAGTCCTCCTGCGCGGTAACATCACGAGCCTGGCTCGGGGCATTGGGAACGCGTTTGGAGCGCATGCATGCCGATTGCATCCGTGTGGGATTGGCTACAAACACAGCCGTTGCCCAAACAATGCATCCTCCACGCGCCAACACTAAACGCGCGAGCGTCGTGTTTTGGCTTTGGGCCACACTGTAATCGTCAGCACGCGCTGAGGCTGCCTGTCCGGTCGTCCTCCCCGTGTTTCGGTCGGGATGAACCGCGCGTGCAGCTCCGAGGCTCGCTGCGGTTCTCCTCTAAGCAGTTTCCCTTTGTGCTTCGTGTAGCAGCTGACTGTCCTGCTCAGCAGGCTGGGAGTCTGTCCACCTCTCCACAGTGAGCTCCAGCCACCGCGATCAGGAGAACAAGCCCCTGGCATCAATTTCTAACTGCTCTCTTAAATGCGTGCATTGTGTTGCATGTTGTTTGGGTCGCTCCCATTCATTTGCAACCCTCTTTGCATCATTTCTGAGTTGTAGGTATTTTTTAAATCATGATTTGTGTGCATTATGTTTGAGGAATGCCCCTAAACTGAAATTCTCCAGGCAGTTGATCGCTGTGATTAAATACTTTTAATCGTGTTGTTACTAAATGTGAATGAAATCTGTTTAAGTTCAGCAGAAAATTGGCTTATGTTTTTTTGGGCCTTTTTAATAGAAAAAAATATATACTTTCACAGCTTTTTTGGAACATTTCTGAAATGCAGGTAAAATCCAAATAGACATTTAATTCAGTACATGTGCTTACAAATGAGGGTTCTTCAGGTGTCTTTTAGTAACAAATGTGCTGTTGATGGTTCTTTATAGAACCTTTTTGAAAGGGGCTCTTTATGGCACCCAAAAGCGTTCTACTATTATTACAAGTTTGATATCGTAACAATGGTAGAATCCTTTTCATAAAGGTTCTATGTAGAGCTCTCTATAGCACATTTAATGGGTTCTTTGAGTGTTCATGGTTGTACATTTTTTTTACTGAAGAATCCCTGAAGAACCCTCATTTTTAAATGTGTAATGTGGCTGGATTTGGTCCCGTCATTTGATCAGTGAAATAAGCAGGAGGGAGCTTCTTAAACCAGAGCTACCCCAAACACTGTATCAGTGAATGGATTTCTAATGGAGCTGTACTGTTCGTACCTTGGCTGCATTTCTTGGCTGCTATATAACAGAAGGCTGTTCAAAAGTAAGGACCCAAAGGACCCTTCATAGCTGACAAATGCAGGCTACATTAAGCAGTTGGGAGGACAAAACCGATGTACAGTGCATCTAGAAAGTTTTTACAGCACTTCACTTTTTGCACATTTTCTTATGTTACAGTCTTCTAATGGATTCAATTTATTTTAACATTTGTTTGAAATTTTAGAAAATGTATTAAAGATTTAAAACGCAGCTATATAGTGTACATAAGTATTCACACCTTTGCCATGACACTCAAAATTGAGCTCAGATGCCTCTTGTTTCCACTGTTTTTCCTTCAGATGTTTCTACAGCTTGATTGGTGTAGTGGTAGATTCAGTTGATTTGAAAAGGATAGTTCATGTCCGAGCACAAACCAAGCCACTGAGACGGGATTGAATTAAGACACAGGTCTGGGGAAGGATACAGAAAACATTCTGCTGAATTGAAGGTCCCAATGAGCAGTGGGACCACCAGGACTCCTCTTAGAGCTGGCCGTCTGGCCAAACTGAGTGATCGTGGTAGGAGGGCCTTAGTCAGGGTGGTGTCCAAGAATCCAATGGTCACTCCGACAGAGCTTCACCAATCAGGCCTGTATGGTACCATGGCCTGACAGAAACTTCTGCTCAGTAAAAAGCACATGACATCCTGGAGGACTGTCAGGCCATGAGAAACAAAAAGATTGAACATTTTGGGCTAATGTTAAACATCATATCTGGAGGAAACCAGGCATTGCTCATCACCTAGCCAATACTACTCGTAGAGTGAAGCATGGTGGTGGTAGCATCATGCTGTGGGGATATTTATTTCATGCAGGAATTGTGAGACTAGTCAGGGTTGAGGGAAAGATGACTGCAGCAATGTACAGAGACATCCTTGATAATAACTTGCACTCTGGACCTCAGACTGGAAAGAAGGTTTAGCTTCCAACAGGACAACAACCCTAAGCACACAACCAGATAACAAAGGAATAGTTTCTGACAACTCTGTGACTGTCCTTGAGTAGCCCAAACTTGAACCCAATTGAACATCTGTAGGGATGTCTAAAAATGGCTGTGCACTTACGCTCCCCATCCAATGGATGGAGCTTGAGAGGTTCTGCAAAGAAGAATGGGAGACACTTCCCAAAAACAAGTGTGTCAAGCTTGTAGCTTAAAGGATTTGAGTCTGTAGTTGCTGCCAGAGGTGCTTCAACAAATTATTGAGCAGAGGCTGTGTTTTATTTTTTTATAAATTTGAAACAATCTTTTCTCACTTTGTCATTGTACAGTATTGTGTGTAGAATTATGAGGGGAAAATAGTATTTGAATCCATTTTGAAATAAGGCTGTAACATAATGTGGAAGCAGTGAAGTGCTGTGAATACTTACCGGATGCACTGTATCTTTCACAGCCCTTGGTAATCCACCGTTCTTTGTGAACATACCATGGAAATGGCAAAAACAAAGCCTTGAGCAGAGCATGTGTAAAAATGTAAGTTTTTCATATTCTTGAATTCCAGTAATGAATTTGAGTTCCCTTACAATTGTGCCACAAATGCAAGGTAGGACTGTCCTCTCTGGGGATGTCCCCACGCAGCCTTGTTAGACTGTTCCAGATAGATGTTTGTGTGACCAAGGAGTCTTTGTAGCACAATTCTACTGAGGACCTGCTCTACCTCGGTTGTAGGCTAGGCTTTGGAACATAGCTACTGTTCATAGTGGGACACATGAGGGTTCTTCAGGGGTTCTTTAGTAAAGAATGGTTCTATATAGCATTATGAACAGTCAAAGAACCCTTTGCATGATTACAGGGTTCTTTGCATCATGAAGAGGTTTTTAAGGTTTTGGAATGTGCAATAGAGGCTTCCATATAGAACATTTTGGAAAAGGATTCTATATATAGCATCATAAAGGTTTCTACAATTGTTACGATGCAACAATATTAGAACCCTCATATTTAAGCCTGTAGTATGAAGAGGCAGTGCATTCACACACTGATCATGACAGGCAGACTGTGAAAGTAATGTGCATTGTTTTCCCTGAATGAAAAGCTAAGAAATGGTTTCCTTACTGATGTTCATATACTGTTCTATTTGACTTCTCGTCAATTTGGGTGACTTCTCTAATCAAGCATGTCTAAACAAAACCTAGCTCAGTCCTGTTTAGGGTGTAGAAACAAATGGCTCTGTACTCATTAATGTTTGTCATGTCACCCCAGAGTTCCAGCCTTCAGTGATGTAGGCAGGTTCAGACAGGTTTGCAAAGTTGAGTGATTGACTAAAGCGCACATAGCCAAAGTAAAGAGTTCCTCCAAATCTGTCTTTGATGTTTAGTTCTCTCTCTAGAGAACGTACCATAAAGGGAGGGACAGGAAAGGAACTGTTTCAGGGCAAATGGTGGGCTATTTGTTCTCCGCTGGAGTTGTGTACTTTGTTCTAATTACTACCAGAAGTGTATTTGTGCTGTCTGCTGAGGGGAACATTGTCACTCTTTATTCAGGCTGGCCAAATGGGGCCTACAAAATGTTCATATCAGATGGTTCAGCAGAACTGCCCAGAAACACAAACGGTGTTTAAATGAATTTCTAGACAAAAATTGTGACCCACTGAACTGATATTGTAGCACCAAGAGGTGTGTTACAAATTATACTACATCATTCTTTAAAATAAAACTCACCTTTAGAACCCTAGGCTAATTTTGTTGGGTTGTTTTCATCATTTGATATACTTTTATTCTCCAAACATTAAAAATAGGAGACAATCAAACATGCCAGATATTGTCAGCAGATTCTGTGCTACTCAATTTTTTCTTCATTTTAAGATGTAAAGAATTCAGAATTTAAATATTTGTATGAATTTGTCTATGGCTTATAAGGACTAAAAATCCAGAGTGGTTTGAGCTGAAAATACAAGAATTATAATGAATTATTTGTAATGATTAAATTGACAAGGATACTCTTAATAATTTGTTCAAAATACTTGACAGCCTTTCAAAAAAAAAAAATCTGAATGGTTTTTATTTTTGCTGCTTATGTTTCTATCAATATTATTCCTTCTTGGGTCTTTTATTCTGAAATTTGAACACTGTGTGAGCAAAGAGAGAGCAAACGTCCCCTTCCTTCTTGTTTTCCTCTTTAAACCAATATTTGGGTCAGTGATGTCATGAGCCCCACCCCCTCTCTTTGATCAGTCGAAGTCTTTATCTTGATCAGTGTTGGAAGGCTCCTTTGGCATTTAACTGTGATTTAATTCCGTTGAAAATGAGTGAATATTAGCTGTTTTCTGAGCTGGATTGCTCACTGATGTTGGAGTTTGTTTGTTGTGGCATGTGAATCCTGTCTGTACGTTATTGTGATCCTGAGTTAGGAAGCCCAGAAAATGTAACTGCCCACAAAGTGTGGATCTCTGGTTCAAAGAGTTAACAAAAATCTACCTGATGTACTCTAACATTATTCAAAAACATGTTCAGAATCAATTTAATTGCAATTTTACAGAATGCAGTAAAATTATGTAGGTATTTGAAGGAAAAACACTGAGAAGGATGATAAGTATGTGCCATGGTTCTACAGAATGTGTTCTGTCATTCAAAAGCAGCTAAGAGAGCCTCTGGAGGCAGAAATAGGTAAGAGAATTACAAGCTTTCGCTCAAGTACAGTAGCTCATTATTGGTCAATAAAAGTCCCAGCATCCCTTTCCCCCAGCTTTGCTTCACAGCAAGTCATTAGAAAGTAGTGCGGTCACAGTCCTGCTAATGTAGAGACAACAGAAAAGCGCAGCTGTCACTGATAAGTGCCATTCCTGTTGGCTTTTAATGTTCCTCTGAAATCAGCGTCACCCATATTTTTATTGCTTTTATCATTTTATATGGAAATGGTTGAGAGGTTAGGAGTTATCATGATTCCTTTGCTTACTTTCACGTACACAACTACACGCAACAGAAGATATTGACATTACTATATATTAGGTGTTGTATAGTCTGAATGATTTGACAATTTCTCTATTCAACTCTACAGTCTCACCACGGAAATAGCAGAATGCTGATGGGTTTGATAGTATAGCAGTTTTTTTTTTTTTTTTTTCAGTTTGTAATGGACACAACTCAGCAATTTTAGCAATTGCATTCTGATTGGCTGTTTGCACAGCCATGCATTGGCATTTCTGTGCAGAGCAAAGTTTTGTTTTCCTATGTTCTAGTCAGTACTACTGAACAGCTGTCTGGACATGGAGTGAAAAATGATCCGATGGCCTTTCCCAACACACTCTGGCATTTAGGTCTGCAGTAAAAGTGCACTTCCAGCAGAAGTGCACTTGCCATAATGTTTCTCAGCATTAATTTGATATTAATAAAGTTAATGAAACCGTGATTCCTCTGATTTCACAGAAAATGTCTTAAACACTACTTTGATTAAAATTACAGCTCTTTCAAAACTAGGCACTTTTATACATTTGTGGATTAACATGAGTAAAACACATAGAATAATAATAAGAAGTAGTGAAAACAATGCTCTCCTATGGGCATTATGTAACAGATGTTCTCCTTGTATATTTTTAATGATATATTTAAAAAAATATTGCAAAACCCATTATGTCAATATTATAAATCTGTCAATGTTCATTGCTTACTGGTATAGACAATGTAAAGCCCAGCCCTGTTTTCAGGATAATGGATATTTATATAGATTGTAAATGTGATTCAAGTTATATAAGGTATAGCAACAAAGACAATCATGGGAAATTCACTATTATGTTGAACTTTCTCTTTAGCATGAGAAAGACCAGAATAGCGCAGTTGCTAAAATGACTGTAGAGGTCTGGGTCATATTTATTTGTGTACTGAGACCAAGGGGGATTCATCCTTATTTGGTCAAAACTACATCAAAATTATGAATAATACAGTTAATACAATAATACAGTTGCACTGTACAATGAAATTCTTACTTTGATCATTTTCTCAACACTATTGGATATGAAACGTTAAACATGTATACAAAAGCTATACAAATAACTTAAGACTATACACAATTGAATTACAGACAAAAAAGGCAGTCTTTTTTCAAAACAGTCTGTTTCAGCTGGCAAGAGCATAACATAAAATTACTTGACCCTAACTGATGCAGTGTGTAGCTTCTCATTTGTAAAACAACCATGTTGAAAGACGCATCTTGTGGTTGTGGAAAAGATGTGGATGTGGTCAGAGTTATTTAGTTATTTTTTTATTATTTATTTATTTATTTATTTATTTTTTCTACTCAGATTGCACATATTTATTGTTTACCCTCTCCCTACCTTCTCCCTTCTCCCCTATTGATCTGCGGGTGCAGACAGTTGTAAAGAAGCATTTCACTGCATGTTGTACTGTGTTTAACTATATACATGTCAAATAAATCGAACCTTGAACCATGAACCTAATCTTTTTCAGAAGGGTCAAATTATTAGAATGCATCAAGCAGAGAAACATATAAGGAGATTGTAGAAACTTCTAAAATCAGGTAAAGAATTGTCTTAATGTTTTATTAGTAAGAGCATTTCATAAGAGTGTTTACTAAGAGCTTTTCCACATGCACAGTGTTAAGGGAACTCAAGGGATTGGGACTAAACAGCTGTGTAGCGTTAAGAAAACCACTTTTCTGTGAGGCTAACCAGCAAAAACGGCTTCAATTTGCCAGGGAGCATAAAGATTGGACTCTGGAGCAATGGGAAAAGGTTATGTGGTCTGATGAGTCCAGATTTACCCTGTTCCAGAGGGATGGGCTCATCAGTGTAAGAAGAGAGGTGGCTGAAGTGATGCACCCATCATGCCTAGTGCCTACCCTGCAAGCCTGTGGGGACAATGCTATAATCTGAGGTTGCTGCAGTTGGTCAGGTCTAGGTTCAGCAACGTTATATGCCCGAAGAATGAGGTCAGCTGACTACCTCAATATACTGAATGACCAGGTTATTCCATCAAGGGATTTATTTCTTCCCTGATGGGCATATTCGAAGATAACAATGCAAGGATTCATCGGGCTCAAACTGTTAAAGAGTGGTTTAGGGAGGATAAGATCAATTTTACACATGAATTGGCCACCTGAAGTCCAGAGCTGAACCCCACTGATAATCTTTGGGATGTGCTGGAGAAAACTTTGCACAGTGGTCCAAATCTCCTGTGAAAACACAATCTTGGGGGAAACTTAAATATGGTCAGAAAAAAATGTAGATGTTGCTGAAGCTTGTGATGCCACAGTAAATGCATGCAGTAATCAAAGCTAAAGTTTTTTTTTTTTGTTTTTTTTTTGTTTTTTTGGCCATGCAGTGTAGATCATGATCGTGATGGTAAGAATAATGAAAGTAATGATAGTCAATGGTGGTCATAATAATAATGATGGCAGAAGCAATTGGCAAAATAACGAATGGTCTGAAGCAGGTAGTGCGAGAGTCTGACGGTCTTCCGTTGGTGTTGGGCCAGATATCCACCATATCACTCAACACAGAATAAAACAAATGGAAGGAACAAATCATTTTAATTGACTGAAACATGGCATAAGAAATGTTTAGATTACATTTTTTGATGATCATTGTTCGTAAGCAAGTGCAGTAGACATGGGCTATATAGATATTATATTCTTTGAGAAAAGCACTGGATTACTGAGATTGCAGTTTTATACCTTCACTAAGCATATTGTATATTTTGTTTAGTAATTCCTATCAGGCTCCTGAACAACCACTGCTTAGATAGCTCAACACATTACAGTATCAGGATAAACTGTTCATTATAAACACTGTATAATGTATAGTCAACTTGACTGTATACATGGGTATAAAGGCATTATGGGTAAAACACCCATCATATAATGATATAATGGTGTTTGCCTTTTGTGACATTGATATAACAGTTAATTATGCAATCATTTGGTTGGAGTTGGGGAACAGGTCAGAGCATATTAGCATTACTGTATTTGGGTCTAATTTCATGATTCATGATTGGGAATAGAATATTAGCCAAAAGCTGACAGTGATAAATTGTGCTTTTTAGCAATTATGACACGATTACAATTGCAAACGAACTGAACCAATGAATGACTTGGACAGTTAAAGGATGTTGCACAGTCCAGTCTTCAAGGGAGAGACAATATGGAAGGCTTTGAAATGGTTCTGTACATGCCATACCAGTCAGTCTCTCACATTGGAGTGTGAGTCATGGCCTTGGTCCATTAAATGGTGCAATTTGTAGAGAATGAAAATACAGAAAATTGCAGCTGTTATTAGAACTCCATGTTCACCTTGCATTGGTTTGTATTGTAAGCACACTGCAATTATGGCAATCAAAGTGTGGTTTAATGCTGCTTGCTCTTATTTTTTCTTTATGTTACTATAGCACTAAAGTGGTGAAAAACCTTTTCATTTACTCTCTGAAAAATGCTGCTAAGAGGTTTGATGCAGCGAATATATTTGATAAGGCACTGCATGTAATGGGGTTTCAAGATTTCCCCGATAATGCCTTTAATTTGTTTTCACTCAGTAGGTTCTCTGTTCATTCATATTCATACTAGAAATGGTTTCGAATATACATATGAGCAAAAGTATTTGTGCACCTACACATTATTCCTACAGCTTTTATCACATCCCATTCTAAATCCACAGGTGTTTATTTGCAGCTCAAACAACAGGTTTGAAACTCATTGATTCAGCAGAACTTTGTGTGGAAAGTACATAAAAGTCACCAGAGACTGTGCTCTGTAGCTGAACGTGCCATTTCACTTCATAGCTGAGATGATTGTGGAATATGAGCATCTGTGGCCTGGTGGTTAGGGTACCAGTCTTGATCCTGGAAGGTTGCCAGTTCAAATCAAGGACTTGACTAAAGTGCCCTTGAGCAAGGCACTTAACTCCCCAGCTGTTCCCTGGGTGTCGTGGATAGGCCTGACCATCGCAATGGGCAGTGTGCTCTCTGCACACTAGTGTGTATATGTTTCACTGCGTGGATGGGTTAAATGCAGAGGACAGATTTACAGTGTTTACAGTTACATTATCTAGATGTGAAGAACGTTCACACACTCTCTTGTTCCAGTGGTGGCATTCTGTTACAATACCGCCCTTTAATTCAGCAAGCTCTTTAAATACCACCCATTCTTTCAGAAATGTGTGGAAAGGCAGACTGCATAGCTAGGGGGTTAATTTTATACACCTGTGGAGAAAAGAACTGAATAAAACAGAATTCAGAGAGAATTGAGGGAAAGGAAAAGAAAAAACACCTTAATACTGGAATGGGGCAAAAGAGAAATAATGATTCCTGGGGCCCTATCAGTCAGTTAAGGGTGAGGTAGACACAAAGGTTTTTATAGGGTTGTATAGGCTGCTCTGTGATCTGATTGTATTACATTCTTTTTATTGGCTTCCTTTTTATTGGTGCAATGATTACATATATTGAAATGGCACTTCAGAGGGCGCAAAATCCATTCTATCCCACCACAGATTTGCATAATGAACAGGTTTACCCTGTTCTGAAAAGCACCCACTGAGGAGCATATTTAAAGCACTTTTTAGGAGAATTTAGTTAGATGTGTGAAAGTATCTACTTCCTTAGGGAATTAACAGTTAGCGATTTACACATTCAAAGAAAGTAAATCCCATAATAAACATGTTAAGGGGTTCTTCACACTCGCATCTCTATTACAAACATGCTTCTTTTCTGGAGTTCAAATATGTTTGCCATATTAATCAAATGTAAACAGCAGTCAAATGGTTTTCAAATGATCAATCTGCTGATACCAATGTGATTCCACTGTCATCAGACATCTGTCGTGAAATGGTCTGATAAAGGCTCTCTCCTGAGCTGTGCAGCTGCAGCCTCATCCATCACTTCAGCTGAAGTATGGACGCCTCATATATAGCCTCGAGTGTCCCGTCAGAGTACTGCTTTATGCTGCTTTCTATGGCCCTGTCTAATGGGCTGTCAGGTGTTGGGAGTGGCCGGCACATTGCACTGGGCAAACCAGGCTCTGGCTCTGGAGAAAAGGAGAGTGTTATTTGAGATGATGGCTACACATCAGAGCAGGCACTCTGAGCCAGCAGCCACGAGCGTAAACTAATACGGGGCTGCTGAAAGCGAAAGGTTATAGATGTCTCTGACACTGAATGAACTTCAATTAGAGGGATACAAAGGGAGAGTAATGGAGTCTAAATACAAGCTTGTAAACATTTGCTTTGGGTGTGAGGAGGGTATAGTGATACATTTCATTTGTTTCCATAGTAAACACTTTTCTGCCCATTTTATTAGTTTATATGAACAGGAAAAGTAAACTGGAAAAAAAAGAATAAATATATATATATATATGTGTGTTATATAGGATACATGTGCTGTAATGTATTAAATATAACATTGTAGGCTGTAATAGTTTTAGAGATTACTTACTTAAACACTCCACCAGTCACTCTGCATTTCACAGTAACTGATCTTCCTGTTAAGGGACTCGCTCACAGCCTTCAAGGGTGTTCAGCCAGGTTGATCTCTCTGAATTACAGCTAATCTAGACAGCTTACCTAGACAGCCCACCTTTTCAGCCCCCAACAAAAAAACAAGACTTTGTATTTAGTAAGAATGTGTAAATGTTAGTAGGCCTAACTAACTACTATAGAGATGGAGAGAACATTGCATTAAAAACAGTGATATCACAATTCACCAATGTACGGTGCCTTTTGGAAAACAGGCACCGTATTGATGGTGTGGTTTTGTTTCTTCAGTTTCATTAACTACTTTTAAATTGTTCTCTGATGTCTAGTCCTTTCTCAGTATATTTAAACATTCTTCTTTATAGAAACTAAGTAGTGTGTACTTAGTTTGAACGTGAATCGGGGCAGAAGGTCGCAGAGTAGCAGAGGCGCCGAGAACAGAAAAAAGGTTTTCACAAGATTGAAACAGAAATTTTAGATAAAGCTTTGAAACTCGATATAAGCAATAACTGCTCAGTCCATATCTTGCTTTGTTTATACCCTAATATAGACATAAATATTGATATGTTACCCAGCCCTATGATACGATGTGAAAATTGACACCCCATGAAATCCTTCTTCCATTATTTGTGCTATAATTAAATAATGAAATGTGATCTTCATTTCTGCTTTATATACACTTAAACACACAAGTTTCATGCCCCCTCCATCGTGTGTACATGAGATTGCAAATGGCGTGGTGAGGAGCAGAGTAGAGGAGGAGCTGAGAGCAGGGGGTGGAGCCTAGTAAAGGAGTAGAGAAAAGATCTTGTGATTTAATGAGCTCTGTTCTGATTGGTTGGTCTACAGAAAGACGCCACACATCTATCCACAATGTTAGCCTGTAACTTTTTATCATTGTAATAAGAATGTTGTATTTTTTTTTGTTTGTAATTATTTCTGGCAATGTAGGTCTTGCTGGATACAAGCTGGAGAGACGTTTATATGGTTGGCTCATCTGAAAAACTGCAAGGCACACCCACTCTCTTTTCCAATATCTACACCACATTCCAAATTATTATGCAAACTGGACTTATCAAAGATTACATTTTTTGTTTTTCAATTAAACTCATTGACGGTATTGTGGCTCAGGACTCTTTGGATCACTGAAATTAATCTCAGACACCTGTGATAATTAGTTTGCCAGGTGAGCCCAATTAAAGGAAAACTATGTTAGAAGGACGTTCCACATTATTAAGCAGGCCACAGGTTTCAAGCAATATGAGAAAGAAAAAGGATCTTTCTGCTGCTGAAAATTGTCAAAAGGTGCAGTGCACTGTTGTTAATTACCTTTCACAAAAACTGTGTGATCGTCATACTGTGGAGAGATTTCTGGCTGATTCAGAGCACAGACGGGTTCATTCAGATAAAGGCATAATGAGGAAGGTTTCTGACAGACATTCATTGGATTAAGAGAGCAGCTGCAAAAATGCCATTACAAAGCTGCACAGACACATTTGAAGCTGCTGGTGCCTCTGGAGTCCCACACACCCTTAGTATAGGCTTGCTGTTCTGCAAAAACCAACTATTCGGCCACCGGTAACCAGTGCTCACAAGCAGAAACGGTTGCATTGGGGCCGGACATACAAAACTAATTTTCAAACAGTCTTGTTTACTGATGAGTGCTGTGCAACCCTGGACGGTCCAGATGGATAGAGAAATGGATGATTGGTGGATAGCCACCATGTCCCAAAAAGAATGCGACGTCAGCAAGGAGGTGGTGGAGTCATGTTTTGGGCTGGAATCATGGGCAGAGATCTGCTGGGTCCCTGAGGGTCCCTGAAGGACCTCTGCAAGGTAGAGAGTTTCTAACTGATCACTTTCTTCCATGGTATACAAAAACTGTGCCTTCTGTAGCAAAATCATGTTCATGCATGGCAATGCACCATCTCATGCTGCAAAGAACAGCTTGTCCTGTAGACACCTCCTCCCCTGACCTCAACCCTATAAAACCTTTGGAGTATTATCAAGCAAAAGGTCTATGAGGGTAGGAGGCAGTTCACATCAAAACAGCAGCTCTGTCAGGCTATTCTGACATCCTGTTAAGAAATTCAAGCAGAAACTGTCCAAAAACACTGAAGTTCAATGGATGAGAATTGTGAAGGTGGTGTGAAGATGTTCTTGATTGAAACAGCTTTTGGTTTCAGTTACTTAATGCGTCAAATTCAACAAATGACCATTTTCATTTTTTTACAATGAATGAAATGTTTTGAAACTGTTGTGCATAATATATATAGGTTTTTTTTTGTTTTTTTTTTAAATTGTTATTAGTTTGTTCAACCATTAGAGTATAAATCAAATTTTATTTATGATTTGAAAATTAAACTGACTGTCATTTGGATTGGCCATTTCAAAAATCAGAGAAACATATCATTTTGCTTAGTAATTTGGAATGCAGTGTATATGATAAGCAATCACTTGACCGCTTTTTTTTTTTTTTTGGAGAAAAAATACTTTGAATAGACTGATGTGGACAAAACAATGTGGAGAAACTGTGCACCAAGAACTGTGTTTTACTGATGAGTGCTGTGCAACCCTGGACGGTCCAGATGGATAGAGAAATGGATGATTGGTGGATAGCCACCATGTCCCAAAAAGAATGCGACGTCAGCAAGGAGGTGGTGGAGTCATGTTTTGGGCTGGAATCATGGGCAGAGATCTGCTGGGTCCCTGAGGGTCCCTGAAGGACCTCTGCAAGGTAGAGAGTTTCTAACTGATCACTTTCTTCCATGGTATACAAAAACTGTGCCTTCTGTAGCAAAATCATGTTCATGCATGGCAATGCACCATCTCATGCTGCAAAGAACAGCTTGTCCTGTAGACACCTCCTCCCCTGACCTCAACCCTATAAAACCTTTGGAGTATTATCAAGCAAAAGGTCTATGAGGGTAGGAGGCAGTTCACATCAAAACAGCAGCTCTGTCAGGCTATTCTGACATCCTGTTAAGAAATTCAAGCAGAAACTGTCCAAAAACACTGAAGTTCAATGGATGAGAATTGTGAAGGTGGTGTGAAGATGTTCTTGATTGAAACAGCTTTTGGTTTCAGTTACTTAATGCGTCAAATTCAACAAATGACCATTTTCATTTTTTTACAATGAATGAAATGTTTTGAAACTGTTGTGCATAATATATATAGGTTTTTTTTTGTTTTTTTTTTAAATTGTTATTAGTTTGTTCAACCATTAGAGTATAAATCAAATTTTATTTATGATTTGAAAATTAAACTGACTGTCATTTGGATTGGCCATTTCAAAAATCAGAGAAACATATCATTTTGCTTAGTAATTTGGAATGCAGTGTATATGATAAGCAATCACTTGACCGCTTTTTTTTTTTTTTTGGAGAAAAAATACTTTGAATAGACTGATGTGGACAAAACAATGTGGAGAAACTGTGCACCAAGAACTGTGTTTTAATGTCATGCACATCTAGTGATTATACCTGAAATGTGATTTCTTGGTATAATACAATTTTTGGTGTGTGAAATAATACAGAAGATGGCAAAATCCTGCACAGAACAATTGATATTATATATGGTATCCTATCAACTCATTTTGTGGTTCTGTTATGAGCAACATTTCCATTTCCACCTGTCTTTATACAATACTACAATCCAGCCCATACATCAAACCACATGAAGTATTCTTCTAATATATTTTGTTATGGTTCTCTTAAGCATTGGTTTGGGTCTTACACTGTGTAAGCATTCCTTTCATTATGCGTCTCTTATTTCATTACACCAGCCAGCATGTACTGGAGATGCAGGCCTGTGTGTCAGGGTAAGGCTGCTTTCATATTTAATGTACTATGCAGCCTCTTGTTGTCATTCGAAAAGCTTTCCGTTTCAACTCTGTAAGCTTTTCCTTGACATTTCCCTGAGACATTGAGATTCACGTTTTGTAGTTTAAGCGAGCAACTCCATTAAGAACTAATTTGATCAGGTGGTGGTGGTGGTGTCCTCATTCTTTCACCGTGGGAGAGCTCCTCCACATAATAAAACAGCACATGCAGCTACCCTGTGCCCAAACTGGGGCATTTACCTGACCAGCATGTATTTGACTTTTATGTCCTTTAGTAGAGAAGATGACAACAAGATCTTACACTGATATCTCTTGTTTGCTTGCATGCCTTGATTTGAAAAATACCCTCATTGACCTTCTTTAAAAACTGTAAACACACATGTGTGTGTGTGTTTTTATATATATTATATATTTTTTATTTATTTATTATTATTTTTTACACTATATTTAAACAGTGTTTATAAGAAATGATCAAATTTCAAAGTCTTATGCCCCCTCTATAGTGTGTACATGAAAGTGTGAATGGGGTGCAGGGGAGCAGAGTAGTGGAGAAGCTGAGAGCAGGGAGTGAGGGAGCTGACCTGGTGGTTAGGGTACTAGCCTTGTGACTGGAAGGTTGCCGGTTTGATTCCCTGAACTGTCAGGACATGACTGAAGTGCCCTTAGGCAAGGCACTTAGCTTCTCAACTGCTCCCACGGGGCTGTGGATAGGGCTGCCCACCGCTCTGTGAAGGACAGATTTCCCTGTGGGCAGGCACAGTGGATCTCCTCTTCATGTTTACAATAAGAAAATGCCACATCAAGTTCATTTTGAAAAATGCCAGAAAATGGGAGGGACATTTTACAGTGTTTGGCAGGGAAATGAGTGCTTAAACATAAAGCAAACACACTTCATTTCATTGTGATCCAAAAGCATCTTTAATATGTTCACAATAGTGATGATAATGACAGTAAAACATATGCCGGATTTAAAATTGAGTTGGCACGGTTATCTGAGCACACAGATATCCAGGGCACTTGTTCGCTTGATGCTAACAAACCACCAAAATCCCAGCTGGCAGAAATTTGCATTACTGCAATGTTAGTAAGATATGGTGTGAACTACAACTTGTAGCCTATATATTCCCAAATCTTTGATGTGGAAGTGTATTTTTTTTTTTTTTTTTTATCTGAAGTATGAAAGTAAGAGCAGTTTGGTTAATTAATGATAAGGACAGTATTATTAGCTGACTGCTTTGCAAATTGTAATATTGCTTCCTGCTCCATTCCAGAACTGTAGCAGAGTTTAACCTGAGGCTGAACTGATCATGCATGTTATTTTGTATTGTAATATAAAAAAAAAATACATATTATGGGCATTTTCACCTGATATCATAAGAATTCACTAATTCGAAGTGTCATGACCTCTGTAAATCGAAGACTGTTAAGTTAACTAAGAGTTAAATAAATCATATTGGGCAGCCAGAATCTACTTTTAGGTCCATCAGTCATGGTAAATGAACTTGACTTTTGTATCAGGCAGCAGGAATTGTAACATTTGAATAAAACTTGCCATATGTTACTTTGTATGTGTTGCGATGTGTATATTGCACATGCCTACATTGCGATGATGATGCTAAAACCATGTGTATGTAATTACTGTTTAAGCAGGACTTTCTCAAACCGGAGTGCCAAACTGGATCATAATGTACTGTTTGCTTTGTGCAGATAATTTGCTTAAGAATCCTAGTGCTGAATTAGCATTGTGATATTTTTTTTTAAGCTTTCTAAATAGTGGCTGGTAGTAGTTTGGAAGGCACATTTTTTTAAAGCAGGCAATCATATTTGCATCAGTAAGAATGTTGTCTTGTTCAACCATTTTGTTTATTCGTTTTGTTGAACATGGTGAGGAATGGCGTCATCACTATCTGTGATTCTGTGGCCCAACTAAAGTTGAATGGCGTATTGACCTTTTGATATCTTTAACTCCTGACTAGGTGACCTGATTTGGGCAGCCAGGGCTTGGTGGTTAGAGAACCAGCCTTGTGACTGTAAGGTTGATTGTTTGATTCACTGAACTGACAGGAAGTGACTGAAGTGCTCTTGAACAAGGCACTTAACTCTAGTGAATTCACTAGTATGCATTTGTGTGGTGTTTTTGGGGGGTGGACAGGTTAAATGCAGAGGATTTCCCTTTGTGCAAGCACAATTGTATGCAGATTTACACTGAGGTTCAACTTCCCTTCTAAACTTCTCGGTCTTTTTAGTCCAATTTTATGGACACATCTTTGGCTTCTACTTAAATTTTGGCCTTGTTAACAAAAACTGACCTATACAACTATAAATAGGCTTGTCTTACAGCATACTGCTCATGTATTATGACCTGCCGTGCCTGCTTTGATTATAAGGTACAGGCTCTTTATCTGTACCTACAATTATGAAAATTATAGCAGGTCAGAAGATTTTCTCCTGAGATCTCATCTGTGGAATAAGCTTCCTGTTTGAGTTTCATACACTAACCCAAAGTCTCTAAGTCTAGGTTTTAAGGATTAAGCCTACTTTTACAGATAAGCCTTTGGATAACACTGTTCTTGATGTATAACTGGTTATCACTCCATTGCTCTCACATGCTCCAAATGTTGTCAGTTGACAGGAGTCATTTTTGCCTCGTGGGAGCAGCAGTATTTGCATATGCAGTGTGCATATTTGCCATTTGCCTCAACTCAACTGGTCTTTTTTGAATGTGTCACTTACTGTGTTAAACCTGGATAAACAGAACATGGTTAAGTTTAAATGCAAGCTGGAGTCATAATCCCAGTAAGACTCGCACTGTAATTCATACGGTAGTTTTGCAGTTTAGTGTTGATCAGAGGAGGATCATTTTTGAATCTCACAAAGTTACTTCCTCTTGCCCTGAGGGAGCTATTTTCCTCTTGCCAACATCACCTCTGGCTTGTTCACTATGGGCTCAGACTCTGATCTCTGTAAAGCTGATCAGCAAATGTTAAAAATGAATAGTAAATCAGGGCTTTGATATAAACAAATTGGCTTATGTCTAATGATATACCATCTCATATCATCACATACACTCTACACACTGTTGTTAAGCTAAAAATCAATAGTCAATAGCAAGGTACAGTCCTTTTTGTTTTTGTTGTTCACTGAAGACATTTGGGTTTAAGATAAACAGAGAAGTATGAGAAGTTCAGAATTCCAGCTTGTATGTTGTACGTATGTTGCTTAAGGTGAGTAAAAGAAAAAGAACAAATAATCTTAAAGTGAATAACATTTACTCTTTGGTGGCCTTACTTGCAGTAACTGCCCTCAAGCTTGACCTCAACAAACTGTTTTATTCTTCATTTGTGAAGCTATTACAGGCATTAACTACAGCTTCTTTCTGTTGTTTTTCGGGGGTTTCTACCGTCAGTCTCCTCTTCAGGTGGTGAAATTCATGCTCTATTGGGTCAGCTGATATAATATTTTGTATTTCTCCATAAATTGACATGCAAAATGTTTCTGTACACTTAAGAATTTCTTCTGCTTTTACCATCATTACTTACATCATCAATGAATATTAATGAGCCTGTTCCAGAAACAGCCATGCATGCCCAAGCCATGACATTTACCTCCATCACGTGTCACAGATGAGCTTGTATGCTTCGGATCATAAGCAGTTCCTTTTCTTCTCCACACTTTGGCCTTTCCATTACTTTGGTCGAGATCAGTCCAGTTCCACTTTTGTGGCTCATGTCTGTACTTTTTTGCAAATTCCAATCTGGCCTTCCCATTCTTACTGCTGATGAGTGGTTTGCATCACATGGTATGGACTGTGTAATTCGAGTCTTCTTCGAACAGTGGGTTGTGATACCTGCCCCCCTTGCACTGAGGAGGTCATTGGTGATGTCAATAAAGTTTTTAGGGTTTTCTTTACAGGTCTCTCAATATTTCTGTCATCAGCTACTGTTGTTTTCCTTGGCCGACTTGTTTGATGTCTGTTGCTCAGTACACCAGTAGTTTCTTTCTTTTTTTGGGACATTCCAAATTGTTGTTCCAAAACGTTTGTCCAATGGCTCTAATCAATTCTCCTTTTTTCAGTTTCAAAATTAATTGCTTTTCTCTTCATGTTGGTTTAACGTCTTTAACAAAAAAAAATGCAGTCTTTATATGTTTAAGCTCAAGCTAAAAACTAGACTAGTCATGCAGAGCTAGTTAATGGCTGAACAATCAACCTCTTGCTGCTGAATACCTTCAAACCCTCATAGCAGTGCACCAAAATCTAGTAAAAAGCCTTCCCTGGACAGTAGACACAGTTACTCAAACTAAAGCAGGATACTACTGGATGGGTACCACTGGAACCATCATGCCATACAGTGATCAGCCTTGACATTAATACCACATCTTGTTTTTAAACTCAAGGTCACTTCAGAATTATAGTCTGTAGTCCATCTGTTTCTCTGCATACTTTTATTAGCCTTGTTTCACATTGTTCTTCAAGGATCAGGACCCCATTTGACCATCACAGGGCAGGTTTTATTTGGATGGTGTATCATTCTCAGCTGATGTGGTGGAGTGTTTCATTGGTGGATCCAACAAAGCAGTGTTGCTGGAGTTTCTAAACACCTCCGTGTTCCTGCTGGACTGAGGATAGAACTACTGCAGCCAATGATGTGTCGACAAAGGGGTGTTTCTATGTAGTTTTAGAAGGGTCCCTTACATATTTATAAGTCTCTTAAATGGATGCCCTAGATTAACATGCCATACATATATTTTTCATTGCTGCATGAATTCTTTTTCAATGTAGTGGAATTCTGGTACTTGGGACCTCTCACTGCGTTTTACCAGTGCAAATTGCCATGGTTACCATGTTAATTAAACATGTACTTTTGGTTGTGAAAGTATATTTGCAAAATTTGAAATTTGAAAGATAGGAGATGAGATGATGAGGGAGGTTTTGATCTGAAAGCAGGCAGTGTGGATAGTGATTTGAAATGAAAGGGACATCCCTTATTTTTTTCTTTCTGCCAGCAGGAAAGTACAGGCTGTCTGTCTCTCTTATTCCATGTTAAGCTCTCTGACGCAATCTGCTTATACCCTGTCAGCCACTTGGTTTAACATAAGGTTTGCTTAATTAGGTCAGTGTGTGTGTGTGTGTGTGTGTGTGTGTGTGTGTGTGTGTGTGTGCGCGCGTGCATGTCCGTGTCCGTCTATAAAAACTTGCATGAGGAAAGATGGGTGCAATAGTACTGCTATTATTGCATTAAGGTATCATCATCATCATCATCAGAGTTTATTGGTAGTGCGTGCATGGTTGTAGTGGATAGACCTGCCTTATAGAATCTGCATGGGGCTGCATGTATTTATTGCAGTGAGAAGAACATGTTCGGGCATCTGCTATCCCTTGTCTTGTTCCTTCTACCTCTGCTTACATCACATAGTTTTATCTTCACACCTAACACACCTGAGGCATTGCAATAGCTTGATATCCACCCCTTCTTGAGCTAGCTGGGCTAGAACAGACAATTATAGAATTGTGAGAGAAGTGGAATGGCTCTGGCTTTCGAACCAGATAGCATGCTGGTTTGTGTGTTGTTGATATGGAGTTACTCAATATTACCACTATCACTGACGTTGAACATTTTTATTTGACAACTGACAGCTTGTTAGGGAGGTTGAACACTGGCCATCATTCTCATAGAAAGAGGCTTCGATCATACTAGTGGTTGCCACGTTGATGGGATTCAATTTTCAAAGTTGTGCTGGCAATAAGTTGTGGGATATGTTCCTCAAGCTGCAATGTAACAAGTACAAGATATTTGAGGAACTTTTGGGTATCTTCAGTTTGAAACTGTGGAGGAACCTCTTAAGGTGCTTGAAGGAATCTTCAAGAAACCCTTGTCCTTTTGTTGAAGGTTCCTTGACACGCCTTAAGATGTTCCTCCACAGACAACAATTTTGTCATGATAAAACTTACCATTTACCAAATTACAATGTCAGTTTTAATAGCAATTTTGTGAGCTGAAGTTACACTATTTTGACATTATTGCTGTAAAAGCTCACACTGCAATATTTTGTTCAACATGTTCAGTTTGTTTTCTTATGTGACCTGGCACATCTTGTGAATATTACACATGCCTACTGTCCCGATGCGCAGAGCAGATGAAGAGAGCTCTGTGGACATACTCACAGAGTTTAGAAGATTTATTAAACAAAACAAACATCAGGATACTTAAATGAAACATGGCACAGACACGCCGACATTAACACAAAGACTCACAAAGACCAACTGAAATAAACAAACTTGACTTGACACTCGGACAAGTGTACGAACACCTGGGGCTGATTGACAAATGGGCAGTGTAACAAATGAGACACAGATGGGATCAGGGTGGGGCAAGGCTGGAAACAAGACCTAAACAAAACAGAACGGAGACAAGAATGGACAGACGGGGATGGGCAACATCTACGTTGTGAAGATGCTGAAGTTGTGTATATTGTGCAGGCCTGTTTTATGTCACATGGACCAATAGAAACACTCAAACACAAATTTTAATATAGTTTTATTTTACCATTAAGATAATTTGTGGACTAAATCATATATTAATTTTTATATATAATAAACTATATATAATTTGGTTTAGTATATAACTAAATAGTGATTTAAACTTAGTAGTCATGCTTCAGTACAAGAAACAGATGTAGAAAGGGATGTGCTGTGAAACTGGCTCTGGGTCTCCGCACTATACGAGCATCTGGATAAATGACTGATGCATCCTTTCCTGTCTGCTTTGCCTGGTTTTGTCTGATTTGTAGGTCAAGTATAGAGTTGTGGCAGAGCTGACACGTGTGGATCCTCAAGGGTAGAATTAAGGAAAGCAGTCATGAGAGGAAGTTTCCTTAAATGGTTTGGATACAGCCCATAACTTTATCACAATGTCTGGAAATATTTTGACAAAAGCTGGTTTATGTAGTTGGTTTCATGCCAGGCTGTGGGTTTCACATGGAGGCCGTTTGCACCAACATAGAACAGGCTCCATTCTGGTTCCTGAACATAATTTGGCACATTCCCAACAACAAATATAGGTTCATTCGCAGCGGGAACCAAAGATTAGTAGGTTTTGAGTGCAAACTGCTGTGGGCGTGTATAGTTGTACAGGAGCAAGGAGCAATGACATAACATTGCTCAGTGTAGTCTTCTATGTCTTCTTATTGCCAACATTTGATCCATGTTTGGAGTTTTGGAGAAAAACAAGTCTCTATAACAGCCCAAATGCTTGCAGGTAATCTATGTGCTCTGCTGTCTTCTCACTTCCATTTACTGAAATGCAGTTGATCTGAAAGTCCAAAACACTCTTGAAGGAAAGAGACGACTTTGCATGGTTCTGCAATTTTAGTTGCAATGTTGCCCTCTACATGGGGCAGTAGAATGTTTGGTGGTCTTTGCCAAGGGCTTTTTGTAGCTGTTGTTTTTTTCCCCCCATTATTATTATTATTATTGTTGTTGGTGTTGTTGTTGGTGTTGTTGTTGGTGTTGTTGTTGTGTTGTTTTGTTGTTGTTGTTGTTGTTGTTGTTGTTGAAAATATTTCAGATTTAAAGACCTGGTTTTAATTATTTTGCTGCAAAGGAAGTAAATTAAAAGGCCCAGAGCAAATGTTTGGGTACGCTTTATGGTCAGACATTCCAGTCATTATTTTGCCACTGCACTCTTATTTGTGAAAATTTCTGTTAATTTATTTTACACCTGTAGGATTTTTTTATTTATTTATATATATATATATATATATATATATATATATATAAATTAAATCGGAGGGAGGGTACTTTGATAATTCCTCAAGATTAAAGACAGGCAGGTACATGTTGACTCAAGACTGCGTGAACTAGGAGGAAGTATGGCTTAATATTGTGATATTTACACAAAACACTGCCTGCTTGAAGGTGTTAAACTGAACATTCTGTAAGACAGGTTAATGCAGAAAAAGCATTGCATGTGTGTATTTACAGTGGAACATTTTACAATGCAGACTAATCTCCAGAATATTATGCTATGTAATAAGCGTCTTTGGGATGCTAACGGAATAATTGTGTTAAATGTTTAGTTTCTAGCTTGGGGTGAAACATTTGTTCCACTGAATCATATAGTTGATTCTTAAACACCACTCAAATGGAGCCCCTAGTGGCTCAGTGGTCCAAGCATACAAGGAACGCAGGTTTGAATTCCAGGTCATGCTGCTTGCTATCGCAGCCGGAGTCCAAGAGAGCAAAGTTGGCCATGTTCTGTCTGGGGGGCGGCACGTGGCGCAGTGGATAGTGCTGGGTTCGATCCCCGGGTGAGGCGACCTGGGAAGTTTCTGTGTGGAGTTCTCCAACGCATGTTCTCCCCGTGTTCACGTGGGTTTCCTCCGGGTACTCCGGTTTCTCCGGTTTCCCTCACAGTCCAAAGACATGCATGTTAGGTGAATTGGTGACTCTAAAGTGGTCCTTAATGTGTGCTTTTTGTATGTGCGCCCTATGATGGACTAGCGCAGAAAATGGATGTATGGATGGATGGATGTTCTCTCTGGGTGGGTAGATGGCTCTCTCTCCCCACATGATGCTGGTTGACACAGGCATCTCAAACAAACAAGTGAGTGCTTCACCCACCTCTCACATATAGGATGAATGTTGCATATTCGTAGTTGGACGGTCAACTATCAATAAGCTTATAGCTTCCTCAGCATATCTAGCAAAATTTTTAATAGGCTTTAAGTAGGATGTCACAGCAGGTCACTGGACGTATCTGCCGTTCTTCACAAGTAGTATCTGTTTTAACTCCTCTTTAGCTTTACTGTAAATTTAAATCTCGTGTAAATGCAATCTCGTTTGCACCCATAAAAAAAATGTAAACTGTTATTATCCATATATTAGATTCTTACAGTCTTATGATTGTTTCATTCAAGGTTCTTAGGAAGAAGAACCGCACAATCACCATTGTTTTGCACTCAGAAATGTCCTCTCCTTTTAACCCATCCATTTACTTTTATGACATTTAGCTGACACCTATCCAGAGTGACTTCAAGTTCAATTTATTTTATTTAATTTACGTACTATTACAGATGTGGGCCAGAGTCTTGTCTAAGGACTGTTATTGGTGTAGAAAAGCATAGATGCCCCGACTGGGAGTTGAACCCCAGTTTCCCACATGGTGTGGCTCATCTGTTGTGCCACACCAACTACAGTCATTCACGCAGTGAGTGCACGCACACACTACAGAACAGTGAGCATGTGCCCAGGTCAGTGGTGAGCCCTAGCTGCAGTGCTATGTGAGCAGTTGGGGTTCAGTTTTCAGTTTTAAGCTTCAGCAGGGTGGGGGCATCAAACTGGCAACCTTCAGATCAAAAGCCCACTTCTTTAACCTTCAACCTATGGATGCTGCCAGAATTCAACCTGAGTCATTGACTTGTCATAGGCCTCTTCTACACAATATTTTGCTCTTTCCTGGTTTCCACGTATGCTGCATTATGCACTCATCGAGCAATACATATATTGAAAGCCTGATGCATCTATGCGTTTTGACTCGAATCATTCATCATTTATATCTTGGTGGGAGAGGTTTTTGGAGAAGAGGGTCAACAAACTATCAGTCATGGCTACAGACGTTCTGTATGTTGCTGGTCAACTCCATGTTTAAAAAAAGTAGTTGCACAGATCTCAGAAGGAAGTGCCTGATTGCAATGCTATTGGGAAGGAAGATAAAGGTTACCAGGAGCAATAAATGATTCAACATTTAGACTGAAATGGGCAGTATTTATTGAGCTACATCTACAGAAGTAGTGTATTTTCAGTATGGCATTGGTATAATGCAACATACATTTTGGGAGTTCCGGAGAGGTTCCTAATGGTGGTAATCCACCCCATGCAGCTCAGTTCAGGCAGATTTTGCATTAAGGGTGCAGACTTTATCATGTCCAATAGCAGCTCACACATTTTCAATCAGGCATAGGTCTGGTAATTTGACTGGCCTTCTCTTGAGATCGCAGCAGTATGTGGATGAGTGTTGGAACAGTGCACTGTGCATTCAGAAAAGCTAGGGTCACTGGTTGTAGGACCTCATTAATGTAATGTTAGGCTGTCAAAAGTTCCTTTAATGAAGACAGTAGGTGATCTGGCATTGTGTGAAATTGTACCCCCACAGCATGACACTGGACCTTCTGGACATTTGGTGCATGATGAGCAGCATATTAACTTAATGGGAGTCTGGCATGACATGGTTGCAGTGGGTACCTTTTTTTTTTTTTTTTTTTTTTTCTTGATTGTAAGTGGTTAATGAGTAAGTACGTACTCTGTGTATTTATATATTAAAACTGCCTTGATTTTTCTACTTTCTGAAGTAATCGAAGTACAAAGTAAAGTTGGGACTGTTATGAAACCTGCAAATTTTGTATAGTGTTTGTGCATTTAAACCTCACTCATTCACACTCTTTTACTCACACATTTTTCCACCAACGTGGAACTGGCTCTGTTCCACAAACCTAATTTTGAATTTTTCAGCACATTTCCACCAACAAAAATAGGTTCTGGAACCTGAGAAGTTTGTTCACAGTGGGAACCAGAGATGAGTAGGTTTTTCGGTATGAACCATGGGCATGTCTAGTTGTACAGGAGCAAGGAGCTGTGGCTTCAACGTCTTATTGCCAAAAGTTGATCCACATTTCTCTAACAGCAGCACAAACGCTTGCAGGTAGTCTATACCGGCTATCATCCTTATAATTCAGTTTACTGATGTAGTGCAATGCACTCTGTTGATGATGTACTCTGTGATGTATCCTCAGTTCCATTAAATGCGGGACGGTTCTCTGTAAAGCACCAAGGTTCTTATGAGCCCAGTTCTTATGAATGAACCAGTTCATGCGCCAGAGTTTTCTTGTTCGAAAAGCACTGCTTGTGGTTTCTATGGCAAACAGTTGCTTACAGCTGAAGCTTGTTTCAGCAGATAAAGAAGCCAACCTTGAAGGGACTCGATGAGGCATAACAAAAACAATGATAAAAAAAAAATGTAATGCTCAGTTGTGAACACTTGATGTGGTGTTTAATTTATTTGCATTGGCCAAGTTTTAATGCTAATTTAAAAGCTTTATCTAAAATCTTTTCTTTCTGAATGAACAGTTTAGACATTTACTGTTGCTTAGTAACTTGCCACAGAAGTGCTGCACTTGACCCAAAATTCAGACGGTCAAATTACAACTTTGGTTTAACCCCTTCACTGATTAAATGCCAGATTTGCAGTCACTTGTTGCAGTTTTGCTCTTTTCAGTTGAAAGAAATTCTGTGTATTCCTTGAAACCAACTGTATGCCTCTGAATGTCACACTGCAGCTGTTGACATAGTCCTACAATTGAGTGATCGCCAGTTGTTGCCACAGCCGCACCTTGCTCTCGCTGGGTGGGCAAGATGGCCCACCCTGTCCTCACATCATTCAGCACGGTGCTAGCCAGTGCAGGTGGCTGTTGAATGATTTCATGGAATTTGCAGTTAGCATACACCTCAATGCATGTTCAAGAACCGTGTACAGAGCCTAACATTGCAGAGTGCAGGTGTAGAAACAAGCCAGCAGCCTTTTTCTTTCTTCAGCAATGAAAAGACGAAAGCCATTTTGAGGAAAATTCATAGGAAATGCATAGCATTGGATAAGCAGATGTTTTGTTTCGATAAGAATGAGGGTTGGGTTTTGTATTTACCAAACCCAACATACATGTCACTAAACATTCCACTCCACTGCACGTTACTGACTGTACGTGACACGAACACAAACTAGCAGAGACAGTGACGTGAGTAGATGTATTAATGTGAGGAAAACCACTGAATTTGGTGAACTACTAGAATATGGACATCATGAGGCATGACTATACTGATATAATCGACACTGGACAAAATTCATTAGTCATGAAATTGCTTGTGTGAATTTTAGCTCAGCATCTGACCAAGATAATACTGGGAAAATTTGATTTCTGCCAGTTTGCAAAGAGACTGTTGTAACACTGCTAGATTTGGTATTAACGCATTTGGATAAGCCTCAAACATGCTACAGCACTTTTCTTTAACTTTTTGTTAACACTATGTAACCAGATATTCTATTGTCACAAATGGTTTTATTACATGTCAATCTGTTTATCAATTACTGGTGTAGGAATGTGCTTCCCAACAGAGTGAGTAAAAAGAACACATTTCTCTGCCCATTATGAGCAATATTGGTGCACCAGAAGGATGTGACAGTCTCCTGCTGTTGTTTATAATGTATACAGATGATAAGCTCTAAACTTAATCTCTTGCTTCACATGCTTAAATACTCTGTTAACAGGGCTTATAGTATAGAATCGTCAGACAAGTATGATAGTAGTTTATTTCAACAGGGTGTGAATTGGCTGGTGGAGTGGTGCAACCAGAGTGGTCGTGTTGTAAATACAAAAGAGACAGAGGAGATTATTTTCTGGCCCTCTCCAGATTTATAGCCACTTCCTTTAAGGATACATAATCAAGAAATTAAACGGGTAAAGTCATATACATATACATATCTTTAAGTACAGATAGATGCAACTCAAATCATGGGCTGTCATGGTCATTGATTACATTTGCAGTAAGATACAGCAACATGCTTATTTTTTTATGTAGGTTAATATCTTTTGGGGCAAACAATCAATTCAGGTTCTGTTTTACACAGCCGTGGTCCAGAGTGTGATGCAATATTGTGCAACAATATGGAGGAGCTGTCTTTTAATGAAATTTAAAGCAACACTGTTTAGACTGATAAAAATCTGTTCCAACATTGCAGGAGGAAACTTGGAGGAGGGTTTTAAAGCAGCTTGCATGATGTACGATGCACTGTACAATCAATGTGCTCTCAATTCTGCAATGTTACAATGATTTGATTCTTTAGCATTTGATGCTTGCAATATTGTATATAGCCCAGTTACTATTCACTGCACGGTGCGTCGAGTCCATTGTGTGGCAGCCTTAAGGAACTGAACCAGTGTTGTGAATAAGCAGATCAAATCATGCACTAGTTTGACTTGTTTGAGTGACGCACACACACAAGCTGTAGCAGTGAGAAAGAATGGCCATGCCCACAATCAACCATGTTCTCTCATGGTCTCAAATTGTGGACAAATCCAGCTTGAGGAGTAAAGTGTGGACGTACTGTGCTTACTTTGTTGATAATGATAGGAACCCAACAACACGCCACAGTGTTCTAAACACCAGCAAGGTGGCTAAGCATTTGGCCAACAAGCAGCCCGACCTCTACAAAGAGCTGAGAATTGAACTAGTTAAATTAAATGTTAAATATTTTGATCGTGAAAAAAATTGTGATACTATCAGTATCTAAGTCATAATTTTGGTGTTGTGATGACCCTAGTGTTCTGTCAGAACCATTACATTATTATATATAATTTTCTGTCCTCAGAAAGACACCTCATGGTTACAAAAGTAAGACTTATTTACCCTTTAATCTATTTGGATACCAAAATAGCAAACTGTACAAACCACCATTGCATCCACCACATCCATCACCCCCATCAAAGTCATCAGCATCACACACACACACACAGCGTGCGACACACCAGTTCTAGGCTGAAACATGCTAATGTAATACTGTTAAACTGTGTTCATTCACTGTTGGCTAGCTGTGTCGTCATAATTGTGTTCTCGACTGATCATACAATATACAGGGGTTGGACAATGAAACTGAAACACCTGTTTTATCATTTTAGTGTGGGGAGATTTCATGGCTAAATTGGAGCAGCCTGGTGGCCAATCTTCATTAATTACACATTGCACCAGTAAGAGCAGAGTGTGAAGGTTCAATTAGCAGGTAAGAGCACAGTTTTGCTCAAAATATTGCAATGCACACAACATTATGGGTGACATACCAGAGTTCAAAAGAGGACAAATTGTTGGTGCATGTCTTGCTGACGCATCTGTGACCAAGACAGCAAGTCTTTGTGATGTATCAAGAGCCACGGTAATGTCAGCACCACCAAGAAGGACAAACCACATCCAACAGGATTAACTGTGGACGCAAGAGGAAGCTGTCTGTAAGGGATGTTCGGGTGTTAACCTGGATTGTATCCAAAAAATGTCATTCCCAAGAAGAATTGATGCAATATTGGCCGCAAAAGGAGGCCCTAGTACACCAATAAATTATTGTGGTCTAAAACCAGGTGTTTCAGTTTCATTGTCCAACCCCTGTACATGATCTGACTTTGTTCATTTTTCTTGAAATCAGTATTGTCTACTGTATTTAAAAGATGAAACATGAATTTCCTTTAGGACATTTTTACCGATTTATATACATGATTTATTTGTTGTTTCTTTTGCTTTTATCAGTATATCAGTGGTCTTAAAATGGGCAAGATGGCTTTTTGACTTGCCTGTTGTTGGCCTATTTATTCTTTCCCCTTCCTTTTTCATACTGAACTGTAATAAACACGTTCATAGTGACTTGAGGGTTTTAATACTTGCACCTGAGCAGTTAACTGAGTACTAGAGAATCTGCATTACCAGATTTAAATGTTTTTTTCTGGCTTTAACACTTGATCTCGGGCTCCACCCGAAGCTCCTGAAACAGATTTATTTCCTGATCTGTGGCAGGGGGGTATTTGGGTGGGTGAGTCACAAACTTGGCTCATTGCTTCAGAATGGGGGCAGTGAGATGGTGTTCGCAGGCTCGGTAGGGGCAGCTCAGTCTGGTTGGTAGGAATATAAATGCAGCATGGCTGTGTCTATAGTAATTATAGGCCTATCTGTGTGTGTTGTAGGGGTGGGTAGCTAAGCTTGAAGGCAGCACTGAGCTGGGTCTGCTCTAGCCAGGTGGCTTCTATAATAAGCCCTCATTTTCACTCACGTGTGTGTGTGTGTGTGTGTGTGTGTGTGTGTGTGTGTGTGTGTGTGTGTGTGTGTGTGTGTGATTAGTACAAGAGGAGCTGTTTGAGCCACTGTCTATGGAATTGGCTTGTGTTTATAAGAGCAGTTGGGACAGGACATCATCCTGTGCACAGGTACCCAACGGAAATTTCAGTGGCCAAACTGGGGTCAGGGTTCACTTGTGTTTCCTGTGGAACAGATGGAAATTGACATGAGAGCAGGTGTGGGTGGAAGGCATTAGGTGGCATTCTTCACCTCAGCAGGTCCTGCCCTTAGAACTGGGCAAGCTCACTGTGCACTTTAACCAGACAGATAATAAGAGGAGACAGACTGTTCATTGGTTGAAATATAAATCGGAACTTGTAGCATCTGACATAACATCCCAGTTTCCATTCTTCTTCTGCTGCTTATTCTTCTGCTTCTTCTACTTCTGCTGCTGCTTTTATTTCTTCTGCCTCTTCTGAATAAAATGCTATTTGAGGATATACTGTCTTAAAATGTTACTTTTTTCATATATTCATATCAGCATTGCACTATTACTCCTTAGATATGGAGGACAAAAGTTTGCAAGTTAGCCCTCCAGCTAAATAGAACACATCAGAGGTCTGTGAGTCAACGTAGATATTTTGACTACAGCCTTTATTCATCTTAATAGGGTTTATGCACCATCAACTTCCTTATTCTGTAAAAATGGGTCACTTCTGTTCAGGCTATTCTGTATGAAGTTTCATCACATTTGATTAAAAATCCATGTTTCAAAGTTGTGGATGTTGGAGTCAAACACACGAAACATACATTCAGAGGCAATGTAGACTAATGTAAGAAAAATACCATTGACACGTTCTCAAAACTATAATGCAGACTGGGGCTAGGCGATATGGACAAAAAAATCTTAACCTGATATTTTAGCTGAATGCTGATATACAATATGATGTGAGAAATACAATGTGGGGAAAAAAATTAGAATTGAACACAGTTGAGCAGATCTTTCAGCCCTAATGCAGACATTGTCACATGTACTAACATTCACTGCGCAAATGAATTCACATGAACAGGGAATAGATAGATAGATAGATAGATAGATAGATAGATAGATAGATAGATAGATATGGTCAGATGCAATAAATTAAATGATTAGATGCATTATATTACATACATATACAATTGCATTAATTAGTTAATATTGATTAAATTGGAAGGTCTACTGTAGTCATACCTCAACATTTGTATTTGAGTACATGGCATGAATGCACAGCCTGCATATATTGATGGTAGGATAATGCTGAGATTTGCAGCTAATTCCCTCTGAATCAACATTCCAACGCTACCAGTCAGTCATCGCATGGACAATGACTGGTGTGTTTAACTGCTGACGAGGGTGAGCACACTTCCTGAGAAACCGTTCCAGCCATGCAGGGTGCAGCATTAATCCAAGAGTTTAAAACATCCCCTGAACATGAGTTTCTGTTATCTGTTTGTGTGTCACACTGACAGTTTCTAGGGATTCAGCAGTAAACCATGCTAGACTGCTGTTGTTTCAGTAACACAGGCAGACTGTGTGGAGCCATATTCATCGAATGTGGATTTTAATTTATATTGAACACTTTCATAGTGTAGCAGTGCGTCTCACCGGCCTGCCAGTGTGGACATTCAGCTTTTTTTTTTTTTTTTTTTTTTTTTTTTTGCCATAATCCAATTACAACGGTCATGATTGTTCACCTGTATTTCTGAAATTGTAAAACGGACACTTCAGGACAAAATTATTAGCTTCCCTTTAACACAGCTTTCCCAGACATCCCACTTTTATTTTGAATGATTACATTGTTTTATTTGGCCAACCAAAATGAAATTATTTAAAAAAAGGTCAAATTGGTAATAAATGAATAACCCCCTGATGCTAATAGTCAATTTTGCTGGATAAAGGCGTGCAGGCATTTGCTGTAGTTTTCAACAAGTCTCCTGAGGACTCCCAGCCAATTCTTTGGCAAATCACTCAAGCTTCTCCAGATTTGATGGCCTTGTGGTATGAACCTTCTTCTACAGTCCAGCCCACAGGTTTTCAATGGGATTCATGTCGGGGCTTTGTGCAGGCCAGTCAATAACGTTCACTTTGGTCTTTTGGAGGTAGTTCTTCACCAGGAGTGATGTATGTTTTGGTTCATTGTCATGTTGGAAGAGAAAGTAATGACCCAGACCAGGTTTTGCTGATGACTGCTTCAGGTTTTCTTTCAATCTTTTCACATATCCTTCTTTCTTCATGATTCTTTCTAGCTTGACAAGATTTCCAGGTCCAGATGTTGTTCTTTAGATGTTTTTTTTTTTTTTTTTCTTTTCTTTTCTTTTCAATCTTTGATTTGGGCACTAAAAATAACCTGTGTGTAAATTATGAACCTCAAATTTGAAACATTGCTGTTGTTAACACTGCTATGTTAAATGAGTAGTGTATTCGTTTATTTTCATCAGTTAGTTAGTACAGATTTAATGGTGCACAAAATTCACACCACAGTTTGGACCTCATAGTTCAGACACCTTGTATTCTGTGCCTCTCCCCACTTCCTCCAGACTTAAGAAGCTTGAGTTGAGACTCTAGGACTTTTGACTTCCAAATGAAATGCAAAATTAAATGAATCCTAAAAGATGACTTTGGATTAATGAGCAGCAGTCCACTTTTTCTCCTTAACCCAGGTAAGACACTGCTGACGCTGTCTCTGCTTCAGGCAGGGCTTGATATTAGGAATGCTGCAGCCCCTTTCCTGAAGACATCTGCATGTGGTGGCTCTTAATGCACAGCCTCCACCCTGATCCTCAGCCCAGCTCTCCCAAGTTCTTGAATAATGTTTTTCACAACCCTCTTAAGGTTGAGGTCATCTCTGTTGCTCATGCATCTTTTTCCACCAAATGTCCCCTTCCACACAACTTTCCATTTATATGCTTTAACTCAGCCCCATAATTGTGTTTTGAGTGCTGAACTAGATACAGTGTAAAAAAACAACAAAACAATGAATGCTTGAAACCCACAAAAACTATACAATTATAATTCATTTCTAAATTGCAGAAATGTTTTTTTTTTTCTGTATTTCAGGGATGGATTGATTTAATGGATGTCCTAATTTTTTCACATTGTATATTTTCCACATGATACTAGTGCATGTAAAAAGAAGTTGTTTTTTTTGTACATAGCTTTATTCAAAAAGATAAAGTGCTATATATTTTATATTTATTACACTGTCTTGAAATCAAACTTTAAAATTAAATATAATTTCAAATTCTGGATTTCTGGTTTTCCTGAGGTACAAGCCAAACTGATCAACAACAAAACAAAAAAGGTATGAAGCTTTGTTACTTTACTTTTATGTAATATAAAATATATGAGCGTATTGTATGAAATTGTGAAACCAAATGAACTTTCACGTTTTTGACATGCACTAGTATATTGTGTTGTATATTACTATTCAGCTAAGGGATATTGGATGATCCATAAAACCCATTCATAATTTGATTTAATATATCCTTGCTTTTCAAGAGGTTTTCCCCATAAAGAGGACAATCTCTCACACACACACACTCGCGCATGCACACTCCCGCGCACACACAGTTTCACTCTACTGAGTTCCTGTACTAGAACCCTCTGTGGCCTGACTTCTTAATTGTCACTTTGCCCTTCTCAGACACCATGTAAAGCACACTAGACAGTGGAGAGCCAGAGAAGAGCATTTTCTAATCTGTTGGCTCATGAATGTAGGGAGGAAGGAAGGTCCATTAAACAATTAGGTTGGTTGGTTTGTTTGTTTATTTATTTATTTTGTCTGTCTTGTACTTTCCCTGTCTGTGGTTTTAAATTTATGCAAGAACTATTTTCACTTCCTATTGTAGTGCACTTTAATGGCAGCATCTGTAATTATGAGTCTGTTTTGAAAAGCCAGTATGGAAGGAATGTTAAATGGGAGAGTGATTATCACTATGACGCACTTCTCTGCACTGCAATATCCTTTACCCTGTGTCCTTAACATGGGGGGGTTCACTCAAACGAAGGGCTGATATTACTGCATTGATTTTCTTTCTATCTCTCTCTACCTCTGTCTCATGCTCTTCGTCTGTATGTCCTCTCTCTCACTGTGTACTCAGGAGGGTTATTGCATGCAGCTTAGCAAAATTGTTCATTTGATCTTCCTAATTTTCCCCTGCCATAAAGCGCAGAGGGATCGATAAGCCTTATGAATTACCACACACTAATGAATGCAGTGCATATTAAAGCTTAGACGGTGCTGACAGACACCTCTTTAACAATAGCCTGCTGAAATCTCATTCAGAAAGCTATTGTAGAGCTGCAGTTAATCTTCTGTCTGTACCCCAATGAATAATGTAAGAAATAGAATTTTTTTCCCCATTTGTTTCAAACTCTGGTCAGTAAAGGAGCATACGGTTCAATAAACGGCATCCTCTAGAGGTTAACTTGTTGAATACAACAACACTTTTCCCTTTCTGATCTGCCTTCTATGAACAAATAGCACATCTCAAATCCTGTGTTGTTGTTTTTTTCTGATCATGCTGCCCAAATTAATCTGAAAAATCTTATTGGTTTAGCAGTGGTGTTTAGCCAGAGCAAGCATCAAACATTCTATCTGAGTGATTTCTTGTGAGATTAGCCTGTGTTAGTTTTGGGATCATTGGCTGTAACTGATCTATATTACATAGTTTTTATTTTTTTCTCTGAAGGACATACAACCAGAGCTTTATTCGGCTCTCTAAGTAATAGATTTATCTACTTTGTCCATCACTCAAACAGTTCAATTTATTCTACAGTAGGGTTGCAACAAATTCTAGATGAATAATATAAAATATTATAAATATGTAAGTTTAAAACCAAGGATGTACAAAGTAGCTGCTAATTAATTTTTGTAGATTAAAAAAATGAGACTGCAGTTTCAGCTTTGTTTGAAAGTATTTATGTGACATTTATATTAGTGACACTCTGGTCAGAGCCATAATATTGTCAACCCTCCTCCACTTGTGGCGTATTCTGCAAATTGTTTTGACTTGTTGAGTGTTGAACTCCCACTAACATTTCTGGGTTGGAAGATTTGTTTCTTTTTACTCTACTTTTTTACAGTCTGTGTCCATATGAGACTCATACGCCTTGCACTTAACAGAGTGGCGTCGCTGCAGACTATTCACTATTAAATTAGTTAGTTTAAGTCAACTATGCCTATGTGTTGTTAGATTTTATAATCTAGAAATTAGAGATTTATAATGGTTACCTGTCTGTCCATACCAGACAATACCAAGAGTTCTTCCAATGTTAAATCATTTAGCATGATTGTTTTTTTGTTTTTTTTATGTAATCAAATAGACAGAGATGTGTGTGGAATAATAGATATTAAGCAAATGGAGATGGAGTAATGTGGCTTTGAAGAGTGTCTCAAACTGACTGGAGGGCTCCAAACCACAGAGAAACTATTCAAACAGGTTTTCTTAGGCTCCTAATACACAACTGATACCATTGCAACCTGACTAACGCGCCTTTTTCCATCTGTTCTGATTTCCACGCACTCGCTGCCTTCCCACATTTTGAAATGACTTTCACAGTGATCTTGGATTGACGCATTTAAGCAAGCAAGCAGGCAGGCAGGCAGGCAGGCAGGCAGGCAGGCAGGCAGGCAGGCAGGCAGGCAGGCAGGCGCTCAATTTCCCTACAATTAGGTGTGAATGCAAGTGCTCGTGAGCTCTCCCACAGCTAGGGAGTGCATGATTCGTGCTGGTGTCTGCCAACTCCTGTCACTGTTCCAAATCTTCAGAGCTGACCATTGGTCCATATCTCTGGAGTCTCTGTGGCCCACACTTAGGAAGGGTTAATGCACAAAATGAATATTTAATAGCAATGAAAAAAAGCACCATGGACTACAGGACCTTCAATATTTCATGTAGTACAAACAGGTTAGCTTGTGGTGTTATATGAGGTCCTGCCAGGGCTTTGCTATTTGTAACGGTGTATGCACAGAGATGCACAATGCCAAACACAAAACCCACCATCTCTAGTAGTAAAGTTCAGTATCAGTAAATATATGCTTCATGTCACCATATCAGAAGATGGTATGAACCCATATCCTACACTACATCCATTTTTTTTTTTCGATAATACAATATTGAATATTTATAATCTACTGTAATAGATATAGGTCCTTACTGTAATGGCAGACATTTGGATCATACATTGAGATACTGCTGAAGAAACCCACTGATATAAATGTCAGGGTTAGGCCTTTGCATGTCGTACACGTTCTCTCTTCCTCTGTATTCCAAGCCCACCCTCAACCCTATAGAAGGAACACATTACCACTCACAACATACCTGTACCCCTAACAAGTGGCATCAATGAAACAGACAAAAAATTTTGTTAACAATGTTCCACTTTATATAGCAGTTACATAGCAGAACTGTAAGTACTACACTCTAACATCATTTTATCTAAGCTAAAGTGTTGTGGATGTTTCTTCTGGTTCTTTTTTCTTTATTTCTTTCACGTGACAAATTAATATAAATGAAAATTCTGGCTCAGATATCAGAGAATAAAAACCCAGTCCTTTAACAAATCTTTCCTAAGACACATCACACTGTGTGGTGTGTACAAAAAAAAATCAGGGTTCATGCTCTGCTGTGCATGTGACAAGCAGGCACAAGCCTCATTGTTGTACGTCACTGTGTATCGTGCCATACTGGTTCTGCAGATATCACACTGTGAGTGGCAGTGAGCAGAAAGCCAGCGCCAAAAGTTTGGACCTACGTTGGGTAACCCAACCGTTACGATTGCACACATCCAGTGTGTGTGTGCGTGTGCATGTGTGCGCACATCCGGAAAGTAATCACAGCATGTTTTATGTTAAAGCTTTATTTCAAAATTAATTCGAATTTTAAGGAAAAAATGAATTTAAACAGCCCCCCAAAAAATATAACGTACATAAGTATTCACCCCCTTTTCCAGGACACTAAAAATTGAGCTCAGGTGCAATATGTTTCCACTGATCATCCTCCAGCTGTTTCTACAGGTTGATTGGAAAACACCTGTGGTAAATAAAGTTGTTTGGGCATGACTTAGAAAGGCAAACACATCTGTTTATATAAGGTGTATATAGTAGATGGTGCATGTCTGAGCACAAACCAAGCCATGAAATTCTAAGGAATTGTTTGTAGACCTCCGGGATTGGAACAAGTACAGAGGAAAAGTACAGTAAATTAATTTTTGCTGTATGAATGAGCACAGTGTCCTCCCATCAGCCGTAAATGGAAGTAGTTTGGAACTAACAGGACTCTTCATAGAGCTGACCACCCAGCCAAACCGTGTGATTGTGGTAGGAGGTTTGTCAGGGTATGACCAAGAACCCAATCATCTCTCTGTGGAGAGAGGAGAACCTTCGAGAAGGACAACCATTTCTGCAGCCCTCCATCAAGCATGTATGGTAGACTGGCCAGACGGTAGCCACTCCTCAGTCAAAAGCACATGACAGGCCATCTGTTTGCCAAAAGGCACTCAAACAACTCTCAGATCATGAGAAACTTTTTGGACTGAACGTTAAGCATTATGTCTGGAGGAAACCAGGCACTGCTCATCACCTAGACAATTCCATTCCTAGAGTAAAGTATGGTGGTGGCAGCATCATGCTGTAGGGATGTTTTTTGTGGGTTGAGAGAAAGGTGACTGCAGCGATGTACAACGACAACAAACCTAAGCACACTGCCAAGATGATAAATGAATGGCTTCAGACAACTCTGTCTTTGAGTGGCTTGCTCAGACTTGGACTCAGTTGAACTTCTCTTGAGATGTCTAAAAATGACTGCACTAATGCTCCCCATCCAGTCTGGTGAAGCTTGAGAGGTTCTGCAAAGAAGGATTGGAGAAACTTCCCAAAAACAAGTTTGTAGCATCGTACTCAAAAGGGGTGTGTGTGTGTGTGTGCGTGCGCGCGCGTGCGTGTGTGTGCATGTGTGCGTGCATACACACACACATCCTGCTCCTCCAGCCCAAATTGCACACCCCATCCAGCCAGTCATGAACTTCTGAAGGCAGTAAATGGATGCATCAGGTGGGGTGGACTAGGTATCTCTCCAAGAGCAGGATTGATGACCCCTGCTTTAAATACATACTACTGTGTGTGGAATCATGTGATGACATATCAATAACATTATATTAACATGAATAGAAATGCACAAATAACAGAAATAATTCAAGGCAAATTAAATGGTATCAGTTTCACGCGGCTGATGCATTTAGGAAACTGGAGATGTAGACGTTTCTTAAATAAAGAAAGGATGGTGACACTGTTCTTCAGAAAATGCAAAAATCATCCGGCAGTACAACCCAGACATGAGGTCTAACATAGAGACAGCTTTTAGACAGAATTAAAGACGTCCACATTTTTGCAACTGGATGTGTCGTCTGATATTAGCCACACATTTTTACCTCTCATGTTTGTGAGCTACGTTTGGTGCAGAGGTTTTAATGAAGGCATGCTATTTTTAAAGCTGCTGTTCAGGCTTGAAGTTTCACGTTTTCAGTGTCAGCACTCAAAAAATAAAATAGAAAAACAGTTTTACATGAAAGGTTGAGTGATTTTCTTCTAGTTCTAAAAAGCTGAGCCATGAGGTGGAAAAGGCTGAGAACCCCTGGGTTAGAGAGCTGTGGGTTGTTTCTTCAGTGTTGGTACATTGCAGTGCATATTTGCTAAAAATCAAAGTCTGATATATTTAATCTTCTGATATATCAAGTAGAAATGAGTATTTGAATAGAGTTTTTTATTACTGTATTATAGGTCTGAGTCATAATTCTCAAACAGGTACAGTGAGCTTTACAGCCATGTTAAAACTTGTATGAACTTTAAGTGAAGTATAATGAAAACCTGAATAGTGACTTTAGCATTTGAACATCAGAATCTGAATAGTAGTACCTGCACATACAGCAAACAATCACAGGTTTAAAGCGAGATCTCGGGCGTCAGCCTGGAGCTCTGAACTGTTTTTGTGTATTTGTGTGGGCGAGTCACAGACTTGGATCATTGCTTCACAATGGGGGAGTGAGCTGGTATTAGTGGGCTGGGTAGGGGCAGATCAGTCTGGGGTAGGAAACGGAGCTGGATTCTGGTTTAAAGGGATATAAATGCAGTATGTCTGAATCCATAGTAATTATAGCCCTGTCTGTGTGTTGCAGTGTTGGGCAGCAGAGCTTGAAGACGGCGCTCAGCCTGGTCCGCTCCAGACAGGTGGCTTTAACAATAAGAAATGGGAATAGCCACCTGGGAGATTTAATATGAGCCCTTCCTGTTCCATAGAGAAGAGGAATTCTATGCATGTGCACATATTCTCCTGGAATTCACCAGTACGGTAAGAGTTTCAATTTATCACTCAAACTGTTATTGTTGATGATGTGATGGGCAGCTTAAATATGCTTCCCACAGCTGAGATTCACAGTAAAAATAAAGGTAAAGAACCATTTTTGGTTCTGCAAAGAGCCATAAAGAACCATGTTGGTAACCAAAGCATGTTTTAAATATTTCACTTTCTGAAAATGTTCGTTTATAGATTCTTCAAATTTACTGCTGTAAATTTGCATATAGGGTTGGAACTCTGAGATTTTCACAATAACACTAATTGCCGTAATTTCACAATTATTTTCTTCTAATAATTATAATTATGAACTAATTAAACAGGAACTGGGAGACTATCCAGGGTTGAGGATGCGTTTTTTTGTTTGCTTAATCAAATCCTTTACTATAGTTAAAAACTTGAAACATATTAATGGAAGTATTTGGAAGAATATCTCATTTTTTTTAACAATAAATAAAGTTCAGTTTAAAAGGCTGCACATGAGGTGAAGCCCTTCTGAACCATTTTGTATTCATCAATCATTTTCATTATGGATTATTCTGGTTAGCTTGTAAGTACAGCATGATTTCTTTCCTGCTGCAATATCTACGACCCACATAGCAAGGAGATCTGTAGGATATTCCAAAGCAAAAACATATCAGTCGAGGTGAATTAATATTTGTCAGCTAAGCTTTTGAGTGAAGTAAACAGTATGGTTAAAATAATTGAAATAAAAAGGTAAAAGGGGAGAATATATGTCTCGTCTTGTAAACTGGGCGATATGGACCCAAAATCACTTCCCAGTATATTTCAGCTGAATGGAAATAATACAGTGTGAAAAATTTAGCACACCTCGCCCCATTCTGCAAGATTGAAATGTTATTTACATTTTTATAAACGAGATCGACTCAACCCATATTTATATACATATAAATAACTCATGTTAAGCAAATGTACATATTTTGACAGTCAATTTTCATACCATGGCATACAGTATACCAGTTATACTGCTGCAACCCCAGCCTAAGTGGTTTTTCTGTTTCAATTGTTCTCAAAATTTAAGATAATATATAACTTCCACAAGGAACACATGGTAAACACACACACACACACACACACACACACACACACACACACACACACACACACACACACACAGAGCTAGCGTGGTAGGTATGGAGACATTTTACCAAACCTGGGACACAGGTGATCTAGTGTACTATGTTGCCTACATGGCAGTTACTCAGCTATTAATCATACAAACTGTTTTGAATTACAGAGTATCTGGCTGGTTTAACCTGTCTTGAGACCATGGGTTTCTACTGCAGGGCCTATGATACTTCTACCTAATACTGTAGGTAGAAGCCTAATGGCTTATATACATACATTATTTTATGAAAAGTATTACAAACTTAATAGATTTCTATTTGTAGTCTTTAATAATTTTAGTGCATGCAGCAAATTTCCTGATATCTGCCATACCTCCATGCAATGCTTTGTGTACCACCACTTGTACATGTGCCACAGTTTGTGATCCACTGTTCTGTGGCATCACTCAAAGAATAATACTAAGCACTGTATTTAAGGAATGTATGAGCAGGTATTTCAAAAGGTATATGCATTGTTTTAACATAGTTTGCAATTCTGCCTAAGTCTTTTGGGGATGTTTGGCTCCACTGATCATACTTATGGGAGAACTGTCTGGGCATGGCCTTAAAGTCAGCTAAACACAGTTTATTAAAGGTGCACTCCTAGTCTGCTATGCTGCTCCAAGGAAAAAAAGACATGATTTTTTCCTTTTTAATTTTTATGGACAACATTTTTGAAAGCACCATTTAATGCAGTATGTTTTTATGTCTATGATTGCAGTAACACAAAGTGTCTATGGACAACTGTGAAAGCTGTTACTGTAAAATGGATCAGTGCATATAAAACAGTAAAACTCCAGTAGCACTGCCTTGTCTGATCCATTCATACCAGTACAACACACACTAACACACCACCAACATGTCAGTGTCACTGCAATGATGAAAATCTCCCAACCCCCACATAATACCTGCTCTGTGGTGGTCCTGTGGGGTCCTGAGGAGGCTAACAAAGTATATAGAGCAACAGATGGCCTGCAGTCTGTAATTAAATGAAAAATAAAGATGATAAAATGGACAATGAGTGTTGAAACGAGGTGATGTTTGTGTACAACAGTAACATTTTATATATATATATATTATTTATATATATTTATATATATAACAATGTATATATAACAATGTATATATGATGTGTATGATCTCCAAAATGGCAATAATAAATAAAAAAAAACAGTTCTAATAATTATTTTGAGCATCTGTTTCTACATTTTAATCATGAAAGTTCAGTGAAGAACAAACATAGAGGTGAGTGGATTTTACATAATCTATTCATTCTAATTCAATGGTTGGGGATTCCTACCCAGCCCGTTTTCTTTCTATTCCATTTTCCAGTGTCCTAGTTAATTTGTGCATGGAATCTCCGTTCTTATTACCGGACTCAGTTGTGTCTAGGACTGGAATAGAACAAAAAAGTGGACTAGACTGGGAACCTCTGCTGCATTTCTCTCAGCTTGCAAGTAGTAATATATCAATATATTTGTATCGATATCAGGATATAGACAGAGCAAGATGTGGGTTGACGTGATATTGTTCACATCAAATATTATAGATTTTAAATAATGTTCTGGGGGTTTTCTTTAAATAATTTAATATTTTTTATTTCAGAGGTGTAATGCAATGCATTTATTCAATATTTAAAGTATTTTTAAGTATTTTAATTGAAGTATTCTTTCATCATTAAATAGTAAGAATGTGGCTATGCTTTGTGTGAAAAATTTGATTTTAGCCTGTTTATATTTACACCCTCTAAACTTAGTCTCATTCAGAGATATTGTAACATTTATGATTGAATTATGTAGGGCTGCAATAAATTACTATTTTGATAGCCAATGAATGTAACAATTATTCAGATTATGAATCATTTAAGTACCAAACATCTCCTGTTTATCCATCAGCTTTTACATGTAGCTTGATGCTTTTGTATATATAAAATAAGATATTAAAATTATAAAAAATTATTCAACTCAGTATCTCTCTTCTGGATTCAAGCCAAGCATGTGCAAACAATATCAATAAAATATAATATAAATAAATCAGCTTTCTCTTAATCGTTTGGATCAGCAAAAGGGGAGCCAAATATAAGACAGTAATATTAGCTTTTACTTTGAAGTGTTTTTGTGTTACTGTTGTGTGTTTTAGTGTTATTTATTTTGACATGAGCTATAACAATCTGTACAGAGCCATAATATTATCGACCCTCCTCTGCATACAGCCTGACGAGCATTTTGATTGTCAAAAAGAGCCCTTCAACAAAAGGAACATATGAGACTCCCCTGCCTCACACTAATATACTTTGCTCTCCACTCACACACCACAGTGATGTTTCTTCAGCTTTGTTGCCATGTTTTCTTATGGTTTGTTCATGTGACTGACAGCTGCGCAGACTGTATGTTTTCTCTGCAGTTCTGCATTCAGGTTGAGGGAATTATTACTGTAACAGTAGTAAAACTGAATTCCAAACTGTTATGGTTAAAAAGTTACTAGTTGACGTTACCAACTAATACATTAAACTAAAACTAATATCAATGAACAAATTAGTTTGAATCTGTTGGTCATTGCGCCACTAGAATCATAGTATTGGGGTCTCTGGGGAAAAAATATTAAATTTTTGGCTAATAATTAAATATTACTGTTAAAATGTAAGCATTAAAGATCATATGTAATGATGTCCTTAATGCTTATTAGATAGTGTAAACTGTACATAATTGGTTTGAGCTGTAATAATCATTTACAATGACATCATACATGGACATAAATGATTTGCCACTTCATTTGCTGCAGTTCAAAGCACAAGGTTTCTAATACTTTCTTGTGTGCTTGGAGTTGGATTTCCTGTCATACACAATTATCTTCCATAAAAACAGTGATTGGAAAGGGATTAAACTACACAGGCTGGTTTTTACACTAGAACAGCAGAACAATTATCACTGAACACAATGGATTGTGGAATTTATTTTTTTTAACTGAGCTTAATTAAATTCAGGCAGGGGATCCATTTCTATTTCAGGGTCGCCACACCCCCCCCAAAAAAAAAACAACAATGCTGTAAGCAGGTGTAGCCATCCTGCAGTTATACTGCACATTGCCTGATACCTTCCGAGAGGTCTGTCTAATTACCTTATAAAGGGTGTTTACGCCTGTGGCTGCCTGTGGTCTCCATTTCCGGTGCTGATTTCATCTCTAAGCTGCTTAGTAAGCTGTTGAGGGGGCAAGCTCACAGATTAGCTTTTTAAATGGATGCTTCGCACTCTTTCTCTTTTGACAAAATGGATGAGCACTAATATCCGCTTATGTCCTCCAAAGCAGCACATCAACCTCTTGGGAACAAGCGAATGAAACTGTTCAAGCTCTTGCTTAACCATTTCTAGAGGCTTAAATCAAAGGTACTTGGAGCACATGAAATCGATGGAGATTGGGGAATTGATCCTTCTCCCCATCTGGGCTGAGGGTCTTGATTCAGTCACTGTTTACCACATATTATTCTGCTTACCGTTTTGGAGAGGAGGCAGGCCAAAAGGGATGAATAATGGATGTGCTGGAAATGGGGCTTGTTGCTAAGGGAGGTGTGAATTCAGCCATGGAGCCGATAACTTTCACAGGCTGCTCCTTTCCCACCCTCCAAACAACCGCATTCACCATTTATTTATATATTTATTTATTTACTTGCTTGTTTGCTTATTTGCTTTCAGTTTCTTTTACTCCCCCAGTCTTGTTTTTTCCTGCTTCCCAAAGAACTGATAAATGCCACCACAATATTATCTCACAAGGCTATTTTAAATGGGACCACTGCATGACAGCCTTTTTAGTGCTTTTTTGCTTTCTTCTTGTTTGTCTTTGCTCCATTTCTCTGGCATCCTCTACAGATGGTAGATATATTTCTGGTTGCTGCCAAAATCTGTGCTGGGTTATTTAAGACATTTTTCCAGCTGGAAGGAGGCAACGTGTTTTGTAATGTGTGGTTTGTGTGTTCTGGTGCCATGCGCTAAGTGGACTTGATGCATGTTCCGAAGTACCACCGCAGATTGTTTCTTCTCTTGTCTCAGAAGGACACGTGTTCTGGGAAATCGGAGCAGGGCAGCTTTCTCATGAAAGGTAGCATTTCTAAGTAAAGGAAAAGGAAGCATGTGAAATCCTATGGAGTGTTTTCACTGGAAATTGAAAACACCACTAAGCCTCCATATACAGTTGGCTCCATCCCTCAGTGCACAACATGCTATTAGAAAAGGTAATAGGTTTAGGAGCAGCTGAGTGTGCATGTGACTATAGTATCATAGCACATCATGCCCTTCACTACGTACCCATTACTGTAACCATCATACCATTCAGGCACACACTTATGTCCCTCAGCCTGAGAGTAGGAAAATCAGATGGTAATTTGTAATGGAACAGAGTATGGATGGGAAGATGGGGTGAATGAGATGGACTGGACTGTGGCCAGTCTCAAGGTTGTCTGATAAGAGAGCCTTTTATCTTTTAAGGGCTCTCTTTTTTGCTCTCCTTTCCCTTTATTGGCTGAAAGCTGAAAGGACAGCTTCATGGGCAGTGACTGCAGCTTGCCTTTTGGCCGGGCAGCTTTCTGCATTGTAGTACTAACTGAGTGTGCAGCCAAATTCAAGAAACCTTGCAAGTGGAGGATGCAGGGGCACAAAGGTGGGATGTAGTCATTTTTACTTGGAAAGAAACCTAAGTTCAAACGGCAAATGCATCTTCAGCTCCTCTCTTGTTTGTGGCTTGAAATGGTTTTGCCCCCATCATGCACTACAATTTCAGATGTTTCAAATGTTGAAATGGTTTTTTGAAATGAAAAACTGTCACCGGTGTGCCCCACATGTATTGGATCCAATTAGTGTTTATACACGGAGAACACTGATGGAAAATAGAAACATGTAACTTGTGTTATGACCTAGTCTGTGGTCAAGCCATAACAGATGGTAAAAGTGTACTCTCTGCTCAGACCTTCTACTAGACCAAACACTGGAGAGTGCTGGATACTGTATGATTGTATGCTTCACTATGGACTTGTAATCAGTGGAGGGAAAAACACTTCAGTTGTGGTTTAAAGAAACAAAGGAAAAACAAAACTCTACCTTTTGTTTTATTTTGCTTGTCTTCAGTCACTCAACCCCACTACCCAGCCCATGAATCGTGTGTTTGACGAGGTAAAACGAAGCTAACAAGCTAACACTGCTAATCTGTAGAGTACTGGGTTGGTCTGTACAGAGCTTTTGAGCAGGTCAGTAAAGCGGTGGACCTCTAAACATCTCTCTCAATCATAATTTCAGACTCTCTCATGATTTTGCCAATCATGGCAAAATCAAAACAAAACCTGGGAAAGGAGTTCCAACACTGTGTGCAAAGCTTGGGCAAAACATTACAAAATCTCTGAAAACCTCCTGCCTATCGCTTGCACTATGTACAGTGTCAATGTTTGTGGACGCCCATTCTAATAAATGTGTTCAGCTTTAAGTTTAACCCATTGCTGATCCAGATGTGCAAATGCGCACACACAACATCACAGCTCATATAGTCCTTTATATATAGAGAAGTACTGTCACTAATATGACACTGGAGAACATGATCCCATGGGTACTTTTCCTAATGCCAAAATGGGGGTTAGTGGGGTATAAAGCCCCCCAGCATTGAATTGTAAAGCTATCTTCTCTGGAATGCTGACACTCCACTACTTTTGGGAGGAGTTTGGGTGGTGATTATCCAACATCCTGACAATCAGATCCCCTCAGTAATGCTCTAAAAGCTAGTGGAAATGCTTGTCTGGACAGTAGAGACCAATGAAAGCAAAACATACTCTTTTAGACTCATGATTTTAGAAGAAAAAAATATGCAGGTGTCCAATGATTTTGTCCACATAGTATATGTTACCAAATTGAAAGTGGGTAAGAAACATGCATTCATGATGAGGCTTTTTGTCTCCTTAAATAAGTCTATTTCTCAAGTGCTGAGACTGAAAATATGAGAATTAGGGCTCCATGAAAACATCTGTCCATAATGTCCCTCACAAACACAAGCAACAAAGATGTTACTAATATCAGACGAGATGTCTGGCTAAAAAATGTGTACTTTTAATTTTGTCTAAAACTGTTTCTATATGTCAGCCTCCATGTTGACTGTCCATCTACTTCAGTTATCACACCAAATATCATGTAGATTGGTTTGTACTTGTGGATGATTTTTTGCTATTCCTGAGGAACTGTGTCTCCATTCCGTCTTTGTTTAAGAAAATTTTACTCGGGAACCTGCAGCTGCTGGTTTGAGCATGATTGATATCTCTTGACTATGCTATTTTTTTGCACAGAAACTCTTATTATTTAAAGTAGCATTACCCCCCTGTTATGGAATGCTACCCCTCCCTTAGCATGGGCCTGTGGACCACTACAGAGAGCTTTATGGCCCACTGGTGGTCCCGCCCCACAGGTTGAGTATCCCAGCGGCAAACTATAAACAAAAGCATCCATACAGTATAATGAAGATTTATGAACATAATATGGAATTAAGAGTTCCAGTCAGAAAAGCTGCTCGTCTTTAGAGAGTAAACTGAATTGGCATGGAATTTGGGGATTTGTAGTGGATTTACAAATCCTACTAAATAACAGTAACTGTGTAATATTAGACGTGTGTTTATAATGAAATAATTGTGGATCGCTGTGGCTGATCTGTGTGCAATAACACCTCAAATGGGCTCATGTTAATACAAGCAACGTGTTTAACACATTACAGGCAGTACCAACTACTAAATGGAGCAACTATTTTTGCAGTTGTAAAAATTCATTGTACCAAATTCATACCAAACAGTGCAAAGCTCAGCTGTGGCTTCTTTACACTGTTACAACTTTGACTAATCAAGATGTTTGTCAACACCTGAACCTGTATTGATTTGTTAATCTACAGAACAGGGACTGTCGGAAAGGATGCACCAATTGAACTTTTGAAAATGTGCTTGATTTGTAATAATTATGATACATATTTATGATCAGATTTATGATCGGACGGGCATTTAATTTACATTTATTTCAGTTGTTAATAAAAATGTGCAATTCCAGAGTTCAATTTGACCATGACATGAAACAAAAGCTAACACTGAATGCGAATCAGTTTAAAAAGCTTGGCATCAGTAGTGATATTGATCCAGTACATCAGCTCAGTGTATTGATATTGCAAAGCAGTCCAAAATGTATTTGCCATAATGCTCTTTGTGTGTGAAGAGATATAAATGTGAGTTTTAATGTGTGTGAAGTGAGGTTTTTTTTTTGTTTGTTTTTTTTATTTATTTATTTATTTTTGTAGGAACCGTGTGTGTGTGTGTGTGTGTGTGAATGACTTGCATAACGATCTGAAGCAGCTCACAGAAAGTCCCCCTGCTGTGTGATGGCTCTCGCTCGCCTAATGAATAATGGAGTGAATGTGCTGTAACTAGCCAGTGCTAGACTCTAACATTCTCTTTTCCTATCTGTTTTCACAGCAGTCTTCTGCTGCTTCTCTTTCTGCTTGCCTTTCCACAGTGGGCTTCTTCACATGTAGTTATGGTTTCATCTGTGGTTGCTCCCTGTATCTGTGGATGCTGCATACGTGTTTAAAAAATCATTCATGTCGAGTTACTGCAGTCAGCCGTCATAGCGTTTTGAGCCTTTACTTCAAAAGACAGCATAGTGGTGTATAAGTACGAGAGGTGGTATAAATAGTTTATATCTGCTCGCATTGGTACCAGCTTGGATTAACTGTGTGTGGAGGCAAGTTTATTTGTGGTTCTTTTTAAAGTTTTGTAATTTGTCAGCTGGAGTGTTGACTTGAATATGCCACACTACGTTGATCCTGCTCCTGTAGTAGTGTTGCTGTTATAGGTCGGCATCATCTGGAAGGCTGTTGTCAGTCTGTGTGTAGTGAACATTTACTTGGGTTCTTTTGAGACTGTTAAGGATGGCTGTGGCACATTTATATCTATTGAAACATTATTGCATGTGCATCTCTCGTACACATTTATACATGTTGGAACATTTGTTCAATCTTCATAAACGATTGGAGCCATTGAAGCATGCCTTGATCCTGTGTATGGAAAGTACTATGAAATAATCTTGCCTCACCTTGACTGAATCTCATGAATTGGCAAAACATTACTGCAGTGGTTCAATCTTCTTCACCGTTATATATATATATATATATATATATATATATATATATATATATATATATATATATATATATATATATATATAATAGATTAATCAGTGTAGATGCACTTTCATTTTTAAATGATTGAATACAACAAATCACAACTACAATGTTTCCTGAGCTTCACTATTATATGTGACAAAGATCAATCCACAAAGGCTTACCATGTTCTCCCTTGTTTTCCTTCAGCAGTGAGCTGTTAGGGACTGTGGCGCAACTATCAAACAAGATAAACCTAAATCAAATAAATTAAACTTTATCAACTGTAAAATATACCCACATTATCCCCTATATTTCTGATTGTCCATTGTGAGGTCTTGCCCAGCCTTTTAGACATAAAGATGGCAATTTTTAGTATTAGAAAACATTTGCTGCTTTAGTAATTCTGGTGTAAGTCTGTAGCAACTTGAATTAAAGTCTCCAAGCTACAAAAATTAAGACAGTGCCATGTATGGATATTTCAATTCTGTAAGCAATGTGGTGGAAAAAATAATTCTAAATCTATTTTAATAATAATATTTAATAACATTATTAAGGATGTTTTATGGAGTTTCTGTATGTCATTTTATATAGCTTTGATAGTGTAGCTTTTTTTAATGGTTTGCTACCTTCTATAGGGTTTTTAGAAATACAATATAAAAGCAATTTTTTTATGAAGACTATATAAGAGCTCAAAAATTATTTATAAAGAATTGGTACCATTTTGTGTAGCCCTTATAAATGATATAAATGATTGTTCTTCATGGACTCTCCATTTACCAATTAAATGTTTGTATCCTTTTTTGTTCCCTTTTCATTGTCCTTTTGAGTTACTGTTCTATAATTTCATAACATTTCTGCCTCACTGGAGTCTGCATTTTTTTTTTTTTTTTTGAATGAATTTTGAATGTCTTAAGCCAGAGCTTCTCTGAGCTCTGTCTGCAGTTAACCAGTTAAAGATGTAGTGAACATGTAGTCAGTTTTGTGTGAGAAATGTTTTTAAAGGTCTGTTGTACTCATCTGTCCCCATTAGAGTTCTTGTCCTTAATGTTTCAGTTAGTCTGCCATGTTAACAAAAGCAGTATATATTAACTCTATCTGTGTAGCAGCTCTCAGAGAATTTGTTTACAAAATGCTAAATGACAATAGGTCTAACTGATGACTGTTTTTTAATGGACCAGATTGACTTCAGGTTCTTAAATGAAAGTACTCTGTCTGTTTAGCATGAACTTAAATACAGATCCACATCAGAAATAAAATGCAACACAATAGCAAAAGAGCTTATTTTTGATTGTGCACCTCTAATTAACCCTTGTGCACGCTTTAATTTAGTGTGCTTTGATTTACTACAGTCCAATTAAAGCAAAAAATGTGGTGGGGTGTGCTAACTGTTCCACATAAGAACTACTTCTACTATATAATCATTATAATAATATAAATAATACCTTGTATTTAATGCAAGGCCCAGATTCTGCTGTTTCCGGTTTCTCAGTGTGTCTGTGTGGTCTCTATAGGTTCTATAAGGTTTCTCTAACATCTAGATGGTGGCTGTTTAAACACATTGCCTGTAGCGCGTCCCTCTCTTCTCTTCACATGTGGGTGGGCATGAGGTCTAGATGGGGTTTGGCCACCCACGATTAGAACCCTGAAGGAGGTCTTCCTCCCAGCAAGAGACATTGCCCTGAGGGTCACAGAGCCATAATGAAAGATCGAAGGTCTAAGAACATGTCACATCTACTTCTTCCACTGTGAGGGTACATTAGTTTGTTACTGCTAGACTCTGTCCTACACTGACCATACAAGCAGAAGCAATCAGACATAACTTTAGACCCTCTACACAATAGTGGGACGTTTTTATTTCAAGGGAAACATTTACAGTCCTCTTTACAGTGGTAAACCATAGGCTTTATGAGCTATGTATTTTACTTGACTGACTGCATACAGTCTTGTAAAGCATAGGTTGGTAGGTTTTTGTACATAATAGTTAGTCAAGTAGACGTTATTAGAAAGAATTGCAGGAGAAGGGCAACACCAGTGAAACTGAAAAAAAAAAAAAAATCTGGTTGCGGGGTGTGTGGGTTATTTTAAGTGTATGACCTTGCACCAAAATAATGTCTGCTGCAAATATCAGCATTGGCTTTAATGTATATATATATATGTATAATGTACACAGGGAGTGGCTTAAAAACACTGCTAAAGCCGCTGCACTTGCGATTGTACATGACTGCAGTTGCCAGTATTCTAATTTCATGATAGCAATGCAAAAATATGTCTGGTAGCACAAACTATTAATTCACTTTTGCCCTGGAAGCAATGCCAGAACCGGCCAGTAGTTTGCATGCTAATGCGACCCCAACTATACTGGACTACAGCTGTAACCAGTGCGGCAGTGTGCAGTAACAGCGTTTTACTGTTGGGCAAAATCAATGATGGCAAACTTGGTTAGTTAGTTAACTAGCTAATGTCATGCTGCTTGTGTAGTATCTTTTCGTGAAATGGCCTACTCATCATTGCGTCAAAATGGCAATGGCCACTCCTCCTAAACCTTAAAGAATCTGGAGAAAGTAGGTTGTGCTGAAGGGCTGCTGGTGTTGCACTTTACTGCAGAAAACTGATATGTGGATGAAATTCCATCAGAAATGGTTGTTTCGTTGTGAACTCAAAATACCTGCCTGCATGTTGGGCTATATGTAGCCCCTTGCAATTGAGCTGTGACGCGGCTGGTCTTCAATGATCCCAAGTCATATAACTCCTTCGTTCCATTCACTGGCTTCCTGTAACTGCCCGCATCCGATTCAAAACCTTGATGCTGGCCTAAAAAGCCAAAGCCAGTCCCTCTGCACTTGATGGCAGTGATCTAAACTGGTCTAAATCTTCTGAGTGAAGAGCAAAGCACTTTTGTAAGTAACTCTGGACAAGAGTGTCTGCGAAATGCGGTAAATTTAAATGTAAATGCTACAGATTGACGAATCTTTTGTAAGGCTTGGTTTAGTTCAACGTCTTACACTAATGAAGGTCTGGGCCCAGGCTGCTGTTAAGTGATATGAGCAGAGTTGTTCGTGGTGTTTGGTTGTTTAATATCACATGATTCTCCTTTTCCTTTGTTCTTTCACTTGTTTGATTGCTAATGTGAGCCTAAAACCAGTTTCAAATCAGTAGCAGCATGACCTGAATAGAATGATGCAGTGGTGGTTAATTCAGATTAACAAAGGGAGGAACATCAAATTCACACTTCTGCATTTTTTTCACACACTGGATAAAGAGCTTTATGGCACTGTGAACCAAGCATCACAAAGGATCTTGGTTTTAAGATTGTCTTAGCTGGTAGAGAGTGAGTTCAGTGTGATTCTTGCTCTACCATTTAGGATTTAGTGTGATTTAATTTTTTTTGTTTTGTTTGTGTGCTTTTGTGATGAGGATTAGTCTAAACATATGTAACTAGTTTTTTAGTTGTTTCAGTAAAATGTATATGCAAATCAGAAACAAAGTCTCAGGATAGCATTAGCTTTAATGCATGTGATGTGATGCCATTAAGATCACCACTGTAGTCAGTATGCTAATTCCATGATGACAGTGCCAAAGCGTGGCCAGTAGTGCGAGCCAGCAATTCCTTAAGTCATCATCAAGTCTTATGGATATTTTCAGATATTTTTTGTTTACCTCTAAATGGTTCTAACTTGTTTTTCAGAGCCTAACTGTGTTGAAGAGGGATGGAGTCAAGCAAATAGGAAATCAGCTGAGGTAAGGTGTGCTTATTCTTTCCTGTTCTTTGCCCTCATTTCCTTGTTTTATTTTTAATCCTATGATATTCATACCACAGACTCATAGGAGCACTCAGAGTGGTCTTTTTTTTTAAGCTTTTTCATGTGCCCGTGTATAGGCAGTGAATAACAGTGAAAAACAGGAACAGACACGAGGGCTAACTGTGAATTTGGGAAGTAGTGCTCTCTTGGGGGATCCTTTCCTCCACTAGCCAACAGCACAGTGAGACAGAACTGCTGCAGTTACAGTATTTTTCCTGATTTTAGCAGAATAAAAAAAAAACTGTCGGGGGACACAGTGAGAGTCTATGGGATGTGTTTATAGCAGCTTGTTTCCTGAGAATACTCTGTCAAGCTGAATCTGTACAATCCACAGAAATAGGTCTTCACTTCTCAAACTACTGGTATTATTGTGACAAACTCACATAAGCGAGAACTGGAGCATCCTCTGAGTTGTGCCTTTTCAAAGTTTAGCCAATTTTGTGGAATGTTTATGTAGTTTGATGTTTTTTTATTTACCAAAAAAAAAAATAGAAAAGTTTATATAGATGACAAACAAATATTATTGTTTTCAGAAGATCCTAGGCTAATCACATTTGTCTTCATTTGAGATGTTATAATGAAGAAATTTGACCTTGTTTTGATTAAAAAATGTGCCGACACCTACGAACAGTTTTTTCTTTTGTTTTTGTTTTTAGCGAATAAAGACAAACACACACTTAATATCTCAGACATCCTGTTCATAACTGATCAAGTGTTTTGAGCTGAAAATACAAGATATGATGAATTATTTATAACATGTATAAGATTTTCTGCAAAATAAAAAACTTAAAGATTATTTTTGGCAGTATTGGAACAGATCAACTTAAAATAGATTAAAGTGAATGACTTAATATTTAGTTGCAAATCCTTTGCTTGCAAAAACTGCATCAACCCACTGACATCACTAAACTATTGCATTCTTCTTTTGTAATGTTCGGGCTTTCACTGCAGCCTTACAGTTGGTGTTTGTTTTGGGGTTTTACTCCCAAATGCATGCTTTATAGGCCTGAAGTCTGATGGTTGAGGTTGACTAGGCCAGTCTAAAACACTCCTTCTTGCCCCTGATGAACTCCTTTCTTTATATTCACAGACAAAATGTTTCTGTAGATCTCTGTGTTCGTTATACTGCTGTCATCATGCATGACATTGTAAGGGGAAAATTGGCTGTCAATTTAGACGTGCATTGCATCTCAGAGTTATTGACTCAGTTGAGAAAAAACAGTGCATTTTTCCTAGAGGTTTTATACCCAAATGATGAGTAATGTGCCGTAGCACCTCATGCACCCTGATGGCGTCAGCATGACGTCTGCAGAAGAGTGGAGATGTCAGCCACCTATGACATGAATGTTTGGTACATGACACATAGATTATGTATATCTCTACTGATTAATTATGATTCATTCAATGTATGAGAGTGTGCGTGCATGTGTGTGTATGTTCTTTTCAAGCTCCAGTGCCACATATCTTATCTATTGGAAGACAAAACAACCAAGGCCTACAGAATAATAGAGTCTACATGATTCTAACAGTACATTCAAAGTAATTTCACTGAAACTTAAATGATTCTGGAAATGATTTCTAAATGATTAATATTAAACACACACAGTGACGTACCGTATATTGTAATTAGGTAATAATCCAGAGTGGACCAGACCACCATTTCTCTTATCACACATCATCAGTGAAGATTAAAGAGCCCATTCCAGAAGAAGCCATGCAAGCCCAAGCCATAACACTACATCCACTGTTTCACAGATGAGCTCATATGTTTACTTGAGCTTGTGTATGTTTACTTTCTCCAAACTTTAGCCTTTTCATCTCATTGGTAAAGGTTAATATTTGGCTCATTAGTCTGTACCAGAATTTCCAAGGCTTGTCTCTGTAAAATGTACAAATTCCAGCTTGGCCTTCCTGTTCTCCTTGTTAATTAGTGGTTTGCTGTTGAAGCCTTCATGAAATCCTCTGTGAACATTTTGATACCTTCACTCCTGCCTCAGGAGGTTGTTGCTGATGTCACAAAGTTGTTTTAGGGCAGTTCATTACAGCACATACAGTATTTCTGTCATCAACTGCTGCTGTTTTCCTTGTGATGGCTTTCTTCTTCAGGACATGTCAAACTGTTGTACTAATTATGGCCAATATTTGTGCAATGGTTCTGGCTGATTTTCCATCTTCTCTCAGCTTCACAATTGCTTGTTTTTCACCCACAGACAGCTCTCTGCATTCCATGATGGTATCTGAAACTGGCCATAGACATTCAGAGCTATTTATTCTTTGAATAATCAGTGGAACAGAACACACCTGTCAGTCAAATGTTCCAATACTTTTGCTCACAAGAAGGTTCAGATTAAAGGTGCGATCACCAGTGTATCAGATCAGATCAGATGTAAATACCTTGAAATAAAAGCAGAAATTATGTTTTGTCATGTTTTTAATGTCAAACCTGAAACCCAGTCTACAGCAAAAATAAAGGGATTGTTCCAATACTGTTGGTGGGGAGTGTACGTCTATAACCCAATATCTGAGTCAGTGACATAGTTAGCCCAACCCACTATTGCTGATCAGTCAGAATCTGCATGCAGGTTGAGCATGTACATGTGAACAGAGCAGTAAACATGCAATGGAAGGTTCATTTGGCATTTAAACAGGGATTTAATTCATTTAGAAATGAGGGAATCGCTGTTAATCAATCACACAATGATTAAACTTGTAGTTTATGTATGATGTCTGTAGGTTACTCTGATCCTGACTTATGAAGCCTAGAGAAACAGCATGTAACTGCCCACAAAGTGCTGATCTGAGGTTCTAATTTAAGTTAATTGACCATTTTGACCTTGGTCTCAAATCTGGTCCTGAATGTCAAAAAGGCTTTGACTTGTATATAATAATCCTCATTTTTGTTGGCACCCCTGTGGAATTATAGTAGTATGTTAGCATTAAGCTCATGGCAATTCACTGGAAAATGTTTTGGATTTTTGTTTTCATTTTCTAGATTCTGGTCATAAATGTCACAGCAGTATTTGGCTTTCAATTTTTTATCTGGGCTATAACAACATATTACATACAACATATTTCCAAAAAACAACACTAGAAAATAACTTCTCATGAAAGCTGTGTCCTAGATGATTTTTAAAATGTAATTTTTAGAAATAAAGAGTTAATTGCCATTATTTACTAATAAAGAGAGGAAATTGTGCTTTTTATTACACTAAATGGGTTTTATATTCCAATTTATTTGTAATGTGTTTTGAACTGAAACTTTCCATAAACTAAAATCTTTACTGTGTTTTATTCTTTGACATAATGAATTTGGCATTTCCCATTTAAATAGTATAAAAAATAGAAATAGAAATGCTGCAAAATGACTTGGAATATTTCTTTTTACATTGATCTTCACTGATTAAGTTCAGCTTGAATATTAACAGGGTTTTGAAGTTAGGATTGTTCCCTTTTTCTGAAAAGCTGGAGAGGTTTTGGAGACAAACACCTATAGTACAGTACACTCTGTACATTTTGTAAACAAAGGCTAGCTGATTAGATGAAATCCTGTAAACAACTGATAAACATCTGCTGTTTTTTAGAGTTTGACATTGATAAGGATGTGTGTGTAGTTGTGGAGGGCATGCAGGTAGAGCAGCTGCTTTCGTGGCAACCAGTTCAACTCTAGGGTCTGGACTCAGTAGCCTAATAATTTTTCTTCTCCTCCTATCAGTCTTTCAGACTTTGTTTACTTTTCTTTCACTTTCTCTCTCTTTCTCACATACACACTTTCATGTCTCCACATATATCAGCCCTCTGTTTTCTCCTTCCAGCATTATTCATGTTTTGTGCCACATTTCTATTGCTTTCAGGCATGATTAAGCAGTAAGTGGAGCACATGATTCCTCTAGCTATGAATACTGCTTAATAACTAGATTTTTCCTAAAGATGCATTGCTTAAAGGTATGCTCTTGGGTAGTATAAAAAGTGTGGAACCAATGTCCTTAAATGTTTTTTTTTTTTGTTTTTTTTTTTTTAATCGCCCATCAGGCCTCCTGCTGAACTCTCCTGTTGACTACGGAGTGCGGCACAGGAGGGCGCAGAGGGGCTGCTGAGATGACAAGCCTAAAGCAGTGGCGGCGACTGGCCCTGGGCCTCATGCTGACCTGGGTGCTGCTTTTCCTAGCACTCTTCTCGTACTTCATGGAGTCTCGGGTGGATGAGCCACGCTCGGCGGGTGCTCTCTCGCATGCTGAGGTTCATCGCCTCAGCTCTGTGCGAGGAAACCCTCGTGCCATCATGGCCTCTCACCTGGAGCCACCCACCGGCTCCGCACCTGCTGCCTCCAGTAACCTACCGGAGCAGAGCCTGGAGCAGAACCCCAGCAGGGAGCCCCAGGCTGGCCAGCTGAGCCAGGAGGCATACCCTTACCCTGACCCACATAGCTTGGCTGCTTGGTCTGCATTCGGCACCCAGGATGTGGGCATGGTGACCCGCAGCCGCGAGCAGGAGCAAGAGGAAGAAGAAGAGGAGGTGATGGTGGGAGGTAGGACCCCAAAATGTTGATTCTTATCATGTTAACTTGTACTGGTATCACAGTAGGCTGCAGCTGCTTCATCTGACATACAGTTGTGTGCTGTGAGCATCTTGAGCAATCACAGATCAGTGTATTATGAAGCAAATATGTGTGATCAGGAATGGGATGCAAAAGTGTGTGTGTGTGTGTGTGTGTGTGTGTGTGTGTGTGTGTGTGTGTGTGTGGTGTGTGTGTGTGTGTGTGTGTGTGTGTGTGGTGTGTGTGTGTGTGTGTGTGTGTGTGTGTGTGTGTGTGTGTGTGTGTGTGTGTGAGAGACTCAACTGTGCCACTGAGACTGTCACAGTATATGTGGCCAGGTGTCCAAGACAGCATGATCAGCCTCACCCTCTCTGAAAGAACTGGATAGCTTTCCCTCTACTCTCATCCCTCATCATGATGCCTTCCAGTGTGACCACCTGTTAGCAGATGCATGAGTTAGCAGGTTCCTTGCATGGATCCTTGTGGTCATTTACTCCTTTGTGAAGAAAAGGTCACTGTTTCTGCATTGATTTTGTATGTTCATTAAACTGCTCTCACATGGTAATTCAGCAGGAGGTGTTGATGATATGCAATAGTGGAGAAATCAACCCCATAACTACTACTACTGCTAACACTGTTTTAGTCTGTAACAGACACTAAAATATCATATTGGTTGTGTGTAATTAGTCAACTAGTATGTGGCTTTTGACATGACTAAATTGGGGAAGTTAAAATAAAATGCTGCAGGAGCACTGAAGCAATTGAGTGGGATGGAAAGGCTACAGTTCACTTTTCACTACAGTTTCTCAGATGTTTGAGTTAATGATAGGTCATATATACTGTGTTCCAGAGGAACGTGCTTTGTCTGCTTAGTGATCTAGGGCAATATTTTTAGCAATGAAATTAGAGAGCGTTAAAAAACCTCCTGATTGTAGGAAAATGCTTAAGAACAAATTATTTTTATTTTCATTTTTTCAATCTCATTTCATAATGCAGGATTGCCACATCAATCCTCAACAGTCCAACTCAAAAGTGGTTGAACATGCAAAACATACATATCTAGCTAGTCAAACTGGTGGGCTAGTTTGGTAAAGCTAGTCTAAATAGTGGAATAATGGGGTCATGTTGGTCGTACTGGTTTACAAGCTTAGGTCTTGAACAGCAAACGGTCAAACATCCTGACTAGAACTGGCCAGGCTATTTGTTTTCAGCAAATAAAGATTTTGCCATTTTTAATATAATTGCAGTTGCATCTAGAAGTGTTGCAATGAACTCTCAAAATGGATATTTTGTCTATGTTTTGCAGGCCTGGTTGAAGGAGAGGACGAGGACGATACCGAGGAAGAGAAGAGTATGGCAAATAACAGAGTGGCAGCCCAACAGTGGGAAGACTCTGATCTGGAGGAGAGCTACTTCTCCAAGTCAAAGTCTGTCGTACACAACTTGTGGAAGGGAAGCGTGTCTGTGGGCATGCTCAGTCCACGCCTGCAGAGGGCTGTGAAAGACTACCTGAGTGCTAATAAACACGGAGTGGCCTATAGGGGCCGACGGAGGCCTCAACAGAGCAGAAAGCAGTTGCTGTGCGACATGAAAGGGAGAGGGACGGTCAGGACGCTGGACGGAGCTGAGCTACCATTCTCTAAGCTAGGCTGGAGGAAAATAGTGCCTGTCTTTCCTCTCCAGCAGCTCTATGGCTCCAGCTTCCGCTCCTGTGCTGTGGTCACCTCAGCTGGTGCCATTCTCCACTCTGGCCTGGGAAAGGAAATTGGTGAGTAGATGGTCACTGGAGCAAAGGGAAGTGGTAGGGCAGTGTTTATTTCCCTTTATGATGTTTCTTCAAGTAATTGGTCCTTTCATCATTAGAATGTGTCAACATTTTCCTCCTAATATGTACCTGTTTTTGAAAGATGTGGGCAGATAAAGCTTTCACAAAAGGGCCCAACAAAGGTCATGGACATTTTTGAGCACCCCCAGGTTAAAATGTCTGTTACTGTTGCATTCAGAGTGTCCCTTCCTCACCACAACACAATGCATCACCTGGGCGTGTGAGCTACCTAACTGGATCCTTGTGGGGTGGACTGATGTAAGGGCATCAGTTTTTGTTTTTTTAGTGGGGCTGATGGTTTGGGTGTGGCCCAGACCCCATGAAGCGATGGGATCAATGCCACATCGAAATTGGTGCACTTTTCCAGCTTAGAGGGTGCACTTCATAATGCTTGGTTCTCTCCCATGGCTTTATCTGATACAATGAATAGTGTTCTTGCAATGCAAGATGCAAGACATGCAGGACTTTTTTTACAATACAGTGTCCAGCATAACATTCCCAGTTACCCATTCTCAGTCAGATGTCATGAAATGAAGGCTGGAGCTTTTCCATCTGTTGTAGTCTATGTTTGACTGACCAGTGTTGCACGAAATCATATAAATCTGTGTAACCACCAACATGGGATTATTCCAGATTGTGATTATCCACCAGCATACGTGACCTTCAGGATTACACAAGATTGATAACTTCTAGCTAAGAGGATCTGAGATTGTATGAGCGTATCTGTGAATATACATATATACCTCACAGTCACAAGGACACCAACTACTCCTAGGTCTGTTCTCGGTTTAGACAGTCAGAAAGCCTCCATCAAGGGACCTGCCATACCAGTGCCTCCTATCACCCTGAATCATTCAGATCATCACTTAACCCAGCAGCTGTCATTGCATTTTACATCTCCTTCCCTCTCTCTAGCAGGAAACAGCGAGAGAATCCAACAGTGGAGTTGCTTCACATCCTTTCGTTCTGGTTTGTTTTTGGCACTGCTTTTCTTGATCCACTTGCTTCAGGCTGTTTAGTTGCCATAGTGATGCCCACTGCTTTGCCACTGAGTGTGGGATCCTCATGCCCTTTGCTATTATGTAACCATCAGGGTCTTTGGGTACACTCTGCCCAAATCTGGCCAACTTTGGCATCCACTGTGGCAGAGTGGCATTTCAATGAGCAATGGAAGTGGAGGGGTTTCCATGGTGATGGCCCAGCTGCTTTTGTTCCTCTACACAATGGCTAGTATGCAGTTTCAGGAAGCATCTTTGACTGATATTAGACCACGACCCCTTAAAAAAAAGAATGTTAAAAGAACAAGCAGTGTTCATTAGAAAAGGGTTCTAGGTTAGGCGTTTGACTCTATAAGAATATCAGTTACAAGTCTCACCTTTATTTTTCCGAGCTGTAAGTCAACCTATTATGCAGTGGATAGTTTTGTGTGGTTTTCTTCTGTTGTATAATGTGGTTGAAGTCAAATTTGATGAGGTCATACTTTATTCCTTTTCAACTCAGCCGCATCCTTTAGATGTATCCAAGAACTATAGCTGTTTCCATAGAATCACGGTATCCACATGTCATTACAGGACCATTTTCAGTCTGAACCTTTCTCTGGAAGGGGGCACCATTAGCACAAGTGACTTTGTTGAAAAAGAGAAAAGGCACATCTGCAGGATCTCACAAATGCATGAATTTTTGTAGTTACATCTTTAATGTGTATAAAGTCAAGTCTGGAGAACTACACCAATAATATTCCCTGTAAATCTACAACATACAAGATTAAAGTTGCACAATGTTAATATTTGTTAAGGTTGGTTCATACCTATTGTGGATGTGTCCCGCACCTCAGGGCACATGGGCAAAATGCCATAATTGCAACTGAACCAGCCAGGCGTGGGGGCACCTACTGTTTGCAAATTAAAACAACACGGACAGTCTGTGGGGGTGACTCAAACGCACCCTATTCACTCATTGGCTAAATTCATGCTGTTTCCCTTCAGGATGTACGTGCACCACATTCAGAGTCTATTTTATATTAACGTGCTCAAAATAAAGTGTTATGGGTCATAAGAAATTGAAATTCATATAAGTGAGAGTTTCTGTTTGAGGGGAACTATTTGTAACTTCACACAGTTATATTTTCAATCCCAAATTCCTTTAGATCTAAACACTTTTTCCTCTGTTCTGTGTTTGTTCAGTGAATGAAAAAGCAGCTCTCACTACAGGGCTGCCCTAGCTCTGGCTTTAGACCATGCGGTTGCCAGAGAGTTGGAGTAAGAGGTGTGGATGGTCAGGTGGTATGGCAAGTGCCCTGGGGCATGGCCATGTCCACATTAGATGTGGAACAGCCTTTAGAATAGACCCTGCATGGTCAGAAGTCATCTAAGAATGTTCTAGTTCTATGAGATTTATTACCAGTTGCAGGGACAGAATGTTTGATCTGAGGTACCTAAACTTTCATAGCTCAGTGTATATATATATATATATTATTATTATTGTGTGTGTGTGTGTGTGTGTGTGTGTGTGTGTGTGTGTGTGTATACACTTTCACATTTGTATTCCTTTCAATAAATTGGCAGTAGTGTAGTCTACAAAATAAACAGATATAGCCTAACAGTTCAGGAAAAATGTTATCAACATACATACACACATTTCAAACTTAGTATCTGTGCATATAGATATACACACACACACACACACATACACACACACACACACACACACACACACACACACACATATATATATATATATATATATATATATATATATATATATATATATATATATATATAATTACACTACATATAATATACATATATATAATGGCATTAGGCTTTAGAGTACATACTCTAGCCTTTCCCTGTATGCCAGCTTGTGCTCAGATGTGCTAATTGGAGTCCATCTCTCCAAAGCCCATTATTCCTGCCCACAGAACCTATTCTTTCCAAGCATTTCTCATGACCAGTGCCAACTTTGGGGCCCATCCTGAATATTAAAGGACTCAAGGACATGTAGGAGAGCCAGCAACATAGTGGCACAGCCAAAAGCAGACATGGGCATACTCCCAATGAGGGCGTATATACACACACAGCTGAAGAGGTTTGTTAAACTGAAAGTGTGTGTGTGTGTGTGTAGATCATAATGATTATACGCCCTTTCAGGCATTGCCTGTCAAACATCAAATGTATAATCTGTTCCAAAGTCAGCCCTCTTCTGCCACCTAGTGGCCAAAGAAAATCTAAACAGTATTTGACATGTTTGTTTATTTTATTTTATTCTGTGCTGTTCTAATAATGGGTGACCAGATATAGTCCATCATGTCATCATTATTCTTGCTTCCTCAAATATTGTTACAGCATGTATTCACTTGAGGGCACCACTTTAAGACCAGTCTCACATGATCGTCTCTCTACTCTGCCTATCAGCCACAAATGCCTTTCTCTTCTGTCATTGGACAGAGAAGGCACAGAGAGGCATTCCTGAGAAACAGTGGGTGTGTAGTAGAGAACTGTAGTGGGTTTATTTAGTTAATGGCTGTATTTAGTGCAGGTTGTGTAGGTTGGCTCCCTTTTTCCTGTACAGATCCTGGACAATACTCAGTGTGTGTTCTAATGATGTAGGAACACAGGTGTGGCTCAGTGTGCTGTAGATACATTAATCACAAACAGTTTAAACAGTCCCATAAAGTGCAAAATGGAGCACATCCGCTTCCGCATCCGTTGCCTTGTCTTTTCTTTTCTCTTTGATTTTTGAAGGTAAAAAGTGGGAGTGTGTGCCTATATCCTACACACCTCAAAAAAGAAGTATGGATCTGTACTTAAAAGACTACAGTGCTTGTTGCTGGAGCTGCACCCCATAGATGTGTAAATATATGCCTTTCAGTTTTCTGCACCTGTTTTTTTTTTTTTTTTTTGAGCAAATATTCAAGCCTGGAAAAACAGAAAATAATGTTTACTACTTACTATGTACATACATGGAGTGTGTGGAGCAAATGATGTCACCTGATGTGGACATTTCACAATAAGACCTGAGAAGGCATAATACTGACACAAAAATAATAAGGGTGTTCAGATTGTTTTGTTTGTTTGTTTTTTGTATTACACTTAAGTATCAAAAAGAACCACATTGTAGGTGCAAGTACATGTTTTGACCAAAATTCAAGTCCTTTTTTTTTTTTTTTTTTTTTTTTTTTTTCTTTTTTTTTCTTTCTTTTTTCGCCTACAGACAGAAAGTAGAACTCACACTTTGAGACACCACAAAAGGACCAATGTTTGTGGACACATTGAGAATGTAATGTGGCATTTTGTTTGAATAGGATGCAGTCTTAGTCCACACAATACACTGATTTGTATAATTTAAGAATAAATTTAGTTTTTCATGAGAAATAATGCAGTTAAACCAGAGAAGTCGTTCTGATTTGAGTTTGGCTTTAGAGCTGCGTGTGAACTTGTGTAAGTGACCACTTTGAACTTGTACTGTTTTTTCAAAACGTTAAACAGCGAACATTTGGCTGTTGAATAAATGCAGAAATCATGTAAATGACACCACTATTTTTTGTGGTCCATATGATTGATGAAACAATGTGTGAAACATCTCTGAATGGAGACAATATTTTTACATAAACACTGGTCTGGCGTTACAGTCACTCTTAACCTGTTGATCATGTGGCGAATTAAACCATTGCATGACTGGAATAGTTATAATTGTCCAAATTTTTGTAGGCTACTTTGGCTTGAAAAAATGTGGAAATGTGCACACACAGCTTATCTAGTGCCTGTAGAGAATTATTGCCAAAATAGTAGAACTCTCTGAGAGCATGAACCTCATTCATATACATGAACCTAATGACTGGCATGTACTAGAGTATAAAGACCCCCAAAACTGAACTGTAGAGCAGTGGAACTCTGTTCTCTTGAATGATGATGCTCCATCAAGTACTTTTGGGATGAATTGTTTGAGTTGAAGTGGCGAGCTTGGAGCTGGGTGGGGTAATGATCATCCAATATCCTGATCTTACCAAAGCCCTTGTCTCTTAATGCAATCAAACCCTTGCAGCAGTGCTCCAAAATCTAGTAGAGAGCTTTTCCTGTTTTGTTTTGTTTTTTTTAATACCTTTTAGAAGAAACAATAAATGACCGATTAGTCGTGTCTGTGTGTTGTATGTCTGTATTGTCCACACACTGCATTACATTGCGATATGAATTTGTCTATTGTTCAATTTACTTTTAAACACATTTTAAGACTGTTTGCTCACTTTTCTTAGTTAATATTTAATATTTTCACACGATATTAAACTTTTAGCACAAATTTGTTGACTTCAGATGTAGCACAGTGGTCTAAGCATTCAGCCAACAAATCATATATAATGCGGCATAGATTCAATGGCAGTCAAACATGTTTTAACTGTTAACTCGGTGGCCAAATGCATGCTGGGTCCCACTTCATAATAGCAGAACTTGTTGACCAGAGCAGTTCTAGCTGTGCATAGATTTCACAAACTATGTCTTGTTGAGCTGATGGCTGGAGCTATGACACAAGATGTTTTGTCTTCGTGTGAGTTTGAACTAAAAACCTTTTTAAAATTCTGTTCTTCCAGATTCCCATGATGCTGTTCTGCGGTTTAACTCAGCCCCTACTGAAGGTTATGAAAGGGATGTTGGAAATAAGACTACTATACGCATCATCAACTCTCAGGTCAGATCTGCTTTATGAATGTGTTGATGAAGTTTTTCTCCGTGATGCACCAGTTTGGTTGGATGTAATTCTCCCTTTGTTTACACTTATGGTCTTGCTCTGCAGATTCTGGCTAACCCTGGCTATCATTTCAACACCAGCTCACTGTATAAGAATGTGACCTTGGTGGCTTGGGATCCTGCCCCTTATGCTGTGAACCTCCATAAGGTAAGTTGGCCAGCGGTGCTGCAAGAGGGGGTCTTCCAGGGACAATTCCAGGGGCTCAGAAAAGAGTGATCCGAGATTATAATTGTGTTTATTTATGAGACTTACTGAAACAATTTGAACTAGAAAGCTGCAATTATTAAACAATAATTTAAAGACCTGCAGAAATGCAATGATATGCATATATTCTGTTCCACTTTTAGTGCCCACCACCCTTGAGAACATGCATTGGATTAGCCAGGTTATCAAGAGGAGCTCTAAGAGGAACTTTCATTAATTTGTTAATGGATTATTGACTGCAAACTGCTGTGGATTGTTCTTCATCTGTGTTGAATGAAAGATCTTGAATTAAAGATGACCTTCACAAATCAATCTATTTTTGCAAATTTTGAAGTGCTCTAATTTGGCAAGATGTACCACTAAATCATCACTGTTTGAATCCTAGAAGACCTCTCTGCAGCACATTACACATTACAACAATACACATTTTATCAGCATTGTTCATGTAAGTGCTTAAAGCAAGAGCAGTCTGCACAGCGCTATAATAAGGGGGAATTTTATTGGAACTGGTGAGTTTATAGTGCCAGGGTGTTTTCATAACCGAGGGAGCCCACAGAGACTTTATAGGCCTGAGTATATCAAATTAAACAGTCAGATTTTGTAATATTTGCATGCAGACAATTTTAATATTAACTTTTAATTGTTCTGTGTGGAAAACTGCAGTAAAATTGAGACAACAATCAGGAGAGACATTTATAAGCAGTTAACTTTCATGCACATTATCAAGTCTTAACGGCAGAAGAATGCTTCAGGGTTTGTTTACAGCATAGTTAATTATCTGTGAGTAAAGACCCTTTTATACAGAGTCCAATTTTTGTGCACAAAGAAATGCAGGTCAAGTCTTAAAGACGAGCACACGCATAGTAATGTGACCAAAACTGACAGATTGTGACTCTGCATATGTTTCTCAGTAGCAGCCTGCTCAAATTTCTGTGATGTTAGAAGCGTTAAAATCAGGCTGAGCAACAGTTCTGTTGTCATGGTTGCAGACCAAACAAATGAGCATCAAACGGCAGCAGAACAAAAGAGCTTATATGACCAGCAACGCACTGACTATAAAAATATGGAGGTTAAAGGTGATGTTTGTTGTAGTAGAGCTGAAAGGCTTGGGGGTGAGGTGAGAACTTTACAGCCTATAGCCATATATTCCTAAAGCCATTTTTTTAGTTTGTCTAGGTGCATCCTAGACTATTAAGGGCTAAAAGGAGACACAAACTGTTGCTACCCTCTCTCATTAGAACTTTTGGGAAGGAGGGAAATTAGAGTAAAAGTAGACAGGGAACAGAGACAAAGAAGAGGAACTGCATCTGTGGCTTATTCAGTCAAGTACTCTTAAAACATCCATGTCTGTTTTTGCTGTTTTGTGGAGGGGAAACCTGCTCAAGAACACCCTTACCCAGAGAAATGATACCATTATGAAGCTCCAGTGAAGCGAAGGTCTGCTAAGCGCCCACATCTCTTTCACCTGAGCTTCATAAATGAGTCATTCATTCATTGGAGAAGAACACCAGAACATCCTTATGCAGAGATATAGCTTTGGTTCCAGTGACGCAGACTCATCTGTTAATGCTAGTTTAGGTCTGTTTAGTGCAGGCTAAATATCTAGCACTTGTTTTAACTTAGCTGAGCATATTATAGTGCTCGTTCTGTTTGTTTAATACCACCTTGGCTGTAATCTATAGCAACAGATCCACTGCTGCACAGGAAGTTCTAACATCAAGTAGCAAAAATGCCCTTGTCCTTGTTGTCGTGCAGAATAAGGGAAATTTCAAGAGTTTATCCTGTTTCTGATTGAGTGACTGTCCTTGAAAGCCTTTCTTCTTAACCTTTGCTGGAGCAGTGAAGAGCATTAGTGAGGTCAGAATGTTGAATGATCTCTTTCCAGTACTGTTGAGATGAGTTGGGGATGAGGTGGGTTTCAGGTTACAGAGAACACCTACTCCACTGCTCAATCGTGAGACAAAAAGCTATGGGGTTTCTACATGCATGCAGATCCATTATGCTTGCATACGGGGAAATTTGTCCTCCCCATTTTACCCATTCACACAGTGAAGCACAGTACACACATAAGGGGGCAGAGAGCACACATGCCTAGAGCAGTGGGCAGCCCTAGCCACAGCACCCAGGGAGCAGTTGGGGAGTTAAGTGCAGGGAATTAAACTGGCAACCTTCCAGTCACATGGCTGTGCAGAGCCCACATGGAGTCATTGGTGCAAGGCAGGGGTAAAACCTGGACTGGGTACCAGTCTATCGCAAGGTACCACAGACACACATGGCCACACTCACACCTAAGGGGTAATTTAGCATGGTTGATTCAGCTACCCTGTGCATTTTTGCGAGGCGGGAGGAAACCCACGCAGAAATGGGGAGAACGTAGCAAACTCCTCACAGACGATGACCCTGGAGCTGTGTGATGCACATTTACCTGTGATGCCACCAAACTAGCCTTCAATGGAATTCAATGTAAATTTTATTCCAAGTCATATTGGAGCGTTTCTGTTGGTCCATTCACCATGGCATTTAGACACAATGCAAAGGACAACTACATGAAAAGAGCTTTGTACTTTGTTCTCATTTTTTTTTTTTTTTTATCCACTGTTGTGAAATTATATCTGTGACCTTTTCAAGCTCGTCAAGCAGCGCATACTTAATGCTGCAGATAGAGGCTGAAGATCATACTAATGGGTTGGGTAAAAAACAAGTCTACTGCAAGCTATGCTTGAGTTGGTGAATCAAATGGTGGCTTTTCATGACTGCAGAATTGAAGTACTGGAGTAATTAGTTTCCCCAAATTTTCCATGCACACATTATCCGTAGCAACTGTTTGCTTAAGCATAAAAGTGAAATTAATAAATGTGCTGTTTCTGTATGTTTTCATTTAGTGGTACACGAGCCCTGACTACAACCTGTTCACGCCATACATAAAGCACAGGAAGCAGTTTCCTGCTCAGCCTTTCTACATCCTCCACCCCAAGTTCATCTGGCAGCTATGGGACGTGATACAGGGCAACACCTTGGAGAACATCCAACCCAACCCACCTTCTTCCGGGTTCATCGGTAAGATTAAAAAAGCTGCTCATTCTGTCTCTCTCTCTTGGTCCCTCAGCACTCAAACACATGCTCATCTGAAACTCATCAGTCATGCAGTAGTATTCAAATTCGATCCCACTGTGAAATCACATGTGATTACGTCAGGATTTAGAGGATAAAAAGGATGAACTGGTCCTGGATCTTCGTGCTGCAGTTTGAGCTTGAAATATTTGCTGAGATCCAACCCATGTTTGTTGACATCATTTATCAAATTTTAGTCATATGCTTGTACATTTCTAGTCTGCATTTCCCATTTCTTTAGGTTTACTAAGAAATGAAGTATATTTTGAAAAGAAAAACTCAAAAATAGAGATTTATGGAGTGCAGTGTAGAAGATAGGATAAGGATATGGAATAAAGTAAAGGTGGAGAGAATAGAGTAAGTGTACGGCAAATAAAGTCTTTGCAACACATATATTGTATGAATATTATATTCTATATTGTTTTGGAGGGACTATGTCTCTTGGCTGGCCTGGGAACACCTCGGGGTCCCTCCCAGGGAGCTGGCTGAGGTGTCGGGGGAGAGGGAGGTCTGGGCATCCCTGCTTAGTCTGCTGCCCCCGCGACCCGGCCCTGGATAAGCGGAAGAAGATGAAGATATTGTTTTAATATAAAATGACAGGTTATATTTTCCTGTGGTTTGTATACACAATATCAACTTCTGGGACACCTGCACATTTATAAGGCCCTATAGTTGTGAACAATGAGGCTTTTTTGATGTCACACTCTTTTTTTAAAGGAAAGGGGGAGGGGGGGGGGTCACAAAAAATGATGTCCTTTGTGTCTATTGATATAGATTAGAACCACAGCAATAATAAACGTACAGGATGAGCAACATAATATACTGAGTTAGAGGTTGTCGCAGTAATAGGAAGAGGAGTATTTCTCTTGTTCAGCAGTGTTACAAACACAATGCAAAAGAGTGCTCTTGGAGTGTGTTTAAACACCCCATAACACTTCTGTCCACCTTCTTCCAAAGAAGAGGAACTGCATCTGTGGCTTATTGAGTCAAGTACTCTTAAAAGATCCATGTTTGCTTTTGCTGTTTTGTGGAGGGGAAACCTGCTCAAGAACACCCTTACCCAGAGAAATTATACCATTATGAACCTCCAGTGAAGCGAAGGTCTGCTAAGTGCCCACATCTGTTTCACCTGAGCTTCATAAATGAGTCATTCATTCATTGGAGGAGAACACCAGAACATCCTTATCTAGAGATATAGGTTTGGTTCCAGTGACGCAGACTCATCTGGTAATGCTAGTTTAGGTCTGTTTAGTGCAGGCTAAATATCTAGCACTTCCTACTCAACTGCTCCATCCTGAGGGGCTTTATACCCCTCTAGCCCAGAGGTTTATGTTTTTGGGCTCCAAAGATTCCTGCTCTTCTGGCACCATGTCACTAAATAATGTGCCTTTGTGCATCTGTATGAGCAATGAGTGCAACCTGAAGCATCTGGAAGCTTTCAATAGAATGTCTGTGAATGAATGTTTGGACATATAGTGTATTGTCCTAGCTGAGGGCCTGAATAGTTTATAGGAAGAAGCTCCTTCTATCTAGGTTGGTCTTCGGTGAACAAAATTGCTTCCTTGACCACAACAGCTTCCTTGACCTTGGTACAGCTACGCTTTCTGTAGATAGTCTGCAGGTTGGGCTCCAGGTGATCAGCTCAGTTGATTGCATCACCTTCTGTAGAGCCTTCCTGTCTAGGCCATTTGACTATGCTTCTCTTTGACTATGCTTTTCAATGATGCGGGGTTAGAAGTTGTGCAGACACCAGTTCTCATAAGTGTCTGACATTGTAGAGAGGTTGAGTGACTGTCTTTGCCACGGTGAGAACCATGATGGATCCTGAAAGATGTAAACTCAACAGACTTGTAACTTGTTAATCCTAACTTGGTAGAAGCTCTTTACTTTGGAAATAACAGCATATTTTTATTTGTATATGTGTTTAGTTTTAGTTTTGAAAACATGAACATTTGGTTTTGGTGCTATGATTTCGTCCAGGTTTTTTTTTTATTTTTTTTTTTTTTTAAATTTGTGACATCTGTACATCTTTTGTAGAGAAGAAAGTCATTTCACAAAATCCTACCACAAACACCTAACATTTAGTATCTGCAACGTGAATGCGCCTGGTAGGCTGGATGTTTACAGTGGGAAAAGATTGAGTCGTCTTGCCGCTCCCAGTGGGAGAGGCAGTGCGTGCTTTTATGTGCCCGGCCTCCTCCCCCGGGCCTGGACATGTCGAAGACCTCTTCCATTGTACATAAACGCCAACAGATGGCATCTTGGAGCTTTTAGTGATGCTCCAAAGGTGTACTGGCTGGCAGCCAAAAGAAAAAAGCTGTTGCAAAACATTCAGACACTAGATAAACAACCCCAGACATGTGAGCACCTGTTCATATAGAGTAGAATTAACCCACATGGATCAGTTTCTCATCTTTCTATCATCTGCTCTTTAGATGTTTAACTGAACGCAGGGCTTTTCAGGCAGAAAATGTGAACTCACCAATGCTCGGAAAAGGTTCAGTGATGAGCCGGGAGCCAAATCTGTTCCGCTCACTTCTCCTGAGAACCGTGACCTGCTGATAAAATTCTGCCTGCTGCTGTCTGTGCCTCTGGAGTAATGTTCTGTAGCCTCACTGCCATCTGAGCCAGAGCTTATCACGCTTTCAGACATAGTCCTACAGCTAGTGTGCGTATGGATTCTGTTGCTATGGTAATGCCTGTGTGGTACTTTCACACTGCATCCTGTGAATTGTCCCTCTGGCCTCTTATAGAAGGAAACAGTAGGACATACATTTTTAACGAATAATATTATTTTATTTTAAGGTTTGCTCACAAAATAAAATAAAAAAGCGAAGGAAGCTCATCTTCTCATTTATAAACTATAAGACTGTTCACTTTGATAACAGCACAACCACCACAAAAACATGTTCTCCAGGGTTGATGAAGCCAGTTTGTGAAGGGTTTCAGTGTCAGCTTGTATTGTTCAAGGCTGGTTCAGTAGGTAGTATATCTCAGTAATATTTATTTAGCTGTTGTAAGAGCCAAAATAATCCAGCTCTTTTCAAAAGAGAAGTGAGAGTGCTGAAATTCAACAGGTTTACCTAAACAGTCAGTTTTACTGAGATTTGAGATTTTTTTTGTATGACAGCTGACTACAGATGTGTTGATGGCAATGTTTGAATCGGAACATTATCACAGTTTTAGCAAATTACGAAGGACACAAAACTTCATTAGCTCAAAACTTTCACTCAAACATGGAGCTTAACAAGAAGCTTCTCTACCACATGGAGTTTTGAATGGCTTAAACTAGCTTAATCAAGCTTAAATGAGCAAGAACTTCTGGTTAAACTGGTTGATTTAACACAGCTGTTGCCGTGTTTACAGCAATGCTGTGGAGGGAGGCGAGCAGCTTTTAGATAGAGTAGGGTAAACAAGCTAGATTGTGTAGGTTGTGATTGTTTCTTTGGTTCATCTAATGTAAGATGGACCACATTTTATCCCACAGTACTGAAATAAGGTTTGCAAAGTCATCACAAAAATGATTGATAATTGGAGAATCATGAAAACAAGTAGATGGGGGGCTTTACAGAACACTGCCCAACTGCACATGTTACTATAAAGTCTAATTGGAGTGCAGCACGTTTAGAATATACATCACTATAGGAACAGGAGAACATTTCACTAAGAATCTGCCGCTACTCACTTGTTTCACATCTTCAACAGGTATCTGTTGGTATTACATTTGTTTACTTCAGGGATCACCAACCCTCCTGAAAACCTGCAGGCATCAGCTTCAGCGCACCCCAATCAGCCAATAAAAACTTAAACCACCCAACTGATCCAACTTATAATTGCCTTAAGTTTGGATCCAAATCTATGGGAGGGTATCTCTCTGGGAGCAGGGGTGGTGAACCCTGGTTTAATTGTAGAGTTTGACACCATCTGCGTATCTTTTCCAAATGAAAAATAAATGGAAACAGGTTGCTGGGCAGCTGAACTCTCAAAATTATTATTGTTATTATTTATTTATTTGTTTGTTTTTCACTGTATTAATTGCATCCATGGAAATACTGCTAGTGATGGCCATCATTTAATGAGAGTGACTGTGACAACTTGAATAACAAAAGTGTGATTTGCATTTTGGTCCATAAACGTATAGTATGTCTGGCACTTTCAGAGGTCTTCACATCTGGGCCTTATAGATAGTTTCCAGTCCTGCATTCTATCATCAGTGGAAGTTAATTGATCTGTTAGTTATTAGCCTACCAGTGATTGTTTTTTGACACCTCAAAGAAAAGCATTAATATAAACTGTTTCAAAGCTGGATTTTTGTAGTAAGAAAATAAAAACTCATACATTATACTCTAAATCTGAAATGTGTAAGTATTTTGTTGGGGGTTGTATATTAAACAAGGTATAAGACTTTTCAGTTTATCTCTATTATATAGTTTTACTTACCTTAAATTATGCTGAGAGAACTGATGACTAAACCTTATACAACCCTTCAGAGACTACTTTGTTAAATAAAAAAAAAAGTGACAATTTTGAATGAAATGTAACGTAAGTATTAATAACAATTTTGTAGCATATTTAACCTTGAGGGTGGACTTTCTGGAAACACTTCAAGTGATCTTGTACCTGAAACTTTTCTCTTTTACATTTTTCTTGAAAGACTGTAAATAAGTGCTTTATATTAAAAAAATTACTTTTTTCAAAGATTCTGTATTAAAAATTATGTTTCTCTTGAAGTGCTCTTCACATCGAAAGGAAGCATATATGGAAGCCATACAGAGGCATATCTAGCTAGATGACCTAGGTTTAATGCTTCCCCCATATAAGTGTTAATTGAAAGGTTGCTCTGTTGAGAAGAGATATCAGGGACGTTGCTCTCAGCCTTTCCTCTCTGTCTCTATGCAGTGAGGGAACCAATTGTCCTATTGCTATCATGGGTTTTTCCAAAAACAATCAATTGAAAGTCAAATTAAAAACTGAACATGTTCCCTTAGGGATACCAACTAGAAATACCACTGGGGCAGATGGATCTCTGCAGGAGCTGGCTCTCATTGACATAAATGCATTATGGTGGCACAACATTGAGCAGGCTAGAGGCACTAGTTTATCTCGTAAGTTTAAGAACCCCCCATTAACTGATAACTGATTATTCAGTGTTTAAAGGTATTCTTTGATATAAATAGTTTGTGACTTTGACATGAAAAATGCTCTGATGGCACAGAGCAAGCCTCTTTACAACTCTTATTTTGCCTCAGAGTGAAATGAGCTGATTTTATGGTGAAAAATTCTGATCTGATTTGCTGATATTACTTCACTGTGAAAGCTCACAGTAGCCTCATAGTAACAATCCAATAATGTCATTATTTTTTGTACTTATTCTTACAAACGAGTCTTACAGTGGTGTTCTCTCAGTGTCCACTCTTCATGGTGTGGCATTGGTTAACCGAAGAGATTATGGTCAGATGAGTCAGATGACCTTACCCGCGTTGCATGCAGTTGTCTTAACAGGCTTTCATGTGCATGGTGTGGTTTTCCGCAAAGGCTCTTTCTTCAGTCAGCTCTTATCCCAGTGGTGCTTGTAATTGCCTAGTGTTATCTGTTTAGCCTCCTGCAATAGCCATTGTGTTTAGCCCTAAAAGATTTGTGTTGCTTCTGGGTGTAGATAAATGCTGGGAGTCTAGGTACAGCTTTTTTCTGCCTATCTGAGTAATGCTTTTGAAGGAGGACACAGCAGTGTTTAAGGTAACATGCATTTTTCAACTATACCAAAGTAAATACAGGTTTCCATTCTATGACTCTGACATTTGGCCAGACCACATTCAGCTTGGTCAGTCATGTGAAAAAGTTAGGAGACCCCATGAACAACATATGGCCCTAACAGTTGGTATTTCCTTCTTTGTCTGAAAGAATGTCAATTATATGCTTCTTGTAGCTATCTATGGCTCTCTGACATTGACTGGAAGATTTTCCCACTTCTCAGCATCTGTCTTTGTACAGACATTCTTAGATTTTCCTCAAACCCCCTCTAATACAATACATAATTCATAGTTGTTTCTATGATGGAGAGTTCTCCAGGCCCTGCTACAGCAATGCTAACCCAAACAGTGACACATCCACCTCCATGCTTCACGGTTGGTATGAGGTTACTGTGCTCAAATTGTGTGCTTGGTGTGTGCCAAACATGTCTTCTTTTACTGTGGCCAAATTATTCAACTGTCCAAAGCACATTGTTCAAAAATTCCCGGCCTTTGTCCTGGTCTATATCTATATGTTTAAATAAAAGTTGTTTATGGGGTGTCCTAACTTTTTCACACGACTATAGCATTTTTACAGTATAGAGCAAATTATATTCACAACTTATTTATTTCTGGATATGGTATGATTCATTATTCATTATATCATATTCAAAATTGCAGATAGCAGATTAAGAACCTGGACCCAGTTTTGAATATTTATCAAAACAATTGCTCGAGCAATTTAGCAAATTCAGGTCATTGGAATTTTCTCTTATTGTTGTAAAAAAAATTCCCAATATTCCCAAGTTAGTTTCAGAAATGTGTCCAGAGCTGGTTAAATGTAGTGTGTTATTTTATTAAAATGTACAAATTGTTAAATGGGTTGGAACAGACCTTTTAGAAACCAAAAATACACTTGAAGACACGTGTTAACACATTTACAAACTGTCCTGTGAAGGGATGTTCAGTATATGCCTATTAGTGAGTTTGTGAGATAAAGTGAAGGATGAAGTCTGTAAGGAACTTAATACATTTTTAATGGGTTTGTGACACAGGTCAACATGGGCTCTTATGGGTTAATGGATGCTGTCATCCAGAGTTAAGCAATGATGTCTAGAATTTCACTGTGGATTTGAGCAGAAAAAGTCTGATTGCTTCATATGATGCAAGGGAAGGTGGCTGGGGATCCTGCTTAATTGTGTTTGTTGAATAATTCAGTAGCCTGAAAGAACATGTTTGACTTATCTTTAAAACATGCCAAAACCTTATATTCCATAGGGGTTGTCTGTCTCTGTCCAGTTACTGTATTTGCCTGCAAAATAAAGTTAGATCTAGACATCGCTGCCCGTCTGTGGAATACAGATGGTTAGAAACACCAAACAGAGTCCAGAAATGCATTGAATTTATTCTCAAATAATGGAGTATGCCATTTAAAATGTTCACTGCGGTCAATCCCAGAGCTTCAACATAACACAGATAAATCAACATATGTCCATTGGTCCATGAAGTGCACATTACCTCCCCTAGACACAGCTATGCAGCACTAATACACAACATACTTTACACAAACATACTCAATACTTTATTTCATTAGAAGGTTCATGAGTGAGTGTGGCATGGTCAGAAGAGCAGAGTGGACAGGATGATCAAAGACAAAGTTCAAATAGCACTCACCCACACCAGTCCATATAAAGCAGTAAAACATTAAATAACCACACCATCCACAAGGTACATTCACATCTTGAAGGTAGAAGAAAGTCCCGCAGGTTGTGTTGAGTGGAAAGTCACAGTTTCATTCATCAGAACATTCTTAATGGAGTGTTATCTTTGGAATAGAAGTCACTTTCATTGGTTCTTTTATCATTACCAGAACTACTTTCAGTGGACTTTGACTGCCACACATAAAACAAAGGATGAGAAGAGAAAAGGAGAAGAGAAGGCAGAGCGTGGAAAGCAGACTTGAGCAGTATTAGAGCTGTAACAGTGTAACAGGGGGCAACTTGATAATGTCATTTTTAAGGAAATTGATTGCCTGCTTCTTTCATGGTAAATCTGTATTTCCCCTAAATTACGTCAAGAGTCCAGATTTGAAATGTCACAGATGTACCGTTCAGCATTAAAAGACTGAGGTCCATTAACAATAACACTGTACACAGCCTTGTCTAATGCCAAGGCTTGTTCTTCAATTACTGCAAGGACAGTTGGGTTACTGGAAGCAGAATCACCATCACAATAAAGATGTTTTGAACAGAAAGTTAATTAATGAACAAGCTCATACTGGGTCATAATCACTTGCTTTGCAGTTCTTCCGTGAATCCAGCTCAGTCAGGGCTTTTGACTAGCCACAGAAGGTAGTTGGATAGATGTAGAGTGTGGAACACCTACACTGAGAAACAGCTGGATGTTACGATGGGGTGGTACAGCACTGATTGCACTCACTGTTGAGCATTTGTAGGGCTTCAGGGTTTGCATTGAACAGGAAGATCACGGTACATCCAGCTGCGATGGAAGGCCTGGACCTCCTCTCACTATTGGTAGGGAAGACATCCACCCACACAAAGGAGAAAAGGAGGGCCTCTTGGTTACGACGAGACCTCTGGAGGGTTGCTCTTCTCCGCAGCTGTGGTGCTGCAGCCTTGTTCTTGCAGGCCGGTAGAAATCTGCACTGTGCAGGCCACCATGTTGCTGTGTGCCATGCGGTTCAGCTGGATCACCGTGGTCTTGGAGGGCATGGACGAGTGACCATTCTCCAGAGACCTCACCTTGCAGTGGAACAGGATCAGGAAACATCTGTAGAACTGTAGAAGGGGGACAAAATGGGCAGTTGGAAATGAAAAGTAAGAAAACGAGGCAGTAGAAGAGAAAAAGTATGAAGTTTAATAGCATTAATTCTGTATCTTCTAGTGCTTGGAATGTTTGAGATGAGAGAGAAGCTCTGCAGATCTCTTGGGTTAGTTAAATGTTCTCAGACGTTTTAAAGGAGTGCAGGAAAAGACTTCAACAACAGTCCCAGACTGACACTAATGATAGAAGTAAGGTAGTTGGTTGTCAACACAGCACTCTAGAGAGCATTTGTACACACTCCACCCTCCACCCACTGCTCCCAATTTAATTCCAGAAAAGAGCAACACCCCTGGCTTGGTGTGTAGATCAAACCTATGCTGTTACTGAGGTTAAGATGAACATGTGGTGCACCATGTATAAACCATTTAGGGTCAACAAAGGGAATAGCCGCAGAGCGTGCAGTCGTTCTCTGTTGAAGCATATTAGCATGATAATCATAGGAATCTCAGAGTGCAAACTGTCTTTGTGCCATGGTGTGTTAAATCCTCATATCTCAGCATCCATAAATGTCTGAGGTAGTTAAAAGAATATTCCAAGTGGTTTTCAAACTAATCTCTCTGCTGCACTTGTAGCTTCTGTTATAGGGATATTTTAGTCAGGGGTCATCAGTCTTGTGCACAAAAGGCCAGTTTGGCTGCTTGTTAGGAATGCAAATCTTTAGTCACCAGCAAATTTTGGATAAGATTGATGACCCATGAATTTGATCAGTGTTATTGCTGCTCTTTTGCCAAGAACACTCTTGAAATGGTTCTTTGACTTGTAACTATAGTGGAGCATATAGTGGAGTATATTGAGCACTTTTTAAAGGTTCCTCAAAGAATCATATAGCTCCGAGTGACTCAGAAGTCTAATTTACTAGCACTATGATCTGAGGATCACAGGTTTGAATCTAGTCATCGGCGGCCGAAGACAGAGAGACCAAATTTGGTCACCAGTGCAGTGGTGGCCAGCACAAGCACCAATTAGCCATTGTATCGTATTATGGGAGAAAGTCCTAATGGGGCTGGGTATTTGCCACTTCCAAATTGGGGAGATATTGGAGGAAGAAAAGAGAGTCATATATATGCAGAAACATTTAACCAGGTACAGAACCATTTCAGCATTTGTGATTCTATATATCACCGTTTTTACTAATGAGTCTATAAAGAAACCCTTGAAGGGTGTACAGGGAAATGCCTTTAACATTCTTTTAACATTGGTGTCTATTGAAAGTTGTTATTTTGGAGATTTGGTGTAGCAGCAATATGCAGTTGCAGCAGCTGTAGTAATTTATGTGTGTGGGGGGGGGGGTAACAATTGAATAGTGTATACTATGTAAAGTTTAGCTTAAGGCTACCATTTTAATAACTTGTATTAACACAAGCCACATTTTAAGCATTTTGTAATAAAATGCTTTAAATTGAACAAACATTGAAACCAGGTTATATTTTTTATGAATCATTAAACTGCTGAGAAGGCAGCCATAGTAGAGCCTATAATTTCCACAGTAATGTATTTTTGATGACTCGTAGAAAAGAATAAATCAAATAATCTAATCTGAAAGTAAAACAGCTTTCAGGAACAAAATGGTTTTATAGTGTCTATTGTTAGGTCAGCACAGTTTGAGTATTCTGCTCAAACACATCTGATTCAACGTCTTGGATAATTGCTACGTTTAATGTTCCTGCAGATCACACAACTCAGTTGGACTCTATTGACTGATGCATGAGATACTGATTAAATTCTGAAAACTGTATCCAAAACTATGGCAGATTTGAAGACCTCTAACACGAGTATTCCTTTATGCCCACACTTTAGTTCTTTACCCCCATATACCTGCTGTATTCCCTTAATTAAAATATACCCCAAGATAAGACCCCAGTGGGACTGCTCCACTTATGAATTTTGTGATAACTGAAATAATGCAGGTTAATAACTTAATAAACTTAATTGTCAAAAGGTTTGTCTTGCATTTAAGTTGACCACTGGGTCTCATGTGCCTTTCAGGTATCCTGCTGATGATGTCCCTGTGTGAAGAGGTCCACGTCTACGAGTACATCCCCTCACTCCGACAGACAGACTTGTGCCATTACCATGAGCGCTACTATGATGCAGCGTGCACTCTGGGAGCTTATCACCCACTGCTCTACGAGAAGATGCTCATCCAGCGTATCAATTTGGGCTCTGAGAATGACCTCAAGAGGAAAGGCAAGGTCACTCTCCCTGGCTTCAACACCATCCACTGTGACCCCTGAACTCTGATGTGTGTAGAGAAGGGTGCAATAATTGTCCTCCATTAGCAGAGGAAGCCCATGGACCACCCCAGGACATCTGGAAGCTGGGTTTGGTCAAGGCCCCAGACCCCACGGACCATAACTGGGAAGCCTGAACGTGACAGTCAACATAGGCAAAACTGTGCTCTTAAGGAAAAGTTTGTAAACGTTGCATTTTCTGAGCCATGTGTGATTTAGAGATCATTGGATAGCAATAGGGTTCTCCTAGAGATGTTTTTAGATTCTTGGTCATTTTGCTGTTGCTAGCCATCACGTGACATTGACGGTGTTTGTGATTGTGTGATGGTCTAGTCATAAGGGGGAATGGGCTGGGAGGGGAATACCTATTTGTGTGTTTTAACTGGTATCCTGCCTGCGATGGAGTTAAGAAATTTGAGAAATGCTTTAGCAGTCAACCACACTGAATGTCACCAGTCCATTGTAGGTCACATATACGCAGAAACACACAGTATGTAAAACCTAAATCTTCATGTATCTTCTCACTAAAGGATGAAGATTTTTATTTATTTACTTTTAGTGACTGCACCTTTTGAAAGCACTGTTTGACCAGTGGACGTATTCGTCTCATAACTTTAGCAGGTCTCGTTGTCGTACTCAGTGGAGATCTGAGTTCTGTTTACTGCTGTATTACAGTTTCCTCAGCTGCTCAATTCCTTGAACATCTTGGAAAATATTGTGCTCTTCCTAGACTGCCGTCTGAGCTGTGCTGTATTTTTAACTTGAGTCCCACATAACCTCTTGGTCACTGATTTTCAAAGACTTTTAGACATATGAAAAGGCTCTTAAGTCATGGTTGTATTTATAGCATGATCAAACTCCAGTCAAGTTATGTTGTCAAAGCAGTTGAGAAAACGTAAGTTTCACTACATTCTGCACTTTAGGAGAGCTTTTTACTCCTCCAAGTGTTTAAACTGTTTGAACGCGAGGCCGGATAAAGGCTTAGTGACCCTCGCATTCGCATTACCACTGCTCGACCATTGTTCGACTTCAGGCCTTTGGCAATATAATCAGTGCAGTGATGCTTGGTTGTGTTTTGTTCAAACCAGCGTCGTCTGGTTGTCCTAGGTGTTTAGCGGCCCCGGGAGCTAACAGGTCCTCTTGCACTCCTTGTGGAGTTGCACTCAAAAGCGAATGAAAAAAGTTTTCCATGCATTGTATTTTAAAGCCTTTTATTTAAACGTTTTTACGGTTTTTAACTTCACCTTGTGTTTGATATGTAAATAGATTTTTCTTGTTTTGTTTAGTTTTGTTGGGTTTTTTTTCTTTTTTTCTAAACTGATGGAATACAAAGTTCTGTCTTTTATGCGTCCACGTTGTTTCAGTACGTGCCCTTGATTTGTGAGGGAAGAGACTTACAGGCTCATTTGTATGATCTGGAGGAGGTGAACTAAAATCTGTATAGCTGTTGTGAAGTGTAATAGAAAACCCGTTAACAGATGTTTTCACTCAGGTGTACATTAGACTATGAAATGTGGCCTCTCTGTGCAGAGTTCAATAGCCAATGCATCTTCCTTACAGTCCTTAGACTTAGGTTTATGAATCTCTATGTATGATAAGTGTGCTACTCTAGTGGGCAGCCAATGGCATTACAAGAATAGTTAACCTTCTCTGTCTTCTCGTCAGAAGCTGGGGATATAATGCAGTAAAACACACCCAAGTGGTGTAACTTCTTGTTCTTTGAGGGCTGGTGATGAGAGAGAAGCTCTGTGGATCTCTTGGGTTAGATAAATGTCAACATATTGTTTAGAGGAGTGCAGGAAGGGGCTCTCGCAACTCGGGCTCAAACCTGAGGCTAATGGTAGGAGAAAGTTGTTGGTTAATGTCTGGTTCTTTGCTTGTTTATAGACCTGAAATGTACAGACAAGCTCATACTTGGTTGTTAATCATATTAATTGTGCCATCACTTCAATTCTCAAAGAAAAGGACATTTCTGGTGTCCTACGAAACAACATGCATACCTGTTCTCAGCATTTCCAGATTTAGCAAGAGCCATACAGTATGTCTGTGCATTGTGGACTAGAGATAAGGCCTTCAAAGCTGCTGGTTGCTAAGTTGCAGGTTTCTCTGCAGTACTGCAGGGAGTTACAAGTATGGGATTGGGTTATGAAAGCTACTCTCCACTGACTTCTGTTTCTGAATGTCTCCTGCTCTTAAGCCTTTAACAGGACTAGCGCCATTGCTCAGAAAGGAGGCACTGCATTTGGTTTGTCTCAGAGCAACAGAACAAACAGAGTTGGATTTAGGGGGTATCTTGTAAAACTGACCAGTCTGAATTGTGCTTCCCAAATGGTCCATTTTACAGTATAGAAAGTATTCACAATCTGCTGATGTTCATTTTCAGTCCTTTCTGTTTGTTTGTTTTTATTATTATTATTATTATTATTATTTTGTCACAAATTGTTGTGCCAGTGTGATTGTATGACTACTTTCCAAATGAAAACTAACTATGTCATTAGTACAATGCAAAGTGGATGCAGCATGCTAAGTAGCAGGGTTTCAAAGCCCTTTGTGGTGAACATGCTTTGTTATCTGTAAATATAGGTCAGCGGTTCCCAAAGTATAGTCCCGGAGACCCCATTCTCAACAATTGAGATCTTTTTGCTACCCCCCCCCCTTTCTCCCTACTCATACAGTACGTAACTAACCCATGAGAGACTTTTTAATTACCTATTGAATCAATTTGGGTGAGTTACGCTCTTAAAAATAAATGTGCTACGGGTTCTTTGAGCAATGCCATGGATGAATCATTTCTGGTATTATAGAGAAAAAAAAAAAGAGAGCCCTCAACCAGTTTTGACTATTGATTTCAAAATAATCTGGTAAATAAATTGAGCAGTCCATTAGTGATTAATCTTTTTGTGGTAGAGGTCACGTGACTTCTCTAAATATTTATGGTTAAAATCCTGATGCCACAAAATAGTTTATTTTGCCCTCGAAATGGGATCAGAACTGCCTAAATGTAATAATAATTTATTAATGCATTTTAACTGTTAGATGGGTTTGAATGGACCTTTATAAACAACCTTAAGAAAAACACTTTTAAAACGAGCCAATTTTCTCTCAAGTACTAACCCTGGCATTTTGTTTCAAATCTGATTACAAACAGATTTGTATGTCTGGATGCTCTGGCTGCTTAAATCAAATGTAAAAGTGATTTATGCATCACATGCAACACAACAAACCACCACACTGAATCCAAAGTACAGAAGTACAGGGATGTAAGCAGGGTGTGGCACTAGCTACGTGTTTACTGACACCTACTTTGTTCCACAGCAACCCATACAGTTAGGTTACGTAGGAACATCTCATCTGATCTCGTCCAAGTAACAGTGCATACAGTCCTCTCAGCATATCTGGAAACAAATCCAAAAGGTTCTACATAGAACCCTCAACAGCATATTCTCCATCAACATGAAGAACCCTTTTACAACACAAAGAACTCTTTCATCATGGAAAGGGTTTTTTGAGTGTGTGTGGTTCTATTTAAAACCCTTTTCTTTACTGAAGAATCCTCAATGAAGTCTAATTTTGAAGTACGTCACTCTTGGTTCTATGGGTGAGGCTTTTAAAATATTCTTCACCTTCAAAGATGATCTTTATGGAACCAAAAGTGATTCTTTTTAACTGTTTGAAGAACCCTGTGTTGTGGTGTTATTTTAATAGTATAGATGGGGGGGGGGAAAGGGGAAAAACGTATATAAGGTGGAATCCTCATGACTGGTCAAGAACAAGGCTTGAAAAAGTTGATGTGAACTTTTTCCTGACTTTAACTTCTTTCTTCAAATGTGTTGAAGTTGTCGTTTTTGATAACAGAAATACAATATTGAGTATTTAACAATTTGTGAGTTGATCAATGCAGTGTGTCAACTTTGAGTGAAAGTTTTGAGTCAATATTAAATATTGACCAGTGTTTTTCTGGTTGACTGGTAGAGTTCTCTGAGTGTATGGTGCTGGAACTGTGGTGCTGTGAATCTGTCCTAGGTCTCTCTCTCTGTCACACATTCACTCTGTCTTTCACACTCTATCTGACTATATTTCTAATTGGACAGTGACCGTGCGTTTTTGGTTGATGATGGGTTTGTCCTCCTGCAAATTTGGATTTGAAAAACAAAATTACTGTGACAGTTTGGTACATCTTTAATTTGAGGGTACATCCATATTGCATGAAGTTCAGGGATCAGCGCTCTAACTGGGTCATCTACATGACGCTGCTGCAGACCATGTCCATGCATCTTTGATTGGGAGTCCATCTAAACAATATTATTCATCTGCATGATGATTGAGCATTGGATGCTCAGTATGGTAAAGAAAAATGTTAACCTTTTCATTTTGGGTTGATGTGTATCTGCTGTCAGTTCATTGTCCATTTTAAAGCATTTTAAGTACGTATTACTTTAGTTCTCATTCACACAATGTGTGTTTCGGACTGATATTTTCCATTTTACGTTAAAATTACCTTTTGTGAAACTAGCTTTACTGTCTTAACAGCAGCAGACTGATTCGTTCAGAACACTTCAGTAAACTGTATCCAGTGTTTACATGTTGGACTAGTGAACCCTGTGAGATACTGGACGACTCAGTTGATAGTCATATTTATGCTTACAGCTCAGATAGTGATCTTAATCTGTTCAACAGGTTTTTAACATGAAAATCGTTTTTGCCTTTTTCTGGGAGGAGTGCACTTTTCAACTCTTTGTAGCTCTCTTGTCTCGTTCTGCACTTTAAACCTATATTATTCCACTTTGAATTCAATATGCTGGAGTTCAGAACCAAAACACCACCAGTTATTGTCCAATCTATCTCTAACTCTCCCATCCACTCTCTCTCATACTCTCAATCTCACTCATGTGCTCTCACACTCATGCTTTCTTTCTGATATATTCTCTCTCTCTCTCTCTCTCTCTCTCTCTTTCTGCAACACAGCCTTTTAACCCTCGACCTGGTAAACATGTATATCTCAAGCTTGTTATAATGACCGTAAATGACAGCAATTCCACTTTCCAGCCAGTTCACTTTCAAAAGCCAAGGGATGCTTTTGATGCCGTTTCTTTCATTCGTTAATGCAAATTTCATGGTTAGACTTGAATCGGGTTTTTAAATGATCTTGTGCATTATGTTAATTGTTTTCTAACATGTAAATAAAAATACACAAACTAAGGTCTATGTGTTGTGAGATTCAGTTAAAGTGTCAAGTGAAGTGGGTGTAAATTGACCTTAATGATCATAGTATGAGAGTAATCTATCATTCAGATTGTAATATTATGAATGTAATCATGAAAAATACAACATTTGAAAGAAAAAATTGCAGAAAAGAAAACATGGGTCGAGCAGGAGTCCTGTTAGTATCTGATTTATTAGAGACTTGGCTGAAACTGTGAAATGCTGCTGATTCATAATGAATGAAGGTCCTACCTGTTTGTTCATGAGGATATATATTACTGGATTGATGACAGTGCTGCTCTTGGCTAGGAGGGAGGGCACCACACTTGCAACAGGTGTAATGATTCCTGGCCGGCCAAATGTAGCCATTATGGCCACCACGCTGTATGGCGTCCAGCACAGCAGGTAACACACAACTGTAGTGATCACCATAAACAACACATGGTACTCCCTCCTCCGAGCTGCTGACTTACGAACCTTGCCTACCTGGGGAAGAAAAAAAGAGAAGGAGGATTATTTGATAGCTTAATAGGAGTTATTGATTGAAGATTTGTGGAGATCTTCGATCAGGAAGTTTCTCTGTTCTGCACACAAGATCTTTGATGCTCAGCCAGGCCATTGGGTTCCTGGTCACCTTTCTCGCCAAGGCCCTTCTCCCTCCCTCCCTCCCTGAAAATCAACACAGTGTCAAAATGATCCATACAAAGAAGCTTTTGGCAGAATTCTGGTTGGACATATGTCCACTCTTCTTTGCAGATTAATCAAATTTGTCCACTTCCCTATAAAGACCCAATATTTAATGTCAAATATTTAATTATCCACTTCACCATTTATGATGCGCCTTTGTGGTCATTGCCTTGTTGGAACGCCTAATAGTGTCCATCTTTCATCTGTCTAGCTCATGATATGAGATTATGCTTAAGAATTATAAGATAGTCCTCTTCATTGTTCTGTTCACTTTGTGCATTAGCCCAAAAGTGCATGTTGCTGCCAACACCGGGCTTAACAGTTAGTACTGTTTAGTGGCTTGAGTTCCTCACTTTTACTCCACTAAACATCAATGTCTCCTCTGACCACAAAAATCTCCTCTAGGAGCCTTTTTCTTTGTCAAATGCAAACATTAACCAAGTTTGCCACAACATTTTGTCAAGTTTGCAAAATTTTACACCGCTGATCTTTGAATCAGCCCTTCCACAGAAGGAACCCTAAAGACATTCTCAGATTTGCATTGAGCTCCTTGAGCTGTTCCCATTGTACTGTGTGTTGGTCAGTCCAATAAATGCCATCTAATTTTTGCATTATTCATGTCAGATATGAGTATATGTAATCTTACAAAGCTGGCTTGTAGTGTAGCAGTGTGTCTTCATCCTATAAAACCAATCACTGTCACACAAGCCATGTACAACAGTATAGGATTACACAATCAGCCCATCTGTTTCATGTAGTCACAGCTTGCTTCATAATGGGAAAACAAACCATTACCCGAGCAAAAGTTTTATAATAATAGATTCAGAGAGGAAGTGAAAGGTGCCAGGAGGATTATGTAAATGCGGATTAAGAAAATCATGTTTGTCATTCAATGAGCCATGAAGAACACAAAGCTGAGGCTACAATAGTTTTTATCTGTCCCTCTGCGATGGCAACAAATCGAGGAAGAACCTCTTTGATGTTCAATAAACCCAAACTTCAGAATCTGTTCTGCACATAGGATGTACTGCTAATGTATGTAAAATATAGGGAAAGGTAGTGTGCTCACTGTTGGAAACCCTAGCACAATTGATTCAAATGTTTTATTTAAACAAATCAATGTTGCAACCCAATCAGAAATCTCATTAAAATGTGACAGATTCCATGCAGAGACTTGAAAGGACTCGTTAGGTTATTTCACATGTAACTGCCCTGCAGATCATAGAGTCCAGAAACTCCTTTGATGAAATATTCTATTAGATATCAGTTAACAGGCTTATTTATGTAGTAAATGGATCCTATGAGCTATCACTTTTTTAACTGGATTGTTAGCCAGAAACTACTGTATAGTGGATTCAAATACTATCTGACTTTATAAACTTAGAAAACATTTTATTTGTTTGTTGTTTATATGTTGAGGCACATTTTTTACTGATAAGTGAATGAAGTTAAAAATGCTCAGCAGAAACCATCCCATTCAGTAGAGCTGCACAGCCCTCCATTTGATTTTGATTCCAAAAGTCAGAATGTAATGTTGAAAAAATACAGGCTGATAAGCAATTTTTGTATAACTGATTTCACTATTAAATAAATAACAAATAATTCTGTGCAAAAATTTAAATAAATACCCGTAAAGGTGCTGTACATTTATTACTCAACAGTAACAACATTCAAACAGAATAAATCTAAACATCAAATTATTATTTGGTTTGTCCAAATGTTTTTGGGGTTGAATTCCTCACTTTCACTCCACCAAGTATCAGTGTCTCCTCTGATCACTGTCTTTTCATAGGCTTTTTCTGTTTGTATGGTCAACTACAGACTTTTGTCAATAGTGTGCAAAAGTTTTAGGCACATGTAGAAAAATGCTTTCTTAATCATAGTGCTACTGTTTTAGACTGCTTGGATGTCTATTTCAAGGTAATAAATATATAATTTAAAATAGGAGAATTTATGTTTTTGAAGTAAATTATGAGCACTATTGAATATTTTCAGATATTCAGATAAACAGAGATGGATTCAAAATAATCAAACCATTTTTAAGGGCAATTGACCCATTTAGGAGATCACAAGAGCTATATTAATTTCAGGTTGGTCTAACTCAGAGGGCTTATCAGACGATCCTGTGGTGTGTGGTATGTATAATCCAATCTTAAGAGCATCACTTGTTTGCAGCAACACACACACACACACACACACACACACACATACAGAGCATTGTGCCAAGATACTATTCATCATGTTTGTTCAATCTTCAGTCAGTTTCTCATAAGCAGTCTGTGAGATCTGTAAGGACCACTGGTCAGAAAGTGTGTGGTGTTCTTTTTTGCAGTGTGGGGGGCTTTGAAGATGGAAGGACCACCAAGGACAAAAAGTTGTTGTTTTACTGGAAGTTTTATTTCATAAAGTGATTCCTTTGGGCCTGATTAGGGTGTTTTCTACAGGTGATGTGCGCTTTGATCTGTAGAATGAACACCATTTCGTATATTATAAATACAATACACATAACTCTTCTATTGAATATGTTGTGATGTTTACTGTACTGTTAACACATGCAGGTTTTAATCTGCTGTACAGAATGTTGACCATGGTTTCCTTTCTTAAAAATGTTTTATAACTAAACTTGACTTGATGTGTGATGAGTGATGGCAGTGCTTGTCAGATTGCTATCCCAGAGATCTACCCATCAATAACATGTTATCCTTTCATCAGCATATATATATATAAATATATATTATTTATTTATTGATTGATTGATTTATTGCTCACTCAGAACTATAAACTCTCTACCTCAGTAACTGCTGTTATCATGCACATCTATATGTTACATATCTCTTGCACATTATTTTCACCACGAACATTTCACTATATTGTACCGTTCGGTATTGCACTGTCCTGTCCTGTCTGTTAAACTGTCTCTTGTTCGCTGTATTTATTGTATTTATTGTAGTGTTTGCACTTTATGTTGTCCTAGTGTATTGCTGTTCCATGTTGCACCTTGGTTCCAGAGGAACGCAATTTCATTGCACTGTGTACCTGTACTCAGCTGTAATGACAATAAAAAGACTTGACTTGACTTGACTATACGTGTTTTATATTAATCCATGGAAGTATGCAGAATGTGAAACACCTCTACTGATATCTAGCTACTTACTGAGTCATCCAGAGAGACCCTGGACTATTTTTGACTGAATACAGCTGTATGAAAGAGACAAAATGAAATGGAAGCTCACCTGTTTGATTGCATATAGTAGCCTTCCATAGCTGTAGACCATGACCAGCACTGGCAGAGCCAGGCAGAAGATAAACAGGCAGATGATGTATGCATGAGACTGAGGTGAGTGCTCAGTCCATGATACAGAACAGCTGGTGCCTGCCCCTTCTAGACCATAGCTACTCCATCCCAGGAGAGGAGGCACTGTCCATATTACGGAGTACAGCCATGAGCCTCCCACTGCCAGCAAGGGTTTGCGGTAGTCCGGACCTTGCTTGTTGTACACTGTCAGTGTGCTGTAGCGGTCATACGACAGAATCACCAAGGATATTAGAGACACGATACCTGAAGAGAGTGAGAGAGGTGAGGTAAAGGGAGTAAAATCAGGATTAGTAGGTGTTGTGTGGCCTAAACATTCCAAGATAGACAGACAGACAGATGACTGAATGTTTATGGACATAATATACAGGCAGAGATGATTGATTTACTGATATATTGATTATAAACATAAGTGTGTTAAGAGACAGGCAGACAGATGACTGATGGATTATATTTTTTGAATTGCTTTTATTGATTATACACATATAGTTATAGATAGTCAGATTGATTATTTTCTGTCTTGTTTTATTGATTATAGACATTGCAGAGATTGATGATTTAATAATGTAATGATTATAGATAGATAGACAGACAGACAGACAGACAGAATGATCCCCTACGGTATAGTGGTCTTTCCTAACACACAAGCCACTGTAGACTTTTTGTAACCTCTTTTAGCACTTTGCACCTCCTTTCTTGTCATGAACCTCTGGAGCCCCTTACAGAATCCTTAAAAGGTCACTGAATGTCCACAAGTCCACCTTGTTCTTTATTTTTTCAGGGTTTCACAATACTTTCAGTAAGCAAATGAAAGATCTATTGCACTGAAAAGATTACACCGTTGTATATCAAGGCTTGACATGTTTCTAACATTTGTATATTAACCCTTTCTAATGTTTAAAAGAATAGGGAGTCAGAAAGGAAGGAAATGTTATTGTTTTTGTTTTTATTAACAACAATAAATGTGAAGTGGGGATAGAGCGCCATCTACCCACCCGAACAGAGCATGGCCAATTTTGCTCTCTCAGACTCCTGCTGATGGCAAAGAGCATAGATCATATATGCCTCCCCATTTCCCACTGTGCAACCTTGAGCAATTAAAGCTGGCATAAACTGAATTCAGGATGGACCCTATACAAAATAAAAGCGAGCAGATGAACTGAATGAATTGATCCATTTACATTTGGATAAAACCAATGGGATGTTGAGGGGTGACTTAATGAGGACAAGTTCCTGATTATCAGAAGAATCAGAGAAGACTTTGAGTAAGAGCTACTGTATGGCAGCAAAGGATTCTCTTCTACAGTATTGCTCCACAGCTTTTCTGAAGGTTGTGACTGAGGAAGGAATGAAGCAGAAAAGACAGAAGAGGGCAAACAGCATGCAGGAGTGAGGGAATAATCAGTGGAGGGAATAATCAGTGGAGAGGACTGAGACACAGCAACAGCAGGGGGATCTCAGCACTTACAGACCATGCAACAAGAAAAGCTGCTGTACTCCAGTCTCATGAAAGACCCCACTCAGTCCAACCGAAAGGCTTACATTCAAGATTTTCAGCACTTAGCTATTTTTATGCATAACACTATCAAGCACCTTTATCAAAGATCTGAGGAACCATTTACTGACACTAATGCACTGTGAGTTATGAGAAGTGCTGGGCCTTGACGTATGATTATAACCCTCATGCTGTTGTTTAGCCAAAGAAAGAACCCAGACAGACAATAAAAACAATGTATGCCAATTTTTGTCTATTTTTTTACTTTTTTTTTTTTCACATAATGTAAATCAGACAGGCGTTCTTCATAATACATATATCATGTGGTCATATAATTTCATGATGAGTGGACCAATAGAAATGCTCCTAAATTACTTTTTGAATTATTCGTATTTTACAATATATTAAAATAATTATTTTTTTTTTTTTCAAATTTTACAATAAAATTTGAAAAAGCATTTTTGCTTTCTCCTGTAAAGTCTCTATGGACAAGGATGATATGTCACTAACACCTGTGTGTCTAACATGAGTCATATGTTAGATTCATGTTAGGTTTCCTCTGGGTTCTCTGGTTTCCCCCACAGTCCAAAGACATGCATGGTAGGTGAATTGGTGACTCTAAAGTGGCCCTTTGTGTGTGTGTGTGTGTGTGTGTGTGTGTGTGTGTGTGTGTGTGTGTGTGTGTGTGTGTGTGTGTGTGTGTGTGTGTGTGTGTGCGCGCGCCCTACGATGGACTACGATGGACTAGGGTTGTTTCCTGCCACTCAGAGTTGCCAGCTGGGCACCGGCTCAACCGTGACCCTATTCAGGAATAAGCGGTACAGAAGATGGATGGATAATTGTAAATGAGATGCAGTTTATCCCAAACGTAATATGAAAGGAAATCATGCTACTGCGATCATAATTAGAGATCCCAAGAATTAAAAGTAGAGTTCAAGGAATGAATCACAGCCTTAAAAATGGAAAGAGCCATGATTAACCTTTAGAGTTAATACCCCATTAATGCATAGGGAAGGTTTAGATGGCTTTGCACAAGTGGAGAAAAAGAAGGAACACTTCAGTTGTAAAAACAAAGCAAGGGAAAAAGAACACCAGCTGTGCAAAATCGCAGGAGATGGAGATGCGTAATTGCTCTTGTTAAAATGCAAATGTATTTGAATCTATACCCCTCAGAGGTCTTAAATATGTCAGAAGTCAACATGCTGTCATGCTGTTTATAACTCATTTAATCTTTATGTTAGCTTGAGCACTGGCCTCTTTCAGACATAGCTCTTTCAGGCTTGCATTTCTACAGGATGTCATGTAGCTCTCTACCATGGAAACAGAAAATGTGGTCATTTTGGAAATTAACTATTATTTATTTCATGAATAGCAAAAGAGGACACATGGGGCATGGAAAGATGGCAACCCACAGCAGGTTCCAGAAGATTCATTCCTTATGGAGATACAGTAAAAGACAATGGGTACCAAAATGCTTAAGAGAACCATGAGAGGGCCAAGAGAAGGGGCTGTGGAGCTTAACTGGAGAGTGTAAAACCCAAGCTGACATAAAGGAATGAAAGAGCAAAGAAGAGGGGAGAATTAACTGAGCGAGTTAGATCCCTTTACTTTTATGCTGTTCCAAAAGGAAAATGGATAACTTTCACAGCAGGACACTTCAAACATAATCTCTCTCTCTCTCTCTCTCTCTCTCTCTCTCTCTCTCTCTCTCTCTCTCTCTCTCCTCTCTCTCTCTCTCTCTCTCTCTCCTCTTTCTCTCTATTTTTTATTATTTTTCTGTTTTTGTAATTCATAGATGAGCATGAAACTGAGACTCCTATTATGAAAACAAAAAACAAAAACAATGTTAGCAATGTTTGGACCTATCTTGGACAACCACACACACACACACACACACACACACACACACACACACACACACACACATACACACACACACACACACACACACACAGACAATATAAAAGCAGCTTGCTTCCACAAATGCCATCATTAGATTGATATATCAGTTTGGTGAATTTACATTGCTGCCCTTGTTCTAGTAAACATATCAGGATCATTTATGTTTTTTTGTTTTTTTTTTATCAAAACAGCTGTAGTCATAAAATGTCTTGTCACTGTAACAACAGCTGCAATATGTTCTGTGTCACTGAGGCTTACATGCTTAAGTCTCAATAACACACCATTATAACTCATCATGAGAGCTCATGAGTTGTACATTGCTTGTAAGGTCAGTGAGGGATCCTCATATCTCTTGTGGAAGGTGTGCTGTTGATCTTAGGGCTTGGCTGAGAGTTTCACACAAGTCAATGCCATTTGCTGTTCTGATGATATGGCAGGAGGAACAGGTCACCGACTTCTGTCTTACCAATATCTATGGTTTCACTGTTAAAAATAAGAAATATATAAAATACACAAATCTGCCTTCAGCACTGAGACCAGAGCCACATGACACTCTTCCCATGCCAAAGCCACCAGAACCACGGTGCCTTGAGTTAGCAGCAAATGAAGATGCTGCTTAAATGAAGATGTCCTTACAAATTAAGAGCAGTATTGATTCAGACTTTGAATCATGTATGTCTGGTGAGCCTAATCTTATAACTCAATCAGAACTAAATGACTTAGGTTTGCTGGCTTCAAGACTTCAAGGATGGTATTTGTTGTCCTCTGGTACAAAAATTTCTGTTGTTTGGATCTGCAAAGAAGATCTGTTCTTCTGCACTGATGTTGATGGGTTGTTTGTAGCTTGGGTTGTGAGCATTAGCCAAAACAGTGGTGTCTTTTTTATTAATTCATCCTTGTAAAGCCTCAAAGCTGTCATTTTACACAATAGCAGTTTCCACCCTTTAGTACCTGTTGGCTATGCTGCACACCTATGCCGAAAGAAACATAGGAGAACATGGAAATGAAACACATCAACTATAGCAACTACAACTGGAACATCTGTGGGGATTTAAAAGTGGTGGCACTGTTAATTGGACTGGAGCTGGGATATATGAAGTATTGCTGTTTCCTCAGCGAGTGTGATAGAAAGTGACATTACACTAAAAAGAACTGGCCGACCTGTCAACAATTGATTTCAGGATGGAGAAAGGTGACACACAACCACTTGTGGACCCAACAATGATATTTTTGGCTTCACTTCACGTAAAACTTGGACTGATGAAATGTTTTTTGAAAGCTATGAACAAGGCGGGTGAAGCTTTCTGTTATTTGAGACAAATGTTCCCAAGAATAACTGCTGCATGAAGCCATTTTTGTTGTTCCACAAATCTGACACATCGTGAATGACAAGCAGTTTAAAGAGCTGCTGGTGGGGTCTGAGAAAATCTGCATTCACACTAGAAGCAGGCAGCAAGCGATTTCACACAATGGAAAAACATTACCAAAGCTTCTGGAACCCCTCAATGCTGGCTGAGTATTGCATGAGATGCACAGGATGTGAAATACAAAGAAAATCTGCAGCAAAACCTTTGAGCTAAGCTGAACTAATGCCCTGGATTACATTTGTGTGTGTTATGTGTAGATGTAACTAGTCAAATTTAATCTCATGTTTCTCAAAATTTCTACATGATACAATCAGACATCACCACACATTTTCAAGGAAGGAAAATATTTGGGGAAAAAATGTTTATTAAAATTAATTAACATTTATTAATAATAATGTCATTATTCTTAATCCTTCAAACCTCTTCCGGTTTCATTCCATATGAATCTTTTCCAGCTATTATCCATTGCAAAGCTTTACCCCATTCCAATCCATATATAGTCTGCTCCCTCCACTACATCTTCAGCAAATATGGAGTGCTCTACTTTTACCAAAATCGACTTGAAGAATTCCCACAAGCACATTAGAATTCAGGATGAAGATGGGTTGGAGGCACCATTCCTCTTTCATGTAACATTAATCTATTGAGTCTCTTGAGGACTGGTCCATATGGCCAGAAAACGATCAATTAATTCAACTGACAGTGTGTGAGATTTATCAAATGCTTCCCTTCTACCCACCAAGTCCCCAAAGTCTCCAGACCTCCAGTGACATTAGTCTCTATCGACTACAATGGCAACTGGTATTCTAGACGCCTGCAGAAGACATTCATGAAATCTATTTTATCACCCTCACCATTTATATTGGCTATGTAACATATAACAAATTTTTTATTGAAACTGCTGCTGAAATATGTTTTTTGTTGGCTTATTTATGTTAATTGTTCTTCCAGAATTTGCTAATTTTATGAGGTATTTATAACATAAAAAGTCAATTTCATTCATTTCCCTCTTGGATAAGAACTGCCATGGCCTTCTGAGCTAAAGATGGTACCAAGAGCTGATATAAGTGTTAAGACAAAATACAGTATATCGGTTCACAAACTTAATGGCTTATGTTACTGGCTTTAATTTTTAGTGCTGGAAGAAGGTTTCTGAAGCAAGATGAGCTTTCCCTCCAATTGGTTCAAAAAAGGTTCTGTTCTCATGGATTCGTGTGCACACAGACCCCCCTGCTGCTCAAAACCTTTGTCATTTGAACTATTAATGATGGCCTCTTGGCTGTCTTGTAACAGTGTCAGTATGGGAATGATCACCAAGAATAGAGTTAAAAACACCTTCATTTGATTTTGTGTGATCTAAGCCTTGAATATCAATTTCATCCTACTGAAAAGCACAAACAGCTACTACAGTAGTTATGCTCATGACTGTCTCCAGGTCTTATATCACATCCAATGCCTAAAGATACATCCAGAGCTGGACCTCCCTATATACTCGCCTGTGTTGTGTAGGGCCCTGCAAATTAATGAAGGCTCCCCTCCTCCCCCTTGCCTCAAATATGAAAGAGTAGGTGTCTCATATTAATCTGAAAATTAACCAAAAGTATGCTTCTAGAGATGGGTACTCCAGGTCCAAAGATTTTGTTGCAACTGCCTGGGCTCTGCTGTGTCACACAGCTGTCTACACTGTCTCACAAGGCAGTTTAATGGTGAATGTCTCTGTATCCAAATCACGAAAGCAACAATATGTCATGACCTTGTCAAGGTATTGACACCACACTGCTAAATTGGAGCATTAATCAGTTTTATCATTGACCATTAGCATTTTCACCCAATAGCATAGAACACCTGTGGGCCGGGGACCACCAGTGGTCCTTGAAGCACTCCAGAGGTCCCCCAGCCTACCCTTGTAACAACATTTTAAATAATAAATGACTATGTGAAAAATTAATTAGTACAAGTGAAAATTGAGAGATCAATTGATTTCAAATAATGAACATCCACAAATAATATGACAGATGTGTCGTAAGGTCGTTTAAACAGCATCAGTTTGCAGCTGCAGCATCTGCACATAAAAAAGGAGTGTTTCCTCACAGACTGTTATGGTTTCTAGTAATAAGCAGGCAAGCCATGTAAAAGTTAGAGAACCCCTGGGATAGAAGGCTAGATTATCACCATTTGATTCAGACATGACTCGTTGCCTTCCTGCTTCAGAATCTTGTTTAAGTAACATTTCTTACATTTCAGATGCAGCAAACATCAGCCAAACATCGCCACCGTTTCAGGACAACAGTTTTGAACCAACAGTTCTATGACACCCAATTTTTAGGTTTGTGTCTTTTACTGTTCTTGAGGCAGTTATTTTGTGTTTCACATTACATCACAGTCTGACAGCAATGGGCAGGACATCAGCAATTATGCCAGTATTGTTTATTAAATTAATTTTGTATTTGTATTTGTCTGTAAATTACAGTAAAAGCATATACTAGTGCATCTCAAAAAAAGTTAAATACTGTAATTTTCAATGATTTAATTAAAAAAATAAACTGTCATATAGTACAGGCCAAAAGTTTGGACACACCTTCTCATTCAATGCATTTTCTGTATTTTCATGACTACTTACATTGTAGATTCTCACTGAAGGCATCAAAACTATGAATGAACACATGTGGAGTTACGTACTTAACAATAAAGGTGAAATAACTGAAAACATGTTTTATTTTCTAGTTTCTTCAAAATAGCCAACCTTTGCTCTGATTACTGCTTTGCACACTCTTGGAATTCTCTCAATGAGCTTCAAGAGGTCGTCACCTGAAATGGTTTTCCAACAGTCTTGAAGGAGTTCCCAGAGGTGGCTCATTGAGAGAATGCCAAGAGTGTACAAAGCAGCAATCACAGCAAAGGGTGGCTATTTTGAAGAAACAAGAAAGTGAGAAAGTGTGTCCAAACTGTTGGCCTGTACTGTATCTACATCACATTACAAATATTCATTACATTTAATGTGATTTGTAAACTATTCAAAACTTAATTAAAATATTCTAACATTGTGAGATTCTGTAGTTTACCTTTTTGAATGAAACTGTAATGAAGAACAAGCTTTTTAACAATATACTAAAACATAAACTGCAGCACTGAAACCGCTGATCAAGAGCTGTTAGCCTAAACCCGTGTTGACCTAAGGCAGATGCATCACTAGGGGTGGGCAGATCAATACCTAAAGGTCAATACTTCCGATTCATTGTGTTTACTTTAAAGAATCTATCATGGTTTGAAAATATCAATATCAGATGGATTTGTATCTTATATCAATGAAAATAACATGAATTGCTGACATAGATAATAATGATCAGGTCTGCTGTGTGTCACGTAATGATGAGCAGGAGGCAGACAGGGTAAGGGATTTATTTACAACAAAAGAAACCAAAACAAACCAAAATTTAAGCAAAACTGACAGGAGAGCAAACTAGACTAGAGAACCATAAGCTTATAAAAATGTCAAACATAACAGTGCAAAGAAATAAATACACAGACAGACAAAGGCACTCTGAAACAAAGGAGCTATATATACAGACACAGACTAGGCAGACCTGCAGCAGCTAACAGCAGTGTAGGGCTACATAGAAGGCACAAGTGGGAACACTTTTGATGAGCCAGGGCAAAGGCGGAGACAAGAATGAAAACTTAACAGAGCCATGTGCTGAAAATCACACAGTATAACAGAACAAGACAGAACACAGACAGACCAGGAACGTGAAGGAACTAGACAAGAGCGTGACACTGTGACTGTGACAGGATTAGTTCTACTGGGTTTTCAGTTGACATGCAAAGTGTTTAACTTGAACTTTAAGTTAATTTAATATTAATGCCAAAGAATTTTGTTCACATTTACATCATTATATATATATATATATATATATATATATATATATATATATATATATATATATATATATGTTGAAATTATTGTATCAGTATCAGTATCAGTATCGAGATATTAACCTTGATATTACTTGCTATTAGATTGAATCAATTGTATTTTCCTCTTTGAAAAAAAAAAAGATCTGCGAGAATAGCATTCAGGTAAACTTAAACTTGATTGTTTTTCTTGAGGTCGGATTGTTAATTAACCTTTAGATCCCTGGGTCAATTCTGTTTGATGTTTTTGTGGTTTGATGTACTTTTATTCACCAAATTTATAGAAGACACCTACCAGATCCTGTAATTTTCAGGAGATTCTAGGCTATTATATTTTTTTTTAACAGAAATTTTATTTTTTATTTGCTTGTAATGACTAAAAACACTTTACACATATGTTAGAAATTAATAAACAGTGTTTCTGCACTGAAAATGAAGATGAATTTTTTTGTAATTATTAGATTGACAATAATATTCTTCTTCAAAATGCATAAAAGTATTCAAAAATAAAGTATGTATTTAATTATTTTTGTTATTTGTGTATCAGTTGTATGTATGCATATTATGTACCAGTATAATCTCTTCTCAGGACTTTTATTCTAACATTTGAGCACTGTTGGTGCACTGTCTAGGTTACTGTGATCCTGAGTTATGAAGCCAAGAAAACTAAGGAACTGACCCCAAAGTGCAGATCTCAGATACTTAGAGTCAATATTAAACCATAGCCACATAGATATTTAGAGGTGAGGTTGAAAGAGGGGCTTGTGGCTTTGCACTCTCCACACCCTTTAAAAGCTTCAAAGCACCATAGTAAATAAGGATGAACTAATTTGAAAAGTGAAAATAGTGAGCAGCTCTTATAGAATTAGTGTTGACTCCTTGTTTGCCAGCTGATAATTTAATGTTCTGTTCCATCTTAAGTTGAACTGGTGGGAGGTTGGAAGGAATGGTCCCCCTGATCTGAACCTGAGTGGAGTTATGTTATTGGACTTCTGTTTGTCCATAACTAACACCATGTTCAGGCATAAAGGCGCCCATATGTGCTCCTGGCACCAGGACACCTTAGGCCATAGTTCAACGATCGACTTTGTTGTCGTATCATCTGAGCTGCGGCCGCATGTTTTGGACACTTGGGTGAAGAGAGGGGCAGAGCTGTCAACTGACCACTATCTGGTGATGAGTTGGCTATGTTGGTGGGGGAGGATGCCGATAAGACCTGGCAGGCCCAAGTGTATTGTGAAGGTCTGCTGAGAATGCCTGGCGGAATCTCCTGTGAGGCAAAGTTTCAACTCCCACCTCCAGGTGTTCTGCTGACCTCAACTGGGGATGTCATGAGTCAGTGGGCAGAGTACTTCTAAGACCTCTTCAATCCCACTAGCACGTCTTCCACCGAGGAAATGGAGTCTGGGAATTCTGGGTTGGATCCTCCAATCTCTGGTGCTGAGGTTACCGAGGTGGTCAAAAAGCTCCTGCTGCTGGTGGCAGGGCCCTGGGGTGGATGAGATTCGTCCAGAGTTCCTTAAGGCTCTGGATGTTATGGGGCTTAGGCGACTCCAATATTTCGTGGACATCAGAGGCAGTTCCCCTGGACTGGCAGACCGGGGTGGTGGTTTCCCTTTTCAAAAAGGGGGACCGTAGAGTGTGTTCCAACTATAGAGGGATCACACTCTTAAGCCTCCCTGGTAAGGTCTATTTAGGGGTTCTGGAGAGGAGGGTCCCCCTGATAGTCGAACCTCGGCTCCAGGAGGAGCAGTGTGGTTTTCATCCTGGTCATGGAACACTGGACCAGCTCTACACTCTCTGGGGAATCCTAGAGGGTGCTTGGGAGTTTGCCCAACTGGTCTACAAGTGCTTTGTTGATCTGGAGAAGGCATTCGACAGTGTCCCTTGGGGAGCCCTGTGGGGGTTACTCTGAGAGTATGGGGTACCAGGCCCTTTGATACAGGCTGTTAGGTGTCAGAGCTTGGTCTGCATTAAGTCGAGCTTGTTTCTGGTGAGGGTTGGACTCCACCAAGGCTGCCTTTTGTCACCTATTCTGTTCATAACATTTATGGACAGGATTCCTAGGCACAGCCAAGGCAGTAGGGTCACGTCTCTGCTGTTTGTGAATGATGTGGTCCTGTTGGCTTCATCGGGTCATGATCTACAGCTCTCCCTGGAGCAGTTCACAGCCGAGTGTGTATTGGCCAGGATGAGGATCATTGCCTCCAAATCTGAGGCCATGGTCTTGACCCGGAAATGGATAGAGTGCCTTCTCCAGGTCAGGGATGAGGTCCTTCCACAAGTGGAGGAGTATTTGGGGGTCTTGTTCACGAATGAAGGAAAATTGGAGCTCAAAATTGAAAGGCAGATTGGTGATGCAGACTCTGTAACGGTCTGTAGTGGTGAAAAGGGAGCTGAGCCAAAAGGCAAAGCTCTCGATTTACCGGCCGATCTACATGCCTACCCTCATCTATGGTCATGAGCTTAGGGTCATGACCGAAAGAACAAGATCTCGCATACAAGCAGCTGAAATGAGTTTTCTCTGCAGGGTGGCTGGGCTAACCCTTTAAGATAGGTCAGTAACCCTTAAGCTCAGTCATCCAAGAGGGACTCAGAGTAGAGCCGCTGCTCCTCCACGTCAAGAGGAGCCAGTTGGAGTGGTTCGGGTATCTAGTGAGGATGCCTCCTGGATGCCTCCATGGTAAGGTATACCAGGCATGCCCCACTGGGAAAAGACCCAGAGGAAGACCCAGGACACGCTGGAAGAGCTGGACCAAGTGGCTGGGGAGAGGGAAGTCTGGGTCTCCCTGCTTAGGCTGCTGTCCCCAAGACCCGACCCCGGATAAAGTGGTAGAAAATGGATGGATGGATGGGTGGATGGATGGATGGATGGATGGTTCCTACAGCCACCACATTTAACATGTCAACTTACATATGCACTGATCAACCATAACATTATGACCACCTCCTTATTTGTACATTTACTGTCCATTTCATCAGCTCCTTTTACTGTACAGGAGAACTTTGTCTTTTTGGGTCATTCACAGCACTGCACTGACACTGACATGGTGGGGGATTGTTAGTGTGTTGAGCTGGTAAAAGTGGATCATAATTTTATGGTTGATTGCTGTATTTTTCATTTTAATGTCTCAGTTCAGTGATTATGCCTGTGTCCTCCACTTCCCAGAAATACTACATCCTACCCCTGGTTCCTATTTTTCCTTCAGAAAAGGTAATCAATCTCAGGAGGCTTAACAGTACTATAACCTGATGGAGGTACTTAACAAGACAAGATCAGCACGACTCTGCTCTTCAAAAGTCTGCTCTTCAATGAACTTGTGGACTGCGCTTTAGTCAGCTGATGCTGACCGGCATACAGTGAAGCATTCTGGGTAGAACATGCTCCGCTGCATGAACAAATCACTTTCAATTTCATACTTTAGTGGAAAGAATGGAGGTCTTCATCCATGTATCACTTGTCAAGGTCAATGGGTCAGGTAAGTGTGCTTTCTATACCTCAAGGATGCTTCCAACTCAACAACCATCAAATGCATTTCTTGTCTCATCTATAGTCATGTGTTTGAAATGAGAATATTTTTCTTCATGACTCACACCGGAAAAAGGGCCATCTTGTAAGCTAGATAAAAACCAGGGCCTAAATATATTGGCTGCCTGATAATATAAATTGATAATGGGAGTTTAATCCCCTATAACATATAAAACAAACATTTTTTGCCACTGAGGATCCCAATATGAAGACCTCCCAGTATAACTGCATGACAGTAATATCGACGGAAATGGAGCATATGAACACTAAATACCACTCAATAGTTGCCAGCATTCTCTTTTCTGCTGTGGTGTTCTGGAAAGGTAGCATCAGGAAAAAAGATGCACTGTGGCTGGTCAAACTGGTCAGGTGTATTGGGTCAGTAGTGCAGCTGGACTCTCAGACAACAGAGGACTGTGGACAAACTGCTTTCAATCATGGACAATGGAGTTTGTTCAGTGGAATGCTGTATTCGCTTAACTGTTCAGGAACTGCGAAGATCACTTGTTCCAAGAGCCCTCACACATTTTATCTCTGCCTGTAGGGGGCGAGAGACCACTGTGGAGTTAACCTGTTCAGCTCATCAGATCAGTCATTATTCATTTTTACATACTAGTATGTATGTGTGTGTGCTGGTTTCAATGTGTGCATATTATGGTAATGGAGGCATGGCAACCAAGACCCAACAAAAGGGAGGCGCAAGGACGTCCAGAAAACACAGAGTGGATTTCATCAACACAAACACCTGCATAAATGATCAAAAATAAATCCTATGCCCAACTGGGCATCAAAACAGCCCCAAACCTTAAGATAAAGGGACTGTTTAGCTTCAGGTTTTTACCCTTTTTGTGTAAAAAAAAACATGTGTACACACTATGAAGAGGGCAAACAGTAACAAAAAAAAACAACAAAAAACTTTATTTCTTATACAACAAACAGTACTTCTTCTATGGCTTCACTCACAGAGACACATTTATATCTCTTGCTATTTATGCACCACCAAAAGGCTAATAGGCTGAAGAAGGCATTAAATTAACCCTCAGGCTAAAATATTCTCATCCTGGATTCAGAGGTTACAAAGTTACATTTCTCATTTACCACAAATTCAAACATAAGAAAAGACATTGGAAAATTGCTTCTATCACACCATGTGGCAAGCAAATATCCAAAATCAATATCTTCCATGTTCTCATTTGAATTTCTAATTTGGATTCACCAGATCTTCTAAATTACAGGGGGGGCTTAGAAGCTGAAACAGGAATAATGATACATATATGCTACAGATGATTAGTCAGCCTCGTCGTTACAGTGTCACCTATATTGAACACTATGACCTATAATGAACAGGCAGGTTAATCTATAGCTGTACCTTTATAAGCAGTATGAACTGCCCTGCAATAATACTGACAACAAATGTACATACATTTCCATCTTAAACTGTACAGGATTGTTCAAGTTCTTATATCTTCACTTATATGTCTGAGACAGAAGAGCAACATCAGAAAAAAAGCTTTCTTTTCTGCTGCTGTAAAGCTGGGTTTGGTGTGATGATGGATGACCAGCATACCAGTGTTAAAAACACAACAAATTATGGTTTATTAGTGTGACGCCTATCTCTCGAATATCAGCATTTAAAAAGCAGTTGATATATGGTCATAGCCAGAGATAGGTAACCCTGGTCCTGGGGGGCCAGACTCCTTCACAGTGTTATACTCCTTCTGCTTCAGGTTTAGTGTGAGCAGAAAACTGCCTACCCCTGCTCATAGGTATGAATGAGTGTTCTGGGGATCCCTCATTCTTTATATTAGCTAATGAACAGAAAATCAGATATGCAGAAATGTTGGTTAGGCAGGTCAAAGAACTGTGTATGTAAAGGTTCTACACTTAATTCAATACAGGTAAATATTTGTTCATTGTTTGTTTTTATTCATTGAACTGAGTGATGTTACAGAGTGTGAAGATCCCTCACATCTTGCTGTTTTCCCTGAACCAATCCATGTATTATTAAGCTCATCCTGAGATGAAGGTTTCTCAGTATAAAGTCATGTTTTTCAATCCATCACACACAATGTGTGTAATGAATATTATTTGCAGTAATTCAGAATGATAATCTGGAAAACACTCTCAGTGAGAAGAATCACTTTTGGTTCCTGAAAGTAGACGTTCCCAACCTTGCATGACCTCTTGCCCTGCACATTTACCCTGTTACCCTACTACAAACCCCCTAATCAGATCCTTTCAGAGCAGGAAATCACACAAATGAGCAGACTAGGGGATTTTTTCTGGGACTAAGGCTAGGGAACAAGTGTTCTGGGGACCCAAAAGTGTTTCTTTACTATGAGTTTAGATGACCTTTTATTATTTAGCAAACACAACCAGATTTTAGGAGCTTTAGGAATCCAAAAGTGGTTCTTGCGACTGAGAGTTTAGACACCCTTACTTAAAGATGATCATGCTGAATTAATGCACACTTTATTAATTAGCTAAAAAAAACCTGAGCTCCTTACCAAGCTTTTCCTGAGTTGCAAGTGGTGTATTAACACACACACACACACACACACACACACACACACACACACACACACTCACACCACGTGTATAACTGAATTACAGATCGTTTTTTGAAATCTAACTAGTTGATAATGATTGAGAATGAGTTACACTATTAACATATAAACATGATCAGCAGCACAAAATATTTAATTAGAAATATAGACTATAACCACTATAAGTCTTTTTTTTTTTTTTTTTTTTTGCATATTTAAACATTTGTTTATCTGATCTTCATTTGAGTAACATTAAGAGATGGAGGTGATCTAACTGAATGCATAAAACTGAAAAACAACTGCCAACTGGCCAGATTAGCCAGTTCAGCCCCACAGCAGGTGTGTAAAGAAGTCTCCAAAAAGAAGCTACAGGACCTACAGGTAGCTCTTACCCCAGTCTGAACACTCACTCATTGCTATTATGGACATGAACTGAATGGGGGCTGGAAAAGATGACCAAGGGAAGCCTGGTTTGAGTGGTTCTTCTCGAACCCTCGAATGGGGATCGTGCTGAATCCCTGCTGCTTACTGATTTGAGACTCACCGAAACAGGAGTTGATGAAGCCGTACCACATGCAGCCCTGCCTCCCGAGCAGCCAGCGGCCGCGGATGCTGGAGGCGAAGCTCAGCGTTGTGCCGCACATGCACACCAGCATGTCGCTCACGCTGATGTTCAGCAGCAGCATGTTGACCGGTGTGCGCAGGGTCTTGAACTTGCAGAACAGCACCAGCACGATGAAGTTGTTGAGAAAGCCGAACGTCATGATGAGCCCTAGGAAGACCGACAGGGCGATGAAGCCGGCGGGGGAGAGCTTCTCCGCCGGGGAGTCGCTCCAGTCTTCATCCAGGAACGCCAGCGGGTCCTCCTCGGTCACGTTGAAGCTGTAGTTGAAATCGGCCAACTTGGGGAACAACATCGTCCTCCACCCCATTATCTGGTTTGGTGGCACTGGTTACAGGGGGCTGCGCGCTCTGGACGCACGCATACTTTGCGCCAAAGCGAGCTACGGCTGCCTCCCGTGCGCTTCAAGGAGAGGCTTCTTCTCTGGCTTTGCTGAAGGACGGGAAAGGTGCATGGTACACCCATACACTGTAACAGCAGTTAGGAGAATCCATACAGTCATCAGATTATCCAGTCAGCATATTACACTGTGCGTAAAGGCGCACTGGGGAGCACCAGTGAGCAGATCTAAATCTGCGGCAAGTCATAAATCTCTGCTAAGTCTAATCAATCAGTCAGAACTCTTGTCTGAACCCTTCATGTCTGACTTCTGATCTGTTGCCTTGCATTTCAGCAGATGCCGCCTGTGCCGACACTGAAGAGGAGCGCACATCCACTGATGTGTCCGCACAAGCGGCGCAGAGCTCTGCTGTGGGAGCTCCTTGGGAACACAGAGTAAAAGAGAAAGTACTGATGACGTCGAAAAAGAACAAGGAGGATCATTGGAGCAGACCTTGATATTGGAGCATACACTGGAAAAAACTGCTTAAACAGGTCAGGAATGAAATAACTCACTTATTTCTTATTTATTTATTTGAGGTTGAGATTCTGATCAATGTTGCCTTGATTGCATCACACAATTCCAGCTGGTTTTTCAGCAGCTTTTTCAAACAGTTCCTCTGCTTCAGAGCCAAGACTGGGAAGGCCACTGAAGACCACCGAACTCTTCGTCAGAGCCAGCCCTAAGAAAAATTCTGATAAGAGCCCCACTTACCTCCTAACACCAAACAAACAGCATATTGTTTATTGAAATTGTAAAAACATCTAACTGTATAAGTAATGCATCTGTTTTTAATAATAAAGATAAGACAATTGCACTCTTTTTGGTTATTTGAGATGTGAAATTAAGTCATCATGCTGCTTCTTTCATTTCAATGTTTCTGTAATTACACTAGAAACCAAACCATTTCCACACAAATGCACTTTCAAACAAATTAAATCACTTAAATATGGTATGATTATTGAATATAGAGATTGTTATATCTTACTTGTTTTTAATATATCAGTGTTCATGATATATTGCCCAGCCTAGCCTTGCAACTTCTCTACTAAACTTCAGTTAAACATATTTTTTATTTTATTCAAATAAATAACAATTAATACACTGTTAAAATATTTCAATCTCACACTTCACTCTTTACTTTTCAATCTGAGGTGCATAGTAGCTAGCTAGAAGTTTGTCCACCAAAAGGCACCATCCCATTCTTTCCCCGCAATCAACTACAACTGTGTGGGTGTATGTATTCTCACCAACACTATTGGTCTACATGTACCTGCATCTACATCAACCACTAGTGAAGCTCCTTCCACAGCAGACTGAGCACAGACTAAATTCAAATGCAAATAAAAACAAGTCAGTTTGACCTTATTTCATTTTATTGATGCATCCCTTGTATTATGTTGAGAACAGAACAATCAAAAATTAAGTTAAACCAATAAAAAACTACATTTTTGATTATTCAAACATTTAGATGAGATGAGAAGATGAGATATACAATTCCAACACTATATTAAGAACTCCTGATTTTCTGGATATTGGGAGTGATGAGTGCTTTGCCTAGTTCTTCCAGGAACAGTCAACATTGGTACATTTTGCTGTCATTCCTCAATCCACAGCATGCTATAGAAAACCACCAAGAGCCAACGGGCAGTCTTATGCTGGCAGCAATATATTACTTTTTCTTTGTCAAGATTGTCAAGTCCTCTTTTGGTGGAGTTGTAATCCAGGATCATTTGCATCTACATGTCCTCTCTTGTGCTCAGACCAAGATGATGTTAGAAGATGACAATCTGCCTTGGCTATGGTTTGGTGATGTTGACCATTTTATTTTACCATCTTTAGACGTCCATGTCCTCGCTGTGGATGACGATTGTTGCATTTCTTGGTTTTCATCTGATGAAGGGACACTGGAAGACTCGTCCTCTGAATCCTCCTCATTGTGGGAAAATTGACAATCTGGATCATCAATAGCATTGTCCTCTGAATGTCTTCTGAATGATCCTCCATCTCTGAAAACTATTCCTCTACATCACTATTCCAGTTCATAAGCTGCAATAAAACATCTTCAGCTGTAAATCATCTGGAGCTCATTTTTGGTGTATTCCTCAAAGAAAGGGCATGGAAACAGTGACAAGTACAGGAGAAAGAAAGTCCCTCTTCCACACACAACTGGTTCTGAATGGCTATTCAGAGGCAATTAAAATAAACTTTATCAAAGATACATGTTTATTTTGGATTTGAACAGCTAGTTTGTGTCTGGGTCAAAATGACCCGCCACATCATCTTTGTATACAAACTCTGTGCAGACCCTCCACAACACATCTAAGTGTCCAGATTTTACACAGCAGTTCATAACCATAGATGAGGAAAAGTCATAAAATTTCATGGACAAAAAGTAAGGATAACCTGCACTTTGGTCAACTCAAAAATTGAAACGGGTCAAATTGACCCTAAACATAAAATAAGGGGTATTTATTTGTGTGTTCTACATTATGTGCCCTTGTAATTATAAGGTTCTATCTGATATCTGTACAAAAAGTTATCCAAACATTCTTATTCTGTGACAACTACTTAATGTTATATATTATATATTTTATCTGGTTAAAGACTTCAATGTACAATATCTCAAAACTGCTCAGAATGCAGAAAAAATATTATACCAAGAGGACAACTGGCATGAAAAGAATCAAACAAGACTTGTACAGCCAGACACAGCTCCAACATCATTTAATTTGTTGATGACAAAAAATCAAAGGCCTGATCTCCAACAACAACAAGGAAGCCAACAGAGAGGAGGTCAGCCTCCTGACACACTGGTGCCAGGAAAACAACCTCTCTCTAAATGCTAGCAAGACCAAGGAGCTGATAGTGGACTTCAGGAAGCAGGAGAGAGAGCACACCCCTGTCTCCATCAATGGGACCAATGTGGAGAGGGTTAGCAGCATCAAGTTCCTTGGTGTTTACATCTCTGAGAAGCTCACACGGTCAGAACAACAGTGCCTCTTCTACCTCAGGAGGATGAAGAGGTTTGGTCTGAATCCCTGCATCTTGATTTTGAGGTTGTTCTACACCTGAACAGTAGAGAGCATCCTGATGGGCTGCATCACCACCTTGTACTTGAACTGTACCATTCTCAAGAGGAAAAATCTGGAGTGGGTGTTGCGCACTGCCCAGTACATCTTTGGGGTTCAGATCCAAAATATTCTGGATTAATACTCCAGCTGATGTCTGAGGAAGACCAGGAGCATTATCACAGACTCCACCCACCCATGCTAACACCTGTTCTCAAAGCTGCCCAGTGGTAGGAGGTACAGAAGCATGAGGACCAGAACCAGCTGTTTTCTGAGACAGCTTCTTCCCTCTAAACACTCAACTAAACACTCGGTAGCCCAGTATTCCAGTCCACAGCCAATCACAATTAATCTCACTTGCCTCATCACACCATCACACATTCACACCACATAAACTCTTTCTGCACTTGTACTTTAATCACTACCAGTTACACTAAACCCACCAAAGACACTCCCACTGCACCCACTGAAGACTGTCTCCTACTGCACCCATCAAATACTTTCTCCCAATACACCCACTAAAAACTGTCTCACTGACTTCTCACACAGCTACATCTAATGAAATTTCCAGAGCATGTTCATATAATGCAAACATTTTTATATAGTTTCTATAAACACAGGGCTTCAAGTTCAATAGTGTATGTACTTGCTGGCGCGTGCCTGTGACCAATACAGCAAGTCTTTGTGATGTATCAAGAGCCACGGTATCCAGTAATGACAGCACCACCAAGAAGGACCAACCACATCCAAGACAAACTGTGGACGCAAGAGGATGCTGTGTAAAGGGATGTTCGGGTGCTAACCCAGATTGTATCCAAAAACTATAATTCCCAAGACTAATTGATTCTGTATTGACTGCAAAAGGAGGCCCTAGTACACCAAACTAATAAATTATTGTGCTCTAAAACCAGGTTTCAGGTTCATTATCCAACCCCTGTATAGTATATGTTAATGTGTAAATACTATGTTTATACTACATATAGGTATATTATTGTCTATATTCTTATTTTTATTTTATTCTCCTGTGTTTTTATGCATCTGTTTTTCTACTGAGAGGGACTTTAACCTACATTTTGTACTCACCCTCACACCTGTGTAATGTAAGGTGACAATAAAACTTGATTTGTTTTAACAAACAAATATATAAACAAACAAACAAACAAACAAAAATGTTATACATAAGTAGTTTCAGGTTTCTGTTTTGTTGTTGTACTTGTTATTTTAAGACACATATGTTATATAATAAAGGCTATTAAGGCTATTTGTTAGCATTAGTAAATGAGTGAATGTTTACACTGATCAACCATAACATTATGACCCTTTTTCTACTTTCACTATACATTTTATCAGCTCTTGTCATAAAGGAGCACTTTGTTACAGACTATAATCCATCTGTTTCTCTGTATACTTTGTTAGCCTCCTTTCACTCTGTTTTTCAATAGTGAGGACTCTACAAGACCACCACCAAGCAGGTGTTGTTTGGTTGGTTGGTCTTTCTCAGCACTGGAGTGACAGCAACATTTAGATGAAACCAGATGTACTAAACACAGCCCAATTCTAATGACTATTTTTTGGCTAAATAAAGGCCATGATGGACTGACCACATTTAGGCCAAAAACAAAGCACTGTCCATATGACATCTGGTGCTTGGTGGAGAAGAGATGCAGATGGTCAGCAACAATAATCAAATAGACCTCGGCTGTGATCAAAATGGATCCTTACCACCTCATTGTTATTGTCCTATATAGGGAGAGACTATTTACTAAACAGCACTAGAAACAAATGAATTCAGATACTCATTATGTGTCAACACCAGTCACTTAAACAAACAGGTGAGTGTCTGAGCCATGTTTAAAGCCCTGAACACATCAGCTGAATTCTTCATTACAATTAGTAAAAGCATTGTGCAGTTCACGGAATAATCTTTAACTGGTGTGTTGCTTAGAAACACAAACCTCCCATTCACAAACTACATGTGAAAATATCTGAAATTCTCTGATGTCAAGTGGCTCATAATTATATCTTGCTTCTATCAGCACTGGTCATTAATTTCATTCCACTGTCTGTTGGTTACTAACAGGACTCACGTTGCATTTTGGTCCACATTCAGCTCATGAAAGGAGCTATGATGCTAATGAGGTATATGACAGATAAAAGATAAAGATAAATGGATGAGATAATATCAAATATTTTACCTTAGCTTTACCTTACCTTTAGCTTTGTGAAAAACAAGCAGCCTACTTAAAGGGGCTTATGTGAATTGTAATTGCAGAAGACCCTCATTTCGGCAAAGAGACTTCTCCATATTTACAAGTAAAGACATCGGCAGAGATTCCTTCAATACCTCTTCACAGCATCGCTGATAAATAACACTCTATGTTTCAAGTGCATTCAGATACCACTGTACAATTTGGACATTTAAAAAATGGTTGAAATAGGGAACCATTTCAGTCACAGCCTGTTAGATTGTGATCAATTGTCCATTTTTGTGAGCCAGTGTGTACACATTGCTGCCTTGGCTTTCTGTGCTTAGCTGAACAGCTGCTTAACATGTAGAATCCAGGGCCAATTTTGTGGGATGTTTTTGTAGTGTGACGTACTTTTATTCTAAAAGTATTTATAGGAGACATTCACAGATGCAAGATATTGCTATTTTCAGGGGCACCTAGGTTACTCACATTCTTTATTTGATAAATAAATGTGAACAAAATTTAAATATTTGTATGAATTGTACCATGTTTAGATCAAAGATGTACTTGTGCCAGCAAATTTCAACACTGTGAGCCTCACTGATCAGTCAGAGTCTGCTTCCAGGTTGAGCATGTTCATGTCACCAGAGCTGTTAACATGCACTGGAAGGCTCTTTTGGCAAACTGGGATTTAATTCTGTTTTCTGAGCTGGATTATTCACTGATAATTAATCACACAATGATGAGACTGCCGGGTTTTGTTATGATATGATTATTATGCCTGTAGGTTACTCTGATCCTAGAAACAGCATGTAACTGTGTACAACACAAGTGGCAAAAAGTTATGGAATCACCATTCTTGGAGGAAGTGCTTTCAATTGTTTAATTTTGTAGAAAAAGTTTGTCACAATTGTGTTTTCAGATCAAGTAGAAAAATAAGGAATCATCAGCAAAACACTGCATCATTGGAAGTTTGTTGCACCACATCTTGCTTCTATAATAGTTTGAATTCTCTGCAGCATCAGCTTAACTAATAACAAATAGTATTCTGCATCAGTCCATCTTCAACTGTCTCTTTTTGCTGTTGCCAGATCAGTTTTGTGATCTTTTTTTTCCTCTTCTTGATCTAAAACACAACTGTGACTGACAACAACAATTATATTTCTTTCTTATTTTATTGTTTCTTGGTGAATAAAAGTTACAATAATGTCCCACAAAAGTAGTCTAGGGTTCTTAAAGTTTGACACTGAAGAGTATTCAGACCTTTTCACTTTCTTCACTATTAATTTCCTGTTTCACTTTCTCCACTTTTTCTTATAGACATATAAAATTCATCATATTTTTAGGAATGTTTTCAAATGTACTAATAACCAAGGAAAGCAAATCATCCAGGTCAAAGTATTTGTTTTTTGTCTCAGATAATGTGGAGTATTTTTGTGTGTACATGGCAGATTTAGAACAGGCTGCCATATGCATTCACTTTAACTGGCTTCTTTCTAACCACAATGGCATAAAGACATGATTGATAGAGCTGGCTGTCCTTCAGGAAGGTTGATATCTGAGTGACCATTCAGTTCATGTTCATAATAGCAATGAGTGAGTGTTCAGTCTGGGGTAAGAGCTACCTGTAGGTCCTGTAGCTTCTTTTTGGAGACTTCTTTACACATCTGCTGTAGGGCTGAACTGGCTATCATGACCAGTTGGTAGTTGTTTTTCAGTTTTATGCATTCAGTTAGATCACCTCCATCTCTCAAATGAGGATCAGATATACAAATGTTTTAATTAGCAAAAAATGAAAACAAAAAAACAAAACATGTTCATGTTTTAAAAAATAGTGTAATTCATTCTTAATTATTATCAACTAGTTAGATGTCAAAAATGATTATCTGTAATTCAATCACACATGGTGTGTGTGTGTGTGTGTGTGTGTGTGTGTGTGTGTGTGTGTGTGTGTACTCAGGGGCTATGAAACCAGTGATTGACCTAATCTGACATACCAGTAATGATTTATGGGCTGTGTAAATGATTTCTGACTGACTGACTTTCTGACTCTACCAGATCAGATTTGGTCTATCTTGGGAATGCTGTAGGCTATTAAATCAATTCCAATTGTGTATGTGATAGCCAGAGCTTTTATAGAAGAGCTGGAAGCTAACTATTTTCTTGGTATTAAACAATGGCAGAAAACACCATAGGGAGTAAAAATAACAGAGTGATTTTATGTGATCAATATTTTATTACATAAAACACAAAACATTACTTTAAATACGAAGCCCAAAATATAGATATGATGGACCATTGAGTTGGTTCTGACCGTGCCTTTCATACTCAGCAGGTGTCCAGATGTTTCAAGTTCTGGTCCGACTATAGGGCCAACTCCAAAGACTAATAACTAAATATTAACCTATAAGTTGTATGTTGTCAGTTAGAATAAAATAGAAAAGAACAGAATAACTCTTCTCAGTCAAGCTTCATTTATCCTGGCTGAAATGTCTTAAAAATAGAAAAAAAGGGCTGAGGGTTCAATCCACAGTTTTAGTATCTTCTTATTAGTTGCAGTAAGGCTGGCCAGAAGGATCTGTGATGAATAGAGAACGATTCAGCAGAGTCATCAAGTATGTATAAGTGCTGGAAGCTAACCATGTATCTACATCCTAGAAAAGCACCACAGGGATTTAAAATGACAGTGATTGTTGATCTGCCATCCATCACGCTGCTGTTATCTTGCCACATTAATTCTGTTGGAGAAGCATTTTCTGATCAGGGTTAACAGAGAAGTTGTCTACCCTCTCCCTCATATCATATCTAAAAATGTAAACAAAAGCACAAAAAGTATATTAACATGAGATACAAGAAACACAACTTCCAATGTAAGTTGAAAGTTGATTTTAGTTCGTTCTAATTCTGGATTTTTCTGTTGGTTCTACTGACAGCTGTGGCCTGTTGGTCAGGGAACCTGTCTTGTGAATGGAAGTTGCCTTTGAAGAACAATATATACAATATATTTAATCTATTAAAAAAATAAAATAAAGGATTTTCCCCTAATTTCAACCTTATAATGTTGGTTTAATATTACAAATTTCTGTTGGCTATAAATCACATTTCTTACACATGAAAACAGGAAATAAACATTAAAGAAACAGAATTTTTGTAGTTAAAAAAAGAACATATTGCAATCATTTGAATATAAAGTACTTTTGGCATGTTTCGTTTATTTTGTCTATCATTTTTATTCAAATATTTTACATACAGACGTGGTGAAATCAGTTTGACAGACAGACTGCAGTGCATTGCATTTAAAATTGTAATAGTGAAACAAGTATTAAAAAACATCAGAGATTGTTGACTATTGCATCAGAAGCCTGATCCTCCCTTACTATCCTCCCTACGGCTATATTGATTTAGTTCAGAGCCTCTGAGTCAAGGATCATCTAAGATGTATATGCTAAATACACTCTCCTCCAAAAGTAATGAAACAGCAATTGGAGGCCAATTCTTTTATTTTTGCAGTCGACTGAAAACATGTGGGTTTGACATTAAAAGAATGAATATGAAATAAAAGATCATCATTTCCGTTTTTATTTCCAGGTACTGTATTTATATCTAGATCTGATATACAGTTCAGAACATAGAACTCTTTGACTGAACCCACACATTCGTGTGACCAAAAGAGATCCATCTAAAATAGATTACATTGAATTAGACTTAATATTTAGTTGCAAATCCTTTGCTTGCAAGAACTGCATCAAGTCTGTGACATCACTAAACTTTTGCATCCTTCCTTTGTGATGCTTTTCCACGCTTTCACAGCAGGATCTTTTAGTTAGTGCTTCTTTTGGGTGTTACTCCCTTCAGTCTCTTTTCTGGAAATTGATTAGGCCAGTATTAAACACGATGAACTGTGGTTTAGGAAGTGTGTTTGGGTCATTATTTTGATGCATAATCAAGGATCTTCCAGTGAGTTTATTTGCATTTTTCTATAATTTGACAGACAATATGTTTCTGTAGACATCTGAATGACATCAGTGCAGGTTAATGAGCCTGCCCCAGAAGAAGCAATGCAAGCACAACACATGGAGTTACCTGTTTCACATATGAGCTTATTTGTTTGGGATCATGAGCAGATCCTTTCTTTTTCTAATTTTTAGCCTTTCAATCACACTGGTACTTCTTTCTTTTATCAGTCTATAAAACGTTTGAGTCTCCACTTCTTGGGAAATTCAAGCCTGGTCTTCCTGTTATTTGATTTTCCATCTTCTCTCAGCTGCACAATTGCTTTCATGTTGGTTACTCCTCTAACTACAACTATAAATGCACAGTCTGCACAGACAAAACCCAAATCTGAAACTGAGCTCAGACATTCAGCACTGTTTATTGTTTGAATAATCAATGGAACAGGACACACCTGGGCAACAAAACAGACCTGTCAGTCACATGTTCCAATACTTTTGCTTAAAAGTGTGTGGGTTCAGACAAGGTGTTATGTTCTGAGCTATGATCCAGATGTAAATACTTGGAAATTAAAGCCGGAATTATGATTTTTATGTTCAATATTCATCTTTCAATGTCAAACCCAAATGTTTTCAGTCTTAAGCAAAAATAAATGGATTGGCCTTATTGTTCCAATACCTTTGGAGGAGAGTGCATATGGATGTTTGGAGATAATTTTAATATGTTTTAGGGTGGACTGCAACTTTTTCTTCTAGTATTTCTTGTTAAAATCAGTCCCCTTTCATTCGGGGTCACTGTCTGGATCATAGGTGTGTGTTAAATGTGACACTTGTGCTGTCATATAATATTCCAACATTCCAACTACACTTGTTTTAACCTCTCTCCCATCAAGGGAGCTAGACTGATTTAAATTTGGTTTGCCCTTGACTAAATTGGTACCACCGTCCCTTGATTTGCCCACAGGGGCACGAAGATTCTTGGCTGTGTTTAGAATCCCAGGCACACTGTCAGTGCATGCTGAGGTGTTGTGTGATCTGGCAAGGCAAGTGGAAATATTAGGATGATACAGCTCCCAATAGCCCTTCACAGCTCCAACTGTAGGCTATCAAACAAATAATACAACTCTTTTTTATTTACTTATTTATTTGATTTATTTACGTATTCAAAGTTCTAACTTCTATGGATAGTTCTATACATGTGTAATGATCCAATTCCAGACAAAGTGAGGTTTAGATCAAAGTATCTAAACTAGTGTTAAGCTTTAGTTATTTAACTTTTCACCCTCAACAATAAATTCATCACCTCAACTTCATAGTTCAAATGTTCATCATGACATTTTGATGCAGTGTAAAGAATAACTGCGAGATTCATTACAGTATGTCAAAAAGTGAAAAAAGTTTCTCTGCTTGTTTGTTAGCATCCTTTCATTCTGTTCTGCAATGGTCAGGAGCCCACAGGACCATGAGAGAGCAGGTATTATGTTAGCAGTGAGATGCACAATGCCCTAGGGCCCCCACACTGCCTAATACTCTTAATAGGTTCTGTGCCAACTTTGAGGACCCAAACACAACCCCCAGCATGAGAATCATCCCACCAGAGAAGTCCCTAAGCATGTCTCCAACAGAAGTAAGGAGGACCCTTGGGAGGATTAATCCTTACAAATCTACTGGCCCTGACAACATCCATGGGAGGGTGCTGAGGGATTGTGTTGACCATCTCTGCGAGATGCTGGCAAATATCTTCAACTCCTCCCTCATCCTGTCTAAAAACCGCCACCATCATCCTGGTTCCCAAGAGCTCTGCAGTGACTGGTCTTAATGACTACTGGCCAGTAGCCCTCACCCTGATAGTCATGAAATGCTTTGAAAGCCTGGCTATGGCACACATCAAAGCCCCCATTGATGTCAGCAGGGATTCACAGCAGCATGCATAGCGCAAAAACTGATCCACTGATGTCACCATCTCCTCTGTGGTCCACACTGTCCTCAACCCCTTGGAGCTAAAGGATTACTACATCTGTATGGTCTTTGTGGACTTGACATCTACATTTAACACAAACTCTTCATGTTCGGACTGAGCTTGTCCCTTTGTAAATGGGTCCTGGACTTCATGACCAACACGTCGCAGTGTGTGCGGATCCACAATATCTCCTCCACCATAATCCTCAGCACTGGCTTCCCTCAGGGGTCTGTGTGTTAAGCCCCCCTGTTTATATTGCTCATATTTGACTGCTCAATGCTCATAGGTATTAAATGAAACTGGCAGGGATTAAGCACTAAACACAATTCGGAACTGAGAGAGGAATTAACCATTTACAACCATTCATGATTTACATTGGGTGAGACTAATGGACACTGAGTTCTCCATTACACTGCATCCAAGATAAAATGTATGTAAATACATATTATGAGATTAGATCATCAAAGAATGTCTTCCTCTGAACTTTAGCAGTATATTAGCTCTAGTAAACTAGAATTCCATGGATTATGTGCAATGATGGCTTCAAAACTGGAACCCATCAATTTTCTCTGTTTAAATGCGTTTCTAGTCCTTCAGTTGGTCTTTCTGTCCTGCGTCTTGTTTTGATAATAGTCTTGTTCAATTGGTTTGAGATCAGACTCTTTTTGCTGTGTTTTAGTTCATTATCCATATATATATAATGAAGCACTTCATTCAGTTTTGCAGCATTTGACTAAATCTCACTCTATGCACCTTAGAAATCATCTTGTTAATTCTATTATCAGTCATATCTTTAATAACACCAACAATCCAGTTTCACTGGCAGACATACATTTCCATGCTACAGCTGTTCCTCTGCCATAGTTATAGATAGTGTGGAATTGATTTGGATCATGAACCCTTCCATGTCTTTCTCCATACTCAAAGTTAATCTTGCTTTCATCCATATATGAGCAACAAAACTGCTTCACCTTAACAGCATCTACGCTTCTGGGAAGGCTTTAACCTAGGCATTGGGACATTGCAGGGGAGATTTGATTTCAAGCCACAAGAATACTAATGAGGTCACAAACTGGTGCTGGATGATTCTGCATCATATACACCATTGCAAGTCATTCAAATAGTGTGTGAGGGAATCACCATCACTTCATGAACACATATTCACTGCTGAGGGGCTTTATACCCTTCTATGCCCGGCACTGAGCATAGTGAGTCATGTCGTTCTGCAGTGTTTCATTTAATCGGCACTATTTTCCAATGTAGGTTATATAAGCTGCATGTGCACCTAAAACAAACATTTTCATTTCAAGGCTGCAAAAATGAGATCAATCTGCCAGCAATCAATAACAGTTCAAAGCAGCTGGTTGTAAATAATGAACAGACAGAATAAGCTTATTTATATAGTGTTTTTTTTTTTACAACAAAGGTAAAGGTGCTCATAGACCCACTGCAATTTTTGCACACAGGGGAACAGGGGAATTTGTCCTCCGCATTTAACCCATCCACACACAGTGATACACGCACAGACACACTAGGGGGGCAGTGAGCACACATACCTGGAGTGGTGCGCAAGCCTATCCATGGTGCTTCAGGGGAGTTACAGATTTTTCCATTGCTAAAACTTTAAATCCCAAAGGCTGAACAGAGTTTCCTGTTGCCTAAGCTCATTTAACTAACTGTTATCAATACATTACAACATTTCACGTGGTAAAACGTTATTTGCAGATCTCACTGACATTTTTCAGCAAAACTCTAAGCCCATTCACATTCTCCAAACACACTGTGCATTCTGAAGTTCATCATCCACCCTGCTACAAACAAATGGCAACAATTATAAACGCAAATGAAGTGCACATGTCACTGATTTAACACAACCGCTCAGAATTGATTTCACTTGTTGCAACTGATGCGACACAACAAATATAAGCCAGTTCAGAGAGCAAACAGGTTGTTGAAGGTTTGGAATGAGAAGGTCTGAGAATGGATGGATGAAACTATGAAAGGATGAGGATGAATGCATATGCGAGGTGGGGGATGAGGATCAAAAGGAGGAGGGCAAGTAAGATGAAAAGGAGGACGAAGAGGAAGAGGAAGACAAGGATTGGAAATATACAGTGAAATTCAAATAACAATCATAGACCATGTTCTTGTCCATGGACTGACAATGAAGGAAGCAGGACTTGGAGTGCAACTCAATTTGAGCCAATTTCCTGTGTCCACAAGATAAGAGCAGGGTACACTACAGTATTTTGCAAATATAATTGCAAATTTAATGTATATGTAGCTCTACCAATAGACATTTGTAAAATTCATGACTGTATGTAATGTACTGAATTATATTTTGTAACTGCACATGTACTTGTTGTAGAATTGCAAGGCTGCCACATGCAGGTAGAAGGACAGCTATATTCACTCAGGAGCAACAAGCCATTATAGTGGGCATGGTCCTTCAAAATAATACAATACGACTCAGACAAACCCAGGAACAATTGATACAAGACAACACACACTTCCAGGGAATTGACAGTGTGAGCATTTCCTCAATTGACTGTGTCCTCCATCATAACAGGATGGGAATGAAAGAGGTACACTAGCAACTCAAAAGGGTGAAAGAACTGCAAGCTCAGTATGTGCAAGTAAGTGTACATTCAGACACATTTACTGTAAACCAGATTGTCTGCAGTGCTGCCACATTCTATACGACTGACTCTACTCTTCAGCCCATACAACGTATTTGAGTCAGAAGCGCATAATGTCGGCCTAATTGTACTCTACACAATAGCACTGTCTGTACGACTTACAATATTCTGCATACAATATATTGTATTTCTACACAGACAATATCTGACTTGGAATACTTGGAAAGACCCCATGAGTTCATCTTTGTGGATGAAGCAGGTTTCAATCTAACAAAGAGGAGAAGAGGAGGCCAATACGTAATTGGACAGCAGGCCATTGTTGAAGGCCCAGGTCAACAGGAGTTGGCAATGTCATAATCTGTGCTGCTACCCGCAACCATGGTGTTCTACATCAGTGGTCCCGCTACCTCTACCCCTCTCCTGTCGTCTTGACTACGTAATGGGGGGTGCAATAACACATAAAAATGGAAATCGTTCCACAAACCGGTACCGGTCTGTGGCCTGGGGGTTGGGAACCAATGTTCTACATCACCATGTTATACTTGGGCCATATAACACCCAGCACCTTCTAAGATTTCTTGCCACTCTAAGAGAGATTTTGTTTAAACAGAGTTAAGAGCTAAATGAGAATCCCCTGAACTGCTCAGGTGAGGGAATGGTTCAACATCAATGGACAGTTCATGAAATTGTACCTCCATCCATACATGCCTTTCCTGAATCCTATTGAGGAGTTTTTCTTCTCTTGGAGATGGAAAGTATATGATAGGCAACCCTACACCAGAGTAAACCTGCTGCAAGCCATGGCTTTAGTCTGTGGTGGTATAGGTGAGGAATCATGTCAGGGCTGGACGTGGCACACAAGAGGTTTCTTCCCCCATTGCATCAGGAGGGAGATATTGCTTGTGATGTCAATGACGTGCTTTGGCCTGACCACACCCAAAGACAAGAGGAAGCACATTGACCAGCTGTTTAGTCCTGTTTTTGTCCCTTTGTATATTGTATTGTATACTACAGTACAGTGCACTGTAGGGTGTATACTGTACAATAAACATATTGTATCACCCTGAACATTGTGGTTTCCATTTGTTTACAGTACAGACTGCTCAATAGATGTTGACTGGTTGCAGTTTCATATCAACAAAGAACAAGAATTGCAGCTGAGCTACTGTAATATAATGTTTGCATTCATCAAAAGCCAATGACAGTAAAATATGTAATTTCTTTTGAATTTGAAAAATTGTTTGGACAGTGTGTTTTCTATTTTGTGGTGTATTTTTCACTGATAGTATCATTATGATGGCTTTGATTATGATTTGAGAACATTGGTTTAAAGCACAATTAAATCTGTTTTGAGGTTTGATTTTGCAAGAGGAGGCAGAAATTTTGTGAATGCTTGAAGGTTTGTGTTTAACATTTTATGAAAATGGAACACAGTTTCAGAAATCGTGTTTTAGCAACTGGGAAAAGCTGTAAGTGCCTTGCTCAAGGGCACTTTGGTCATGTCCTGCCAGTTCAGGGATTTGGACCGGCAACCTTCCAGTTGCAAAGCTGGTTCCCTAACCACCAGGTCACACCTATAACTGCCTACAAAGGCATTGTCACAAAGCAGCTTACAGAAATCTAGGTCCAAGCCTCTTTTGAGTAACCCAGCAGGCGATAGTGGCAAGGAAAAAAGACTTGGGAAGAAGAAACCTTGAGAGGGACCAAGGCTCAAAAAGGAACCCATTTTCCTCTTGTTGACACTAGATAGCACAGACATAAAGCACAGGGTAGATCAGTCAGGATAGGGCATCTCAATACATGGGAAAGAGATAGCAAGAAAACAGAGGGAAGGAAAAAACAAAGGGTTAGGAAGTTTTAAGCAAATGGAGGGAAGCAGGTAGTAGCACCCAACCACCAACAGACACGAACCAACATCAGTGAGAGAGAGAGAGAGAGAGAGAGAGAGAGAGAGAGAGAGAGAGAGAGAGAGAGAGATGTGATTACATTTAGGACTATAGTTAATCTAGTTAAGAGCCTGTAAAAGAGGTAGTTTAGCAGGAACTGAAACAGGAACAGAAAGGTGTAATCAGTGTAGCACAGAGCAACAGCAGGAAAACAACCTGTAAATAAGGGATTAAGCAAATGCCTGTTTTCAAAAGACTGTCAAACTGTGTTTTTCCATAATTGTGACTGCAAATAAAGATTTTATATCAAACGTTGAGTGAACCATCTTCCACCCTGGTAAAAAACTGTCAAAATCAGAAAAGGCCATTTATAGATCTTATCCTGTAGGTCAACTTAGAGCCAGTTCACAGCCAATTACCCCAGGAAACAAGCATCTGTGTTATCAGCAGGTGTATCATATTTAAATAATCACAGGTTCATCATCCATGTCATGGAAAATCATAAATTTCCCTACTGTTTTCAATTAACAGTGAAGTAGCATGCAGGTATTGTTAAAGGTACAAAGCTTCCAAGTCAACCCAGTCCTTCAGCATTCAATGACATTGATGACATATGACATTTTTGTATATAACCACATAACTAACACAATTAATAAGTATGTGGTTATATACAAAAATGTCATACGTCATCAATGTCATTGAATGGTTCTGTCCAGTGACCCAGAGACCAAATGGGCACTGGATGGCAATCATCTATTCCTTGCAGTTACCACATAGTAAGCCAGGCTTAACTGACCTTTAGACTCAAGGTCAGAATAAGGAGTCAACAGAAAAGACAAGCAAGGTTAGCTGCTATGCTTCATTGTAATAAAAAATGAGAGTGTACAGAAAAGCTTTAGTACAAGACACACTTTTCTGTTCTGAGAGATGTTCAGAGCAGAAGGTGGTTAGTGACAAAAAAATAAAATAAGTGAAGAAGACAGTGCCAATTCAATTTATTCCATAAATGTGTATTCCAAGGTTAACAACTTATTGAACTGATGGAAAATAATAACAGTGACAAGGAACATTTTCTTAAAATAATGAAATAACCATAATCATTTTACTAGCCCAAAAATCAGTTGAGCCTCCATGTCAGTAGGACCATCAATGGAAGGACACACCATTATTAACATAAATTCTGTCTGCACTCACAAATATTGTAGGTCAGTTCTAGACCTGGATAAAACCGTCCATGACGCTCTGTCAGCTCGCACCACTGCTTACAATGAAGGGCTGACCAGCAGGAACATGGACCCCTACAAGTCTGCGCCCAGGAAGCCTAAATGCTAGGAAGTCACCGGGACCCGGCGGTCTATGTGGTCGGGTGTTGAGAGCTTGTGTAGATTAGCTCGCTCCTATCTTTACTGTCATCTTCAATCTTTCTCTGAGCACAGTCCCAACATCAAGAGATCCGTGATCTTCCCTGTCCCAAAGAAACCACAGCCAGCCTGTCTCAACGACTACCACCCTGTGGCCCTCACATCAGTTGTGATGAAGTGCTTTGAAAAGCTTGTCAGAGACTTCATCACTTCATCACTACTGGACTCTCTGGACCCACTTCTTTTCGCATACTGTCAGAACCGCTCTACTGACGATGCCATCACGCATCTGCTCCACACTGTCACATCTGGACACTGGAAGGAATAGTTATATCAGAATGCTTTTTGTTGACTACAGTTCGGCATTTAACACTATTATTCCTTCCAAACTCACTACCACGCTGGTAGATCTGGGACTACACCCATCGCTGTGTGACTGGATCTCCAGCTTCCTTACCAACAGAGCACAAACAGTGCGGGTGGGAAACCATGTCTCACCCACTGTCACCCTCAGCATTGATGCTCCTCAGGGCTGAGATCTATCACCCCATCTGTACTCCTTGTACACTCATGACTGCGTGGCCACTTCAAGCTCCAACATCATTGTTAAGTTTGCTGACGACACTGTCATGGTGGGCCTGATCTCCGACAATGACGAGAAGGCCTACCTAGAGGAGATTGCATGCCTGGGAAACTGGTGCCTGGGCAACAATCTCCTGCTCAATGTCAGTAAAACCAAGGAGTTGATAGTGGACAGCAGCAAGAGACAGACGAGGAGCTACCAACCAGTACGGCTCAATGGTGCAGAAGTAGAGAGAGTAGAAAGCTTCCAATACCTTGGAGTCAACATCTCGCAAGACCTGACATGGTCTTGCCATACCGACATCCTGGCAAAAAAAGCCTGACGGCGTCTCTACTTCCTCAGATGCCTTAGGGACTTCAGACTGCCCTCCGCAGTACTGTGGAACTTCTACTCCTGCACCATCAACAGCATCCTCACAAGGAATTCTGTGGCCTGGTTCGGAAACAGCACCAAACGTGACAGACAGACCCTGCAGAGAGTGGTGCGCTCTGCTGAGTGCATCATGAGGACAGCACTTCCAGATCTGCAGACTATCTATAACAAGCTGTGCTGGTCAAAAGCCATGAAGATCGTGAAGGACCTCAGTCATCCTAGCAATGGGCTTTTTGCTTTGCTGCCATCAGCAAAGAGGTTCCACTCACTGAGATCCACCACAGAAAGGATGAGACTGTGCTTCTTCCCTCAGGCTATTCGGACTCTGAACCAGATCCAAGTTCATTTTTAACCCAAAATCCCACATATCACACATTGAACTCTCATAAGTCATCAACGGACTCACATATTCACCAACACTCTATTTAAACAACACTATGTAGCAAAACATTGCACTTGGCACTTTATACATCTCTCAGGGTTCCTACACAACTGGAACTATTCACACACCAACCCCCACTAAATGATTTCCTTCCTCATAATCAGTCTCAGAGTTTAGTTATTTATTTAGTCTTCTTATTTATTTATTTTTCTACTCAGATTGCACATATTTATTCTGTTTATTCTGTTTACCATCTCTCCCACCTTCTCCCTTCTCCCACTATTGATCTGTGGGTGCAGACAGTTGTCAAAAAGCATTTCACTGCATGTTGTACTGTGTATGTGACGAATAAATTGAACCTTGAACCTTGAACCTTGAGACTGTATGAACATACAAACCAACAAAATCTCCTATAAAAGATACCTTTGAGGTAGAATCTGACAGAGACAGCAACTAGTGCTGAGACTATTAGACATCATTAAAAAAAAATCCAGTAAAGTACTTTGTGGTTTTGCTTTTTCCATAGCCTGTGCCAGAGTGACTGTACATGGCAGCTCAGATGTTTTCATGGCTAGCTGCCAGAATGACTCTGATACAGCAGCTCAGATGGTTCCATGGACCACTACTGGATTAAATCTACATCAAGTCTCAAATGTTTCCATGGACCATTGCTGGAGTGACCCTACATTATTGCTCAAGGTCAGAATAAGGAGTCAACAGAAAAGACAAGCAAGGTTAGCTGCTATCCTTCATTTTAATAAAAAATGAGAGTGTACAGAAAAGCTTTAGTTCAAGACACACTTTTCTGTTCTGAGAGATGTTCAGAGCAGAAGGTTGTTAGTGGCAAAAAAAATAAATGAAGAACATGCACAGACCTTGCCAATTCAATTTATTCCATAAATGTGTATTCCAGGGTTGAGATAACAACTTATTGAACTGGTGAGAAATAATAACAGTGACAAGGAGCATTTTCTTAAAATAATGAAATAGCCATAATCATTTTACTAGCCCGAAAATCAGTTAAGCCTCCATGTCAGTAGGACCATCAATGGAAGGACACACCATTATTAACATAAATTCTGTCTGCACTCACAAATACTGCAGGTCAGTTCCAGAATGTATGAACATACAAACCAACAAATCAATGTTTGTTGGTGTTTTCACATTGCTGCACTGATTCTAAATAACCACTCAGATGTTTCCGCAGACCATTGCTGGACTGACTTTACATCAACTTTGAGATGTTTCCATGGACCATGGAGTTTTGCCAACATGTCCAAGCATTTTGAAGGGTATGTACGTGATGACAAAAGGTACAGTCATTTTAATGGACCAGAATAGATTTTTTGATTGATCAGACTGAGAGGTTGAGAACAGGGCTACCAAAGGCTTTGTGCTCTCTGGTGTATAATTATGGACTGAATTACAGGACTTTGCAGATGATGTAAGCAGGGCAGACATATAGATATTGACCAGGCAAAGGCAAGTGTACTGGGGAGATCCAACATCTTATATCTTGCCATTTTAACAGCTGCATGGAATTGACTGCTAGTCTTAAAGCATTAATGCCACATCCAATAGAAATCAGTGATGTAGTAAGAAAGAATCAGGTCAATTTATAATCCTAGAAACTACAACCTTTAACACTCTCTGCTCTGACCTCATCTCCATCACAAAGAAAGACAAGAAATTCATTAATAATAGTGAAATAGTTCTGTTTGCAGACATATTATTAAGATTCTCATCATGTGGTTAACAATGCACCAGGTTTCTTGAGAATTTGCTGCATTCTCTAGTTATGATCTCAGATTCTTAAAAAAGCTTTAGAACAAGACATTAACATTAAGAACAATCTGTGACCTCTAGTGCCTTACAATAACAATATGAAAACATCCTTCTCCAGTGATGCTCTGAAAGAATGAAACCCTATAAACATACAGCATGGCTATGAACAGATTATGTTACAGACGTAATCTCGCCACGTTCGTAATTTAGTTATTTATTGTTCATCCATCCTACACTCTGTTTCAACAGATGGATAGCACAAACATGCTTCCCAAGCACCTAAAGCTCTTTTCACATTTGCCTGATTAAATATAAACGCAACTGCAGACTGGCAAGGGGTCTAATACACTAGCACTGTGATCCAGTGATCACAGGGGCATACTCATATGCTGGAGTCTGAGACATCATAACTGACCATGCTCTCTCTGGGTGGGTAGATGATGCTCCCTCTCCAGATCACAACTAGAGGGATGTTGGTTGGCACAGTTAGCTGGGGTACAGTGTTTACTGGGCATGGAACTGGGGACCCAGCAGTCGCTACTTTTTACCAGAGATAAATGCCGTTATTACAGCCAAGTTCTAAACCAGTGTCTCAGTAACAACTTATAATGTATCATATGTATCATAATGTAATATAATTGAATAATGCAAATAGTTAAATAATGCAAATACAATCAAATGTAAAAGGGGGAAATATCCCACAGTAAGTTAGTGTATCCACCTGTTTAGGCTGACCATTGATTGCTTTGGCATAGTCCTCAAATGAAGCTCAAAATAATAATAATAATAATAATAATAATAATAATAATAAAATAAAATAAAATAATAATAATAATAAAAATAATAATAATAATAATAATAATAATAATAATACATTTTATTTCAAAGGCGCCTTTCTGACACTCTATTGTAGTGTGTGAGAAATGTAGTGAGACATGCACCAAAGCAACTGAGAAGTGCTGTACTTGTTGATGTACAACTCTCCTTCATTAGAAAAAGTCCTCATTTGAATTTGAAATAAAGTGATTAACCTGAAAGTAATCATCAATTTAACCCTCCTTCACAAGTTCTGATGACACAGATTCAGCACTTTTAAATGTAATGATGTTTGCAGTGCAATAATGCATAGCTTTGTTGGGGAGAGGGGTGTCAGACCTAGTGAAGAATAATATTGTCTGATCAACATGTCAAAAGTGAAAATGGTTTTTTAATCTGCACAAATGACTAGATGTGCAGAAATGATAACCTTTAACACTGTTTGCTCTGACTTCATCTCCATGCAGACATATCAAGAGTCTCTTCACATGCATGTTATTAACAATGAATCAGATTTGTTAAGAATTCACTGCATTTTCTAGTTATTCTTAGAAAACCAATAGAATATCTGTGACCTTCAGTACAATAACAATATAAAAAATATCCTTCTCCAGTGAAGCGCTGACTGAATGTCTTCTTGGCCATTCGTGAAAAATATATGACAAGGTCAATCATGAAACCTTATTTGCTGTATTGTAAATGCATACACCAACCTGTAATAAAAGAAAATAAGAAAATGCAGTTTTAATTTCACCTAATCATCATTTAAAACAAAGATGATAATCTCACATTATTATTATTATTTATATTATTATTATTATTATTATTATTATTATTATTATTATTATTATTATTATTATTATTATTAATAATAATAATAATAATAATAATAATAATAATAATAATAATAATAAGTATAAGTATAATATAGTCTGATCAACATGACAAAAGTGAAACTATAGAAAACAAATAAATGTACAAAATTTGGCTTTCATGATCTGAACAAATGATTAGATGATGTGGAGAAATTCAATACTGACTGGAGAAAAAAACAACAAAGCAACTGACATAAACTGTAAAATAAGTAATTCAGTTTGCCATGTAATTACATCTGTAAGTTACAACAATACACCACTATTTGTATAAACAGACTTTGTCAGTTTAGTGTTTTATTACATTATGCATTCAAACTATTACATTATTCCTAATTCCTTAAGTTTTATTTTTTTTATTTATTATTACCAGCAATTTATAACACCATAAGATTTTTTACATTTGTGTTATTACATTATGAGCGGTTATTACATTGTGAGCAGTTATTACATTACCAGGAATTTATTACATTATGTGTTTTCTTACATTTGTGTTATTACATTATCAGCAGTTAATTCATTGTGAGCATATTACATTATGAGCAGTTATAATATGATCAGCAATATATTACATTATGAATTTTATGTTTGTGTTATTACATTATGAGCCATTATTACATTATGAGCAATCATTTATATTGAGTTTTATTATGTTTGTGTTATTATATTATGAGCAGATATTACTTTATCAGGAATTTATTACATTATGAGTTTTATTACATTTGCATTAGTACATTATCCACAATTTATTACACAGGCTCTCTAAACCAGCAGCTCCAACATTGCAGTAATGTTCACAATCTCACATTACACATTAATTGTTTTCAAAGTTTCCGTGTTCAAAAACCTCAAAAAGATGTGAAACTGGAATATGGGCAGATTTATTATGTGTATTAGTAATAAAATAAGCCACTGTTAATCTCTTAGGATAGACTGTAATGGGATTCTATTTTAAAATTCAGTTTTAACCAATTCATCTGTTGGATACAAGCAAACCCTAATACTGAAATCCTTCATTATAGACATGATGAAATGTAAATGTTTTTTATTCAACTTTAGTGTAAGAATTATTTATTCATTCATTCATTCATTCATTCATTCATTCATTCATTCAATCATTCATTCATTTAACAGATACATTCCTCCAGAGACCAGTGTCTTACTGCTAGTGGGGCCATGAGAACTTAATTGGTTTAAGTGTAAAATAAAATTGATCCCAGAAAAAGCTAATTACTGACCCCTACAATATAAATGAAATATGTAGTCTGTAAGGGATCAGCTGTCAAAATGAATAGGTTTTGTCAACTTTCCCAAGCATTCTGAAGGGTAATTAATGACATGCATAGAGCAATGCTCATGATAGAGAATAGATTTTTTGATTGATCTTTATACAGACTGAGAGGCAGAGAATGGGGCTCGCAAAGGCTTTGTGCTCTCAGGTGTATACTAATCCTGGACTGAATTACAGGACTTTGTAGATGACGTAAGCAGGGCAGACTTATAGAAATTGACCAAGCAAAGCCAAATGTACAAAGGAGATCCAAAATCTAACATATTACCATTCTAACAACAGCATGAAATTGACTGCTACTCTTAAAGCATCAATGCCACAACCAATAGAAATCAGTGATATAGCAATAAAGAATCAGGTACATTTTAAATCCTAGAAACTACAACCTTGTATATACAGTGTAATTCTGGAACATAACTGTGGCAAATTAACATTTAACTTCTGAACGTTTGTCTCTGAACAAGTGTCACATATCCATCCATGTTTATCTTCCATGTCTGTCTTTTCATCACAGTTTTGTTTTGTTTTAGTTTGTTAGTTTGCCATGTGCTTCTTAACACATGGCTCTGTTTGATTTTTGTCTCATCTCCGCCCAGCTCTGCCCCATTTCCACCTGTGTCTCAATTGTTATCTTGCCCATTTGTTAACCAGTAGCCAGGTAGTTTTATCTTGTGCATTATTACATTGTGTTTATCTGTGGAGTGTTCGAGAGTTTGTATTTGTGTTTTAAGACATGTCCAATAAGAAATAAATAACATTATTTATTTATATTTTATCTCCCTCCACTTTTATTGAACATTCCTGCCAATACCTAGTTCTCCTATGTTACCTCACAGAGCAACTTCCCTCTCCACTTCACTGCCTGAATACAAAGTGGACAATAACAATGATGAGCAGATGCTTTTTTTCATCTTTTAATTGATGTTATTTTAAGTTTCTGTTAATAAATAAATGGTTAAATGTTAGCTAACACTTTCCTGCATGGGATTTGTTAACTGGTCATGTTTATTAAGCCTAAAAATGTAACATTAGATTAACAAACTACTGAAGTTTCAAACAGGTGTTTTAAGTCTTATTCAGTGTGTTCTGTTCAGTGTTGTGTTCAGTGCTCAGTGTTGTGTTCAGTGCTCAGTGTTGTGTTCAGTGTTGCGCTCAGTTTAGTGTTGTGTTCAGTGTTGTGTTCAGTTCGGTTTTGTGCTCCGTGTTCAGTGCTGTGTTTGGTGGTCAGTGTTCAGTATTCAGTGTTGTTCAGTGTTCAGTACTGTGTTCAGTGTTGTTCAGTATTCAGTGTTGTTTAGTATTCGGTGTTCAGTGCTGTGTTCAGTGTTGTTCGTATTCAGTGTAGTTCAGTGTTCAGTGTTGTGTTCTGTGTTCAGTGTTATTCAGCATTCAGTGCTGTGTTCTGTGCTGTGTTCAATGTTGTGTTCTGTGTTTGGTATAGTGTTTTCATTGTTGTTCAGTACTCAGTGTTTTGTTGTGTGTTCAGTGATGTGTTCTGTGTTGTGTTCAGTATTCAGTGTTGTTCAGTGTTGTGTTCAGTATTTAGTGTTGTTCACTGCTCAGTGTTGTTCAGTGTTGTGTTCAGTGTTGTTTAGTGTTCAGTGCTGTATTCATTATTGTGTTCAGTATTCAGTGTTGTGTTCAGTGTTGTTTAGTGTTCAGTGCTGTATTCAGTGTTGTGTTCAGTATTCAGCGTTGTGTTCCGTATTCAGTGTTGTGCTCAGTATTCCATGTTGTGTTCAGTATTCAGTGCTGTGTTCAGTGATGTTCAGTGCTTGTTGTTAAGTGTACAGTATTCAGTCTTGTTCAGTGTTCCATGTTGTTCAGTGTTGTGTTCAGTATTGAGTGTTGTGTTCAGTGTTGTTTAGTGTTCAGTGCTGTGTTCTGTATTCAGTGTTGTTTAGTGCTGTGTTCAGTGTTGTTCAGTATTCAATGTTGTTTAGTGCTGTGTTCAGTGTTGTTCAGTATTCAGTGTTGTGTACAGTATTCAGTCTTGTTCAGTGTTCCATGCTGTTCAGTGTTGTGTTTAGTATTCAGTGTTGTGTTCACTGTTGTGTTTAGTGTTGTTTAGTGTTCAGTGCTGTATTCAGTGTTGTATTCAGTATTCCGTGTTGTGTTCAGTGTTATTCAGTGTTCAGTGCTTGTTGTTCAGTGTTGTGTACAGTATTCAGTCTTGTTCAGTGTTCCATGTTGTTCAGTATTGTGTTCAGTATTCAGTGTTGTGTTCAGTGTTGTTTAGAGTTCAGTACTCTGTTCAGTATTCAGTGTTGTTCAATGTTGTGTTCTGTATTCAGTGTTGTTCAGTATTCAGTGTTGTTCAGTGTTTATTGTTGTGTTTAGTGTTGTGTTCAGTATTCAGTGTTGTTCAGTGTACAGTGTTGTGTTCTGTATTCAGTACTGTGTTGTGTTCAGTGTTGTTCAGCATTCAGTGTTGTGTTCTGTGTTCAGTGCTGTGTTCTGTGTTGTGGTTAGTATTCAGTGTTGTTCAGTGTCCAGTGTTGTGTTTAGTGTTGTTCAGTGTTCAGTATTGCTTGTCGAAGTGTTGTGTTCAGTGTTGTTCAGTATTCAGTGCTGTGTTCAGTATTGTGTTTTGTATTCAGTGTTGTGTTCAGTTTTGTGATCAGTATTCAGTGTTGTTCAGTGTCCAGTGTTGTGTTCAGTATTTAGTGTTGTGTTCAATTTTGTGATCAGTATTCAGTGTTGTTCAGTGTCCAGTGCTGTGTTCAGTATTCAGTGTTGTGATCAGTGTTGTGTTCAGTATTCTGTGTTGTTCATTGTTGTGTTCAGTATTCAGTGCTGTTCAGTATTCTGTTGTTTAGTATTCAGTGTTGTGTTGTGTTCAGTCTTGTTCAGTATTCCATGTTGTTCAGTATTGTGTTCAGTATTCAGTGTTGTTCAGTATTCATTGTTCAGTGTTGTGTTCAATATTCAGTGTTGTGTTCAGTATTCAGTATTGTGTTCAGTACTTTTCAGTGTTGTGATCAGTATTCAGTGTTGTGCTCAGTATTGTGATCAGTATTCAGTGTTGTGTTGTTCAGTGCTGTTTTCAGTGGTGTTCAGTGCTGTGTTCAGTGTTGTGTTCAGTATTCAGTGTTGTCCAGTGTCCAGTGCTGTGTTCTTCAATATTCAGTGGTATGTTCAGTGTTGTGCTCCGTGTTCAGTGCATTGTTCAGTGTTGTGTTCAGTACTTTTCAGTGTTGTGATTAGTATTCAGTGTTGTGTACAGTATTCAGTGTTGTTCAGTGCTGTGTTCAGTATTCATTGTTCAGTGTCCAGTGCTGTGTTCAATATTCAGTGCTGTGTTCAGTACTTTTCAGTGTTGTGTTCAGTATTCAGTGTCGTCCAGTGTCCAGTGCTGTGTTCTTCAATATTCAGGGTTGTGCTCCATGTTGAGTGTTGTGTTCAGTATTCAGTGTTGTTCAGTGCTGTGTTTTGTTGTTCAGTATTCATTGTTGTTCAGTGCTGTCTTCAGTGATGTCCAGTGCTGTGTTCAGAGTTGTTCAGTGTTCAGTGGAAATCTACTGTGTGTTTCGTTGCTCTATCAAAGGAGCTCTGTTCTCAGGATCAACACATCTGTACTCGATTACTTTCCTCTGACAACCTCTCGCTGCCAAATCACTTTTTCTAGCTTTCTTCCGTAGCAGAGGACAGGCGAGGAAAGGCGAGAGAGGCCCTGTGAAGTTGGTGTCTGGTCCTGCGCCTGCTTTAAGGGGACACATGATCCTGAAGTTCTGCCCGACATCACTGCCTGCGTTTAAGGTGCTGCTGCCGCGGCAGGCTGAGCAATAGATCGTCGAGTTGGTCGCTGGTGCGGCCCAGTAGAGCGAGTGTGTGTAGGGAGAAGTTCCGCCTCGTTTCTCTTTCGGGTCACTTGTTTGTTGTGTTCGGTGTTCGGGCAGAGCTGACCCGACGAGCCGCTTCGGCTGTGACGGACGAGAAACGTTTATCAGCGTCGGCTGACGGGGGAGCGGAAGATGTCTGCGCGGAGGAAGCGCTGAGCGTTTAACTGGAATAATGAGCTGTACTGGTCACTGATCACTGAGAGACCGCAGAGCCTCGGGGGGCCTGAGAGCTTCATTTAAAGACTTCTGCTGTTTGACAAGGCAGAGCTGGAGAACAGCTCGCTAGTTAGCGGGTTAGCACCCGGACTCGACCCTGTCCGACAGCCTGCGCCAGTGGGAGCGACTGGGACGTTAACGATGCACTGGTAGTGAGGGCGCTCGCCGAGCTGCCCGGGTCAATGCTGCATTGTGCGGAGGATGATGCGGATGACCTGGCTGATAACAGTCATAAACAGAAGAATTATGAAACTCCTCGTCGCTCTTGCCCTCATCGCTTACATTGCCTGTGAGTAGAGCACCATTACCCTGTTCCCTACAGCCGAAACACTGTCACAGTATCAGAAAATGGTATTAAAGCCGGGGAGCGACTTCTTAAAGGCAGGGAACAACTTATTAAAACGAGGAGCAACTTCTCAAAGCCAGGGAGCAACTTATGAATGTGAGGAAACGACTTATTAAAGCCAGGCAGCAATTTATTACAGTGACGACTGACTTATTAAAGCCAAGCAGGGACTTATTAAAGCCAGGGAACAACTTATTAAAGCCAAGGAATGATTTAAAGTGAAGATTGATTTATTAAAGTGAGGGAGGGATTTCTTAAAGCAAGGGAGCCACTTATTAAAGCCAGAAATAACTTATTAAAGCCAGCGAGTGACGTATTAAAGCCAGGGAGCAACTTATTAAAGCCAGGATGGACTTATTAATGTGAGGGAACGACTTATTAAAGCTAGGCAGGGACTTATTACAGTGAGAACTGAGAATTTGTCAAAGGCCGGGAGCGACTTGTCAAAGGCCGGGAGCGACTTGTCAAAGGCCGGGAGCGACTTGTCAAAGGCCGGGAGCGACTTGTCAAAGTGAGGACTGATTTATTAACGCCAGGGAATGACTTGTCAGAGTCAAGAACAAGTTGTTGCAGTGTGTAATGACTTCTTAAAGCCAGGGAGCAATTAATTATAGTGAGGACTGACTTATTAATGTGAGGGAACAATTTATTAAAGCCAGGGAGTGATTTATTACAGTGCGGACTGACGTATTAATGTGAGGTTTGACTTAATAAGTCAGGGAGTGACTTATTAAAGCCAAGTAGCAACTTATTAAAGCGAGCAATGTCTCAGTAAATATTTATTAAACTGAGGGAAAAATTTAAAGCAAGATGATATTATATGTTATAATTTAGGCTCGAATGATGGTCCTAAATTATAGTCCTAAATACAACTCCATGCTGAGACTGGTGGCTTGTTGTGTTATACTGAGGGACACTTCTTCTGTATGTGTAGTTTAATAAACATTGCCCTATCAGTCTACATTTTTTTATTTAATTTATTTTTTCCTTTATCTTACATCTGAAAAGCACTGCAACCTGACACTTCCTTCTGGGTGATGAGTGTATTTTTAAAACTAAAGCATGAATAGGTCTCAAATAAAACTTTATTTTTCTAGATTCTTTAATAAATAAAAACAAGACATCTTTAGGCTCACAGGAGGTTTTGTAATAAAAGCACACATGAACTACAATTTTATTTGTGTAAGCAACTATTTAAAAAGTGAAATTTTCCATTAATCTTGTAACATTGTGTGTATAAATGTTAACCTGGTTTAAGCTCAGCAGCACTTTGTTTGCACAAGTGTTGAAGGTCTTCCTGTTTCAGAGTGAACATTGTGTACAGTTGGGAATATTCCATTTATACGTTACTACACTGGAGACTGTCCGTGTCTTTCAATGTACACTTATTGTGTAGTCACTCTTTAGTCACATTAAACATGGGGAAAATGCAGTGCAGAGAAGTGCGCAGTCCACAAGTCCACACAGGTCAGAGACACAGATGATATGACGCTAGATTATGATCACATGTAAGTGAATAGGCCTTCCTCTATACATGTGCACAGAAGTGCAGTCAAACCTGTAGAACCTTTTGTTCATTAAGAGCTTGTAGTTTAGTAGCTGGTGGAATGGATGACATTGAACTGGTTAGACTGGTTAGACTAAAAGGAGAACACAGCTGCTGTAAAAAAAGTCTGTTTTGCCAGTTTGTTAAGAATCATCTAGTCAGTTGAAAGTTAGACCTTTGTATATATGGTGAACCCTGTGTTAATTTTGGGTAGTTGTGCTGTATAGTCTTTGTGATTATACAGTGCATCTCTAATAACACTTGTGTACTGTGAATTCTTGAATTTGTACACATTTCAAAAAATAAATGACATAAAATCCTAACCAAACATATTTACAATTGTATCGCATATATACATATTCATTAAGAAAGGGTTTGAAATGCCGAGTCCCCTTTGTGACAGTAGCTGATTACACCGCATTGGCAGCAATAACTGCAGCGATGCACTGTCTGTAGTTGTTATTTCTCAAAGATTCTCACAACACAGTGGAGGGATTTTGGCATTAACTGCACATTTTAGATTGGACATTTGACCAGATAAAGTTCTACTGTTTGAACCATTGTGACGTAGACTTTCTTGTGTATTTGGGTCATTTACTTGTTTTATTAAATGAGGACTGTGCTTCAACTAATGGGCAGATGTCCTGATTTAATGATCAGATTCTTTAATCCAGTTGCAAGTGAGCTGCCATAGACCAGACTTCTTGTTGCAGCGTATCCCATCAGTAAATGGGGCACACATACCAGCTGTCCATGAAATGTTAAACAAAACTGCACTCATCAGAAGACCTTCTAAGAAATAATGTCAGGAGTTTGAATAAATGATAAAGTACTTAATTAAAAGACAGAAAAGTTATAAAGATAGTTGCACTATAACTACAAAGTTGCATATAACTTTACTAATATAGGATTTGTGTGGTCTGTTATACAATAAAAGCAGAAAAAGTTTTTGATCAAAAAGAAAGTAGAACTTTTTGGTGCTCTACCTAACCCAACACCCTCATAGCTTTGTCTTTGAACTTCTATTGTTACTGTATTGACTATCTTATCACTGATTGTAAAGGGGTCCTGTGTTGATGCTAGTGCCAGAATCTCTTCCTACTTAATTTTTGCCACATATAGTAGCTTTTGTCTTCATTTAGGGTATTTTCCTTAACCCTCTGTAATAGGTCCAAAGGTCTGAAAAAAAATTCTGAAAACCAAATTCTGCTCCTTTCATCCAAACCATGGTCCATGGTGCTTGTTACACCTGCAGTTTTAGTTCAGACCAAAGGTCTGAAAGTCTGGACTAAATAAGTTAGTTGTGAACACACCCTTCGAGCTAAGGAAATTTGATTCCAGACTTACTTAATTACAGCTTTTCCTGCTGTCAGCTCTTCAGCATTCTAATAATGCTAATAGTAGTAATTGGAGGTTTAACCTGCATGGACTTACTTATGTTTATGCCTATGCTTTCCGGTGTCGACCAGAGGAGGATGGGTTCCCCTTTTGAGCCTTGGTTCTTCTCAAGGTTTGTTCCTCCTTTCCTGAGAGAGATTGTCTTTGCCACTGTTGCCCGCTGACTTGCTCAATTGAGGATTGGACCCGTATTTCTGTAAAGCTGCTTTGTGACAACTCCTTTGTTGTAAAAAGTGCTATATAAATAAACTTTGAAATAATGTGACTTCATTACAGCGTATACGTATCAGCAGATATTAGACTTAAATGGGACCTATTATGAAATGCATTTCAGTGTAATACAGGTGCTGGTCATAAAATTTGAATATCATGGAAAAAGTTGATTTATTTCAGTAATTCCATTCAAAAAGTGAAACTTCATTACACACATACTGATATATTTCGAATGTTTATTTCTTTTAATTTTGATGATTATAACTCACAACTAATGAAAATCCCAAATTCAGTATCCCAGAAAATTAGAATATGGTGAAAAGGTTCAGTATTGAAGACACCTGGTACCATACTCTAATCAACTAATTTACTCAAAACACCTGCAAAGGCCTTTAAATGGTCTCTCAGTCTCAGTTCATAAGGCTACACTATCATGGGAAGACTGCTGACTTGACAGTTGTGCAGAAGACGACCATTGACACCTTGCACAAGACAAAAGGTCACTGCTAAAGAGGCTGGCTGTTCACAGAGCTCTGTGTATAAGCACATTAATAGAGAGGCGAAGGGAAGGAAAATATGTGGTAGAAAAAAGTGTACAAGCAATAGGGATAACTGCACCCTGGAGAGGATTGTGAAACAGAACCCATTCAAAAATGTGGGGGAGATTCACAAAGACTGGACTGCAGCTGTAGTCAGTGCTTCAAGAACCACCACGCACAGATGTGTGTAAGACATGGGTTTCAGCTGTCGCATTCCTTGTGTCAAGCCACTCTGGAATAAGAGACAGCGTCAGAAGCGTCTCACCTGGGCTAAAGACAAAAAGGATTGAACTGCTGCTGAGTGGCCCAAGTTATGTTCTCTGATGAAAGTAAATTTCATTTGGGATTCAAGGTCCCAGAGTCTGGAGGAAGAGCGGAGAGGCACAGAATCCAAGTTGCTTGTGGTCCAATGTAAAGTTTCCACAGTCAGCGATGGTTTGGGGTGCCATGTCATCTGCTGGTGTTGGTCCATTGTGTTTTCTGAGGTCCAAGGTCAAAGCAGCCAACTACCAAGAAGTTTTAGAGCACTTCATGCTTCCTGTTGGTGACCAACTTTATGGAGATACAGATTTCATTTTCCAACAAGACTTGGCAACTGCACATAATGCCAAACCTACCAGTACCTGTTTTAAGGACCATGGTATCCCTGTTCTTAATTGGCCAGCAAACTCGCCTTAACCGAGGACGCCAGACCCAACAATTCAGAAGAGCTGAAGGCCACTATCAGAGCAACCTGGGCTCTCATAACACCTGAGCAGTGCCACAGACTGATGCCACACCGCATTGCTGCAGTAATCCAGGCCAAAGGAGCCCCAAGTAAATATTGAATGCTGTACATGCTCATACTCTTCACGTTCATACTTTGCAATAGACCAACATTTCTAAAAATCCTTTTTTTGTATTGTATTCAATTTTCTGAAATACTGAATTTAGGATTTCCATTAGTTGTCAGTTATAATCATGTTCTTTGAATTTTGATATCAGTCTGTGTGTAATAAATAATATACAGTGGGTACGGAAAGTATTCAGACCCCTTTAAATTTTTCGCTCGTTGTTTCATTGTAACCATTTGCTAAAATCAGAAAAGTTCATTTTATTTCTCATTAATGTTCACTCACCACCCCTTCTTGACAGAAAAAAACAGAAATGTAGAATTTTTTGCAAATTTATTAAAAAAGAAAAACTGAAATTTCACATGATCATAAGTATTCAGACCCTTTGCTCAGTATTGAGTAAAAGCCCCCTTTTGAGCTAGTACAGCCAGTCTTTTTGGGAATGACACAACAAGTTTTTCACACTTGGATTTGGTGATTCTCTGCCCAAATTCATCCTTGCAGATCCTCTCCAGTTCTGTGAAGTTGGATGGTGAATGTTGGTGGACAGCCATTTTCAGTTCCCTACAGAGATGCTCAATTGGGTTTAGGTCAGGGCTCTGGCTGGGCCAGTCAAGAATACTCACAGAGTTTTTCCAAAGCCACTCCTTTGTTATTGTAGCTGTGTGCTTAGGGTCATTGTTTTGTTGGAAGGTGAACCTTTGGCCCAGTCTGATGTCCAGAGCACTCTGGAAGAGGTTTCCGTCAAGGATATCTCTGTACTTGCCTGCATTCATCGTTGCTTCAGTTGCAACCATTTGTCCTGTCCCTGCAGGTGAAAAACACCCCCATAGCATGATGCTGCCACCACCATGCTTCACCGTTAGGATTGTATTGGGCAGGTGGAGTAGTGCCTGGTTTTCTCCACACATACAGTTTAGAATTAACACCAAAAAGTTCAATCTTCATCTTTTCAGACCAAAGAATCTTATTTCTCATAGTCTGGGAGTCCTTCATGTGTTTTTTTGGCAAACTCCATGCAGGCTTTCATATGTCTTGCATGGTGGAGAGGCTTCTGTCGGGCCACTCTGCCATAAAGCCCCAACTGATGGAGAGCTGCAGTGATAGTTGACTTTGTGAAACTTTCTCCCATCTCCCAACTGCATTTCTGGAGCTCAGCCACAGTGATCTTTGGGTTCTTCTTTACCTTTCTCACCAAGGCTCTTTTCCCACGATTGCTCAGTTTGGCTGGACGGCCAGGTGTAGGAAGAGTTCTGGTATCCCAAACTTCTTCCATTTAAGGATTATGCAGGCCACTGTGCTCTTAGGAACCTTGAGTGCTGCAGAAACTCTTTTGTTACCTTGGACAGATCTGTGCCTTCCCTCAATTCTGTCTCTGAGCTCCTTGGACAGTTCCTTCGACCTCCTGATTCTCATTTGTTCTGACATGCACTGTGAGCTGTGAGGTCATATCTAGACAGGTGTGTGCCTTTCCTAATCAAGTCAAATCAATTTAATTAAACACAGCTGGACTCCATTGAAGGAGTAGAACCATCTCAAGGAGGATCAGAAGAAATGGACAGCATGTGGGTTAAATATGAGTGTCACAGCAAAGGGTCTGAATACTTATGTGAAATTTCAGTTTTTCTTTTTTAATAAATTTGCAAAAATTTCTACATTTCTGTTTTTTTTCTGTCAAGAAGGGGTGGTGAGTGAACATTAATGAGAAATAAAATGAACTTCTTTGATTTTAGCAAATGGCTGCAATGAGACAAAGAGTAAAAAAAATTTAAAGGGGTCTGAATACTTTCCGTACCCACTGTAATATCAAGTCAAGTCAAGGCTTTTTATTGTCATTACATCTGAGTACAGGTACACATTGTAACCAAATTACGTTCCTCCGGAACCAAGGTGCAACATGGAGCAGCAAAACAATAGGACACCATAAAGTGCAAACACTACAATAAATACAATAAATACAGTAAACAAGAGGCAGTTTGACAGACAGGACAGGACAGTGCAATACTGAACGGTGTAATGAAATAAAGTGTTCATGCGGAGATATGTAGCATACTGTAACATATAGATGTACATGGTAACAGCAGTAATAATAATAATATGCTAATAAAAAGTTTTTGTAATGGAATTACTGAAATAAATCAACTTTTTCATGATATTCTAATTTTATGACCAGCACCTGTAGATTTGGGTTTGTGGACTGCCATACTACAAAATATATAAAATAAGACAATCCAGTCAGTGTTTTGTGGTCTGCTTAGTCACACTTCATTTGTTTCATTAGAATTATTCCACTGGAGTAGCTCCACCCACTATCTTTGCAAAGGGACAATTTCAGACAATGTCAGAATTGTCAGAATCCAGGATGTATTAGACAAAGCAAATGGTGGACATGAATTACATTGTGGGTGTTTATAAATCCAGTTTTGTGTAGCTGGAAACATAAGGACAAAATGGCATCTACATTTAGCTTGTGCAAACAGGTAAAAAAAAAATACAATAATTTTCAGGACCCTAAGGAACTGTGTTTTGTTGAAGAGGGATGCAATATCTCATCTCATTTACTGCCAAGAGAAAGTGCATGACTTTCAAAATCACACAATCGTGGTGTAGGATTACACTCTACAACATTAAACACCTGTGAATGGCAATGTGGACGGTACATGGTTAATATACACTTTCCCCAAAACCCTTCTTTATCTTTTTAATTATTTCTTTGTTTGTTTTAATTGAGCCTGAGGGTTGCAAGCCTGTTTTGTTGTGATGTCAGTGTAAATAGTCAAAAAACAAGACAGAAAAACAACTTCCTTAATGGGCAGAAACATTAATTTTATTTATTTATTTTTTGTATGCAGTTGAACACACACACACACACACACACACACACACACATTTCATTTATTTCTGAATCTGTGAGGTCTGAGAGGTGAAAAAGAGCATTTGTGTAGTCATGGTCAGACTTGGTGAACTGAAAGATCACAGTGAGATTTGATAGAAATGCAGGCTCATATCTATGTTGAGTGGTATCTGTAGTAGGTGTTTAAGAAGGCAGGGAGGCTAGGGTCCTCAGGTGCACCTTGCCTTGGAGTGTTGTGCCTTGAACAAGCTGCCATTGTGCTGTTTGTCAGTTGCTCTCCGTGGTGCTGAACATCATTGGCTTCATTTTTGGCTAGAGCACAGTTCTGTTTTTGTCTTGTTTGGTCTGGCCAATCATTTGTCTGGACAGTCATTATAACAATATTTAACATCTTTGGGTTTTTTAGACCAGATGGGTTCAGAATAAGGTACTCTCTCTTCCTTTATACTTGGTACACTTTCTGTTGGTCTCCGTTTGGGCAACCTTGTTCCGGTGTTAAGGGAACCAGCCTTGTGACTGTAAGGTTGCTGGTTCAAATCCATGACATGACTGAAGTGCCCTTGAGCAAGGCACTTAACTCCCCATCTGCTCCCTTGGCGCCATGGGTAGGGCTGCCCACTGCTCCAGGCATGTGTGCTCACTGCCCCCTAGTGTGTGAATTTACTAGTATGTAACGTGTGTGTATCATTGTGTGTGGACAAATGCAGAAGACATATTCCTCTTTGTGCAAGCACAATAGGTGGTACCTTTAAAAAAGACTGAGGGTTAAAAAACACCTACAGTTTGTTTTGCTCTAGGCCGAATCAAGTTTGTAATTCTCTCCTTATTCGTGCCTGAATGATCTTTCTTCAACCTCCTACCATGATAGACAGACACATGAAAATTGTTGGCAAGATCGTTTTTTGTTTGGTTGTTTAGTTTTAGCTAGCTAGGCTTTCACACTCAGTGTCAGTGTACATCTATATCAGTTCAACTAAATACTTTCTTACAGTGTGAGAAGATACATTTCATGCTTTCTGTACACAAAGGTTTCAAACATGGAGTGTGAAGATTCAAATCAAACGGTCTCTTAGCTGTTGGAGCCTAACTGAGGATATTCAAGAATATTCAGTATAATCTTAATGAGAAAGTGGACTGGATATGATATGATGAACAGTTCAGTGACTCATCATCACAGTCAGGTCTGTGTATGTCTATGCTATTCTAACCATCATATCAATAACTTAATAAAACAGTTCATGAAGGTCATGCAGACAAGGCTCTGCTACACACAGGAAAGGATTTTGAATTGAAACTTTTTTAAAGCTGTTTGTCTGAATAGGTGATTGTTTCATTTTAGTCAGTGTTACAGTCGGACTGATAGTATGAATATCTTGCCTGTGTCAAAATGCAAACCTTTCTGATTGTAGAGGTTTTTCACATTACTGCAAGTAATCTCACATTTCCACTATATAAACAAAAAAAAGAATAATAATTGGTGTTGTAATTTTGTTTCGGTTAACAGATCTCCTGCCTGAGCATTTAAATTAGAAAAGCAAAGGAGAAACGGGGCTGATATTCTCTCCTGATGTGGGTTTGTCACAGAGCTCAGTCTGAGTCATTGTGGAGTCATTGTGTGTCAGTTGCGCTGTGCTTATGTGAGGCTGACATGGCGTGTTTGCTTGGCTCTTGAGCATGTTTGAATTTACACCAAAGGTGACCACTAAACTGTTTGTTCTGAAACTAGTATGTGTACAGATTGCAAACCCTGAAAGGAAAGGGAGAAAACAGCTGCACACACTTTCACTTTACTCTACTAGTGCATCTCAAAAAATGTGAATATCGTTAAAAAGCTCATTCATGATCAGAATTTAATTCAAAAAGGTAAACTGTCATATTTAATATTTATTACATCTAAAGTGACATTTTCAGCCTTGTTTTTGTTTTACTGTTGATCAGTGTGTCTTGTAGGGCATAAAAACCCAAAATCCAGAATCTCAAAATATTAGAAAGACGAGTTTGAGTAGATTACTAATTACAGTCTCAAACACAAAAGCTTGAAATGTTTCACGTTATATGCAATGAATATAAAAAATGACAGTTTAATATTTGAGTGAATTTTTCAAAAACCTTTAGAAACACTATTCTAATTGATACACTAATAGTTTCAATGGCAGGACGTGTTTTTTTGTTTGTTAAACACAGTTTTGGCACAGTGCCAGTCTGTGTTGAGTCTGGGGTATGAGTCCAGTTCGAGTCTCCAGTCTCTCTTTTGAAATATTTGGCTGCATTTTTTATCCACGTGTGTTAGCTTTCTCCATGCTTTAGGGAAATACCTACATTTGGTATTTAGATTACAGTTTACAATATTTCCCTATTACATCTCATTGGCTATGTGTACATGTAAAGATTCATTCTGATTCTAAATTCGGACCTGGGTTTTTACATACACGCTCTACTCAACTATCTGATGATACTGATCCATAATGATGAACATCAGCATGAACAAGCTAGATGAAGGTCATTGACCAACATACCCAGCTGTTTGACCAGCATTACCACAATTAAATACATTATACATTATGCTTCTGGAGAGCTAACCAGCTCAGGGTAGCTGACCATCATTGGGTATGTTTTGTCTTGATTACCAGCATTTAAACCTTGACCGGTTTAAAAAAATCCAAAACCAGCTACCAGCTTAAACTGGTGTTCAGCTGGATTTTTCAACAGGATCTTCAACTAGCTAAGGATATTTTCTAAGTGAACAGTTAACACTTTTGTAAGTTGCTCTGTATACGGGCGTCTGCTAAATGCCATAAATGTAAATGTGTTAAAACCCACTGTCTTTCATTTGCTCAAACACTTGTCTGAACAGCTTGTTATTGTGTGCTTTATGCCGTCAACTCTGCTGGCAATTTAAAGTATAAATTTAAAGTTTGCAGCATAAACTTCGTCTCCTCTGCAGACACAAATGAACATACACAAAGCATATTTTCCGAATGGGAATGTAATTGAATATAGGTGTTTACTGGGTTATTGCTCTTCTATTTAATGGATTAGTTAATGATAACCCACCTCGATCAATTGGGAAGAAATTATAATCAGAATGGCCTCAGTTGAACAAGTTCATTCCATAATTGAAGTGTATACATAGACATATTCTCTTCCGACTGAGCAGTTAGTCAGATTATTAGCAGATTATTAGTGTGGTAAAATGTGAACAGGATGTGTATAGCCTAATTTAAGACCTATTCGGAGGGGATGAGTTTAACATGGGTAGATGGGGTTAAGTCATTTTTTTTTTAGCTGAGTTTCTCAGTGATTTAAGTCCTGACCGAAGGCTTTTCTTGCCATTAATTTTAATCGACTTTACATTCCTGTGTCAGTATAAATTCCAGATTATTTTAGCTCCTGTAAAATGAGTGGTAAAATAACCACTTGTTGTACCTTCTGCAGATGTGGGCAAAATTGCGGACGAAACTACAAAGTCAACGTGTATCTTAAGTGTGACTGTAGTAAGCACTACAGTCACACTTAAGATACACGTTGACTTTGTAGTTTCGTCCGCAATGTTGTGAATGAGTAAGAGGGCTGCATAGCACAGTATTTTGTTTCAGTGTTGCCATGTTCCATGATCTTTCTACTAGAGGCAGATTATATCTGCTCAATTTACTTTTCTCCACTCTTGTTGGATCGTTTGATGTTTGGTGAAATCTGGTTTAAAATAAATAAAATAAATAAATAAATCAGCATTTTTTCATATTGCTATGGAATATAAATATTAATACACTTGAGCATCACAGTATTATGGTTCATTATACTGTATTGTTTTTCAAAAATGCAGAATTGATTTTTAATTAACACTTTAAACACAATTCTTGCATGTTACCTGCTTCAGTTTCTGGACACCTTCATGCTGGTTTTCTACACTTTGGTTCAGAGTAACTTACAGACATGATACACGTACTAAAACTAACAAGAGATCATACACATCTACCTAAAAGATTAATGCTATCATAACAATTGCCAAAGTACAGCCCTATATTGAAGTGTTGTTTTTCAATATCGTTCAGCCCTAATGATTCATTTTGGTTTTTGAGTACAGTTATCTTCAGATGACTCCGGTAGTGCAGTCTGTACATGCAGCCCGGCTAACCCTACAGCTCTTTTATTTTATATTTTATTTTATTCCCATTATTTTAAATGACAAATTAAAGTCCTAAAGCCTGGTTGTTTAGATTATTTGTAATCACTACTGTGTACTCATGTAGTCATGATGTGTGTAGCAGCTGTACCAGAGGCATCAGTGAAGCATGTGTTTAGCAGTATGTTGTTTGTAAGATCAGTGTGCTTCTGCTATGGTTAATGTTAAACATTTTTTCACACTTGACTATCACTTTTCTCCTCATGTCTTATTCATTACACATTCCTTGCTAGAAAGCAGTTTGTTGGCAGTCACACTTATCCATGAGAGAGGGGGTGTAAACAGCAGCTCATATAGTATAAATGTGTTGTGAAATCCAGGATTTATGATGCAACTTGTAAAATGCATAGAGTAGATTTTCTATGATATACATGAATTCTATAGAGATCTCACACGTAATCACTATGTTTACCTTGCAAGTTGATTCCCAAGGAGCTACTGCAATCATTGCATCTGACAAACATTATTATGTTAGCATGTCTAATGATAACATTGACTCTGCAGTGCTTTCATTAAAGGGGACATTAAGCCTAATTTATATTGCAGCTGTTCTATGTACTTAGGTAGGTTTGTAGTTTGGTTGTGCACTTCATACATGGACAATCCCACAGAACACCACTCAGTGGGACATTGCGTGTTACCCATATTATGCACATCTAAATGGCTGGTTACTTGAACTGCCTTTGCATGTTAAAATCACATGAATGTGTTTGTCTCCTGTGTCCAGAAGAGAAGTCACATCCCTGTTACAGCCCAGTCTTTTGTTTAGAAGGATTTAGTCTGTTCTGCTCTGATCTACAGTTTGTTAACTAGTCTTGCTATTTGCATTCCATGTACAATGACATGAGAGCAGAACTTGGGCCTAAAACACCTTTTAATGTATGTCGGTATAGAGTCATCTGTGAAATGAGTACTGTTGAGTATGTTTTAATGTGATAATTGTATGTTTTTTGACAGTGTTTTACAAACCAGACAGTCCTGGTACTTGGTGCTGGATGATATGAACTTAAATCCATATCACAAAAAATTTAACTCAGTTATGATTAATGGATAATTGTTTTTTACATCAATAACAAGGTTTGTATCTGATTGGCTACTAAATAGAGCTGTGTTATGTCATGAATCTGATGATACAATGTAGGTAATGTATTGCATTTTTTTTTTACTCCCTACACCATTTTTGTCTAGGTGTTTTGATATTCAATTATCAATCAATCAAAGTTGAGTCATATAGCACTTTTTACAACAAAGGATTCACAAAGCAGCTTTACAGAAATCTGGGTCCAAGTCTCAATTGAGCAAGCCAGCAGGCAACAATTACCTTTATTCATCTGAAAATGACAAGGTATTTCTAAGAGAAAGGCACACAAGCCAGATATTGTTACTTTTAGAAGATTGTAGACGGCTCAGAAAGACATTTGAACATGTTTTGATGAAAACTGTATTTTATGTCTGCAGTTGTTTGGCCTGTAGATTGTAAGGACTATAAAACACTTCACAGCTTGTACATTTTGTTGAAAATGGATCAACCATTTCTTTGTGCTGAACATGCAATAAGTGTGATGAGTTGTTTTGATTATATTGACAAGGATATTTCAAGTTATTTACAATACTGGACTCCGTAGCAACAAAGTAAAAACAAAAAACTGAATGCCCTTCATTTATTATTATTATTATTATTATTGTTATTGTTATTGTTATTGTTAATATTATTATTATTATTATTATTATTGGTAGTAGTAGTTGATTCGTCACTTATAGTTCATGACGTCACTGGATACACCGGGTATATCTTGCTGACGTGTATCATGTCTGTAGGTTACTTTGTTCCTGAGTTATGAGGCCTAAAATACCTCCATATAACTAGCTCAGTATGTTGATTAACAACAGTATGTTGTTTTAAACAACAGTATGTACAGTTTTAAACAACAGTATGTTGATTAAAAATTGATACTTTTGAGAATTGATAGAGAATTACAAAACTGTACTTGCGTTTCTGAAGGGCATGAATATTTTCCTACACTCCTACTGTGAAACTGGGATTTTTTCCTAATGGAAGTGTGCATATGTATTTGACAGAATAAAAAAAATGAAATATTAACAGAATATACAACAGAATAACCAACATGGCTATTATTTCTTCAATTAGAGATTCTAAATGTCCTTTTTGATTGTTTTTTTTTTTATTAATTGTACTATTATGTTTAATGCATCACTATTAGAACTGATTTTATGGCTCTGTATTACATCTGTTTAATGGATCCACCTGGAAATTGAAAAGCTACCAAGTTTATTGTTTAGCTCCTTTTGTTTTCTGTGACTCCATTAATCTTCAAACTATTCAGCAGATTCCTTGTTCACCAATATAGTCCAAGAATAAGTTATAAAAACCAACATATGCAAACATCAAGTAGGTATGTTTTAGGGAAAATGTTGATTAGGAACGATGGTATTTGGGTCAGGACTGTTGAATGTAGACCTGCTCCAATTGTGTTCAGCCACCAGACGGATGGCTGACCTGCATATTGCAGGTGTTTTCCACTCTCCGTCCTCTCATAGGATTCGAGCTCCATAAAGAACTTAAATCATATGAGCCGTTTTTGCCCCACGAGGGAGTCTGTCTAACTCTTAGTGATGATTGTTTTTGACATGTGAAAATTCCTCCTGTTAAAATGTTGCTGAGAATAGATTAGTGAGAAGATGATGAACTAATCTTCTGAAGGCATGAAATGAAAGAATGAAAGAGCACAATGCAAAGTTTGCTTTATAAATGAAACCACAAAGGAACCGAACTTTGACTACCTTCTGAGTGATTCAGTCACTGTGAAATGAATATGTCCCTGGTGCTTTTTGCATTATTAAAGAGCTGATTGGTACAGCAGTGGTTAAAGTAAGGCATCACTATGAAGCTTTAATCATAATTCATCTGTAGGTTGCACAAAAATTAAGAACTGGGAATATTTATTTGGCTATGTTCCAATATGTAGTGTATTGTGGAGTGTATAATTATAATGTTTCAGATTTTTTTCTTTGAAACTATGTGCTTGTTTCTAAATTTAGCAATATGGTGAAAATATAATCACAGTATTTATTGTCATTTGTATGACACACAGTGTTTATTCCATTATTTTTTAAATGCAGACAAAATGCATCAGGATCTGCGGATTTATAAAAAATAAATGTTACCCAATCACTTTCCCAAACTTAGTCCATTCATTTATTTACAGTAAAATAAAACTAAATGCTCTCTAATACATTTTACAGGTGGTTAGTGTTCTTATGTATTAAGTATATCCATGATACGATCAGGAACATAGTCATTTTGCCCACCCTTATTCACTTCCTCAATGTTCACCTAAAAATCTGTTGTTTCTGAATTGGGTGTGTTTGTGTGATTGTTCTACATTGTTTGTATTAACTCTTGCTTTCTTGTTCCCTTTTCTGTTGATTAGCTGTCTGGGGAACCTACAACAATATGAGGTAAAGTCTCTCTCTCTCTGTCTCTCTCTGTCTCTCTCTGTCTCTCTCTGTCTCTCTCTGTCTCTCTCTCTCTGTCTGTCTGTCTCTCTCGCTGTCTCTCTCTCTCTCGCTGTCTCTCTCTCTCTCGCTGTGTCTCTCTCTCTCTCTCTGTGTCTCTCTCTCTCTGCGTCTGTCTCTCTCTCTCTCTGTGTCTGTCTCTCTCTGTCTCTCTCTCTCTCTCTCTCTCTCTCTCTCTCTCTCTCTCTCTCTCTCTCTGTCTCTCTGTCTGTAATATGAATACACATGAATGGGAGTTGGGGGGAGCAGAGTACACAAGGTGTTGAGAACAGGGTGAGAGACGGAGTGAGGAGGGAAAAAAGGTTATATATTATTTATATAGATCCCTAAAATTGTATGTCAGGATTTGACTTTTGTACATATCGCCCAGCCTTATTTGGGATGTTGTATGATGCAGTCATGTCAACATGGACCAGGATCTCAAAGGACATGTTTCCAAGATCTTGAGGAATCCATGCAGTGAAGAACTGAGGCTGTTTTGAAGCCCTACCCAGTATTAATATAGTGTCCCTAATAAAGAGAAGATTAATGATAGGTTTTACGTGATTACATGAGTGCTTGTTTAATTATTCCAGGAATATCAGGGAAAAATTTACAGGCCAGCAATTGAATCAAAGGCTACCGAGGGCCTTCTAGTGCAACAGTTAACTGAAAATCCACTCTTCTCTTTTTGATGAAGGAGTGTCAACCTGTATCTGTCAGTAATGCATAGATATATTGGGTACTGTACACATGAGGCATATACTACAAATAATATTAACTGCATGAACAACGTCTCTTTAAGCTGTATGTGTTAAGAGAAATTCTACTCGTTACTGATCAAACACATGGATTAGGCCCACACACTGTGGCGCAAGTTGGAAGCTAGATGGGGGATCAGTAGTAAGCCAGCTTCAGGCTGTCTGAGCATGGATCATGTGGTGCTGTCAAGATACTGAATGCTTCCACCATGTGTCCCAATTAGACACTGAACTAAAGTATTTCAACAAAAGCTTGCCTGGACATGCTGGTGGAATTTTTGTTTATTTACTGTGGGTTGTAGCTGTGAATGAGCATTAATCACCATCTGCTCTTTTCTTTTTCTCACAGGTCCATTCAGGAGCATGGAGAAACAAAAATTGAGCAGAGAATAGATGAGGTGGGTGAAAACAAGCTGCTTTTGTTCGATTGTCTCCTCACTCTCTCACGCATCCATTTCCCTTCTTTTGTCATGTGTAGTACATTGTGTTTCCTTTTGATTTAAAGAGGTTTGCTTGACTCTCCTGAAAGCAAATTGTTGAACTAGCTGGGAGCATAATATAATTAAGATTTTAATTAGCTGTGCTACTGTTATTAATTAAGTTTACTGGTAAGGGGGCTAGAAACCAGCAGAGGTGAGACCTCTGTGTTTGCCTTTTATCATATACTAGCTTTATGATAATATTCATTGGCTGAAGCACTAATATATACAGTTTAAAAAATATTTCTGTAATTTAATTCACAGCATTTCATCATAAACTCTTACATCACCAAATAACATTTTTAAAGCCCAATTATGTTTATTTATACATTTTCTTTTTACCAATTTTAAGAAGCATAAGCCATAAATTTGTCTTTAATGATCTTGAAAATAAATCATATACCTTGTTGTTATAAGGGTCCATGCTCTTAGTTAGATTCCGCTGGTGTTTGTCCCAAAGCTTCACAATTCAACACGATGGGCATTTGTGTGCTATCATACAGAACATACTCTGTAGCCTATGTACAAAGATTCAGGAGCGTAATCAGAAAACAATTTTCAGAAGAGCAAGTTTCAAGAACAGGTAAGCAACATGCCATGCTGAGCTTGGCTCAAGGTGACATAGGAACTAAAGGAACTGCTTGCTTCTTTCAGATCTACAAGTGTTTTCAGTTCTTGTACATTAGCATTACAGACACCTTTCTGTTTTGTAGCCAATTGTGATCATTTGCTTGTTTGCATTTAGCCCTAGTCAGCTCTTTGGAAAAAATATGAGCTATGTTTACCTCTATGTTATACGCTACACCAACTACCTTGAGAGAAACTGTACATCATTAGGTGACATTGTTTTTGTTCCTTTGTGCTCCAGCATACTAGGTTTTGTAATTAACAATGACTATGATGTAAAAGCATTTACACATGTTTGTGATGTAATGTGACTTATTTGTTAGATATAATCAATAGCCCCATTTCAGGGGTGTCAAACCAAGGACATGGTCTTAACTCACTTGTACCCAACATTGCAACTGCCAAGAAACATATGAGGAAACATTTGTTTTCTTAAAATGGAATGGTTGTGTATATACACTCACATGCTAAAAGTCACGGGATTGGAAGTAGTATGTCCCATGGCAGCTAAAGAATGTTGCAACAACCTGCAGGATATGCTTGTGGGCCCATTTGCATTGAATGTGGATTGCACAGACAATTCTAGCCAGTCACTGCCCATCCCGATTATGAAGCATCCAGTGCACTGACTACTGTGGAAGGTAATGCCTTCCATAATGTAATTTCAACACAAACGTGACCCTGTGGAACGAGGAATGTGAAATGCCCACACAGCTTAGGAAATGGAATGTTCTGTCCATCTAGCACCCACTATCAGGCATCCCTCAAATGCCGATAATTCATGTCACCTTGCCATGAGCACTTTGGGAGTTTACCCAATGCAGATTGTTGCCACAAATTAAAGCTGCCATCCTGCACTTTAATTCCATTTCCACTTATCAACTGGAATACATTTTGGAATACAGCTGGAACACAGAGTCTGCCCAGAGCTCATAATCAAGCCATCAATCAGTCAAACACAACATTTTGTAGAGCACATTCCAAATCAAATACAAAGTGCTTCACAAGTGTTTGATATTGCATTTGAAAGATATTTAAGCATTTCAGCTCCACATGTATCAGAAATGTGTCACATGGCGAGCACTTTTAGAGCAGTTCACTTTAAAAGATCATGTGGAAATTTGTTTCATACTATTTTTGGGGGCTGGAATTGTAACCCAGAGATACAGGTTCACTTTTAAGCTCATTGAAGTGAGTGATCATTATTGTATCTTTTCTTATCCTCAGTGCTTACTCTTCAATGTCAGAAACTCATTAGGTAACTGATTTCTCCATATCTGCCTGACCTTAAGGTTCAAAGTGTCTCAGATGGGAGTGGAGGTTAATTTTGAGCTAACCTTTGAAAAGCATGACCTTTGTTTATGCAGCTGCTGATGTGTGATATTTCATTAAAGCTGACTTACAATAGAAAATGTCCTGAGGACAGTCTTTCTGAAGGTATATGGTGCTGGGTCCATCAATCAAAATGTCAATAAAGTTAGATCTGTGCAACATTGAAGAAAGTGATGCATCATTTGTGCAGGTTGTTTGGAGGTCAGTAAATCAAGCCGATGGTGCCACTGTTTCTCAGCAACTACAACTTTTAATAGAAGTCGGAAGGACACTTTGCCTTCATCCAACGTGATTGAAATCTTGTGTTTCTTCCATTTTGTAATAATTGCACCAACAGTTGTTGCCTTCTCACCAAGCTGCTTGCCTAATTTCCTGTAGCCAATCCCAGCCTTGTTCAGGTCTACAATTTTGTCTCTGGCATCCTTAGACAGCTCTTTTGGTCTTTGCCATGGTAGAGTATGATTGAGTGTGCAGACAGGTGTCTTTTATACAAGTAACAAATTCAGACAGGTGCAGTTAATACAGGAAAGGAGAGGTGCAGAGTAGGAAGCATTCTGAAAGAAAAACTAACTGGTCTGTGAGAGCCAGGAGTCTTGCAAGTTGGTGATCGAGTACTTATTTCATGTCTTAAAATGCAAATTAATTTTTTAAAAAGTGATTTTTTTAAAAATACAGTCTCTCACAGTTGAAGTGTAACTACGATAAAAATTACAGACCTCTCAGTGTATCAAATACAACTGTATGTTACATTCTTATTCCAGAATGGATTCCAAAATGATTTTCCCCTCACAGTTCTATACACAATACACCAAAATGACGAAGGGAGAAAAGATTGTTTGAAATCTTTGCAAACTTATAACAAAAACTAGAATATAACATGTACATAATTATTCACAGCCTTTGCTCAAATCTTTGTTGAAGTACCTTGGCAGCAATTACAGCTATTTAGGTATGATGCTACAAGCTTGGCACACTGTTTTTGGGAAGTGTCTGCCATTCTTCTTTGCAGAACCTCTTAAGCTCTATCAGATTGGATCGGCACAGCAATTTTTAGATATCTCCAGAGATGTTCATCAGGGTCAAGTCTGGGCCACTCAAGGACATTCCCGCAGTTGTCCCGAAGCCACTCCTTTTGTATCTTGGCTGCATGCTTAGGGTCATTGTAGTGTTGGAAGATAAGCCTTCATCCCAGTCTGAGGTCCAGAGTGCTCTGGAGCAGGTTATCATCAAGGATCTCTCTGTACATCGCTGCAGTCATCTTTCTTTCGACCCTGACTAGTCTCCCGGTTCCGGCTGCAGAAAAAGATCTCCACAGCATGATTTTACCACCATGCTTCCCTGTAGGAATAGTATTGGCTAGGTGATGAGCAGTGCCTGGTTTCCTCCAGACATGATCCATTGGCATTGAGGCCAAAGAGTTCAATATTTGTTTCATCAGACCAGATAATTTTGTTTCTTTTAGTCTGAGAGTTATTTACATTTTTTTACATCATGTGCAAAAAGTGACGTGCTGTGAATACTATCCAGAAGCTCTGTACACACTTGCTTCTTCTATGGTTGTAATGTTTTGGCTCATCAGTGTAAATGAAAATTCTTTGAGGTACACACTAATCAGGAATAAAGTAATAAAATAAAATAAATAAAAAAAAAACTGTTTTCTGGCAAATTCCGTCAAATTGAGTCAATTCTTATACACTGAGGTGACATTATTATGAATATATTTTAGAGGATGTCTGTTTTCTATCCTTGAATCAGGTTAACTACTTAAAAAAACATCACATCTCACATTTTATTTTTCACATTTCATTCCTTCCTTTTTTACTTCTCTGCTTTGGCATCCTCAGTCCCTTTGTAAGCATATACAGTCATGTAAATCTTTCTCTTTGCAAAACTTTGTTTTATGATCTCTAATAATTTTTTATATCATTGCAGGCTGTGGCCCCACTAAGAGAGAAGATCCGGGATCTTGAGCTTAGGTAAGTTTAATATCTTCTTCAAGACACCTTTTTCCATTTTATTGTTTCCCCTGAACGCCACATATGACATCATCTGGGTTTATGTAACGAAAAGGGTGATAAACATTTTGCTTTCTCTTTTTGTTTTCCAAACTTGTGTCAGTATGGAAATATGGAGAACCCAAATGATGGACAGTCAAGAGTTTGTATAATTCATCATCAATATCAAGTAGTTTATTGTCATTTAAATCATTCATCACAGGACAGTGAAGCGAAATGACTTTGCTCTAGGATCCTGGTACAGCATAGAGCAGCACAACATTAGGAAAGTCTTTGTAGTGCAAAAGTACAAGCATAGAGCAATACATTTATGAAATTAAATACAATAAATATAAAGGACATTAGGCACAATCAATTGGACCGTGCAGAACCTGCAGTTAGTACCGAATGTGTGCTGTGAGGACAAATGTTCAATGATATGTAACCTACTACCTTAACTGGACATATGTTGATCAACATTAACATTAACACTCCCTTCTAGTTCGTACACTTGATGACTTTTTAATCAGCTACACCACATACAGTGCATTTGGAAAGTATTCACAGTGATTCACTTTCTGCACATTTTATGTTGCAGCCTTATTTCAAAATGGTTACAACTATTTTTCCCCTCAAAATTCTACACAAAATACTCTAAAAGGAAAAAGTGCAAATATTTAGTTTAAATCTTTGAAAATTTATAAAAAAAAAAAAATACAAAAGAATAACATGTATAAGTATTCACAAGCTTTGCTCAGTACTTTGTTGACTCATCTTTGGCAGCAATTACACCCTTTTTGACTGATGCTACAAGCTTGGCACACCTGTTTTTGGAAAGTGTCTCCCATTCTTCTTTGCAGAACCTCTTAAGCACTATCAGATTGGATGGGGATCATCGTTGTGCAGCCATTTCTCGATATCTCTCTTTAGATGTTCATCAGGGACAGGGCTGGGCTCTGGCTGGGCCAGTCAAAGACATTCACAGAGTTGTCCTAAGACACTCCTTTGTTATCTTGACTGTGTGCTTAGGGTTGTTGTCCTGTTGGAAGATAAACGTTCCTTCCAGTCTGAGGTCCAGATCACTCTTGAGCAGGTTATCATCAAGGATGTCTCTGTACATCACTGCAGTCATCTTTCCCTCAACCCTGACTAGTCTTCCAGTTCCTGCTGCAGAAAAAAACATCCCTAAAGCATGATGCTGCCACCACCATGCTTTACTGTAGGAATGGTATTGGCTAGGTGATGAGCAGTGCCTGGTTTCCTCCAGGCATCATCTTTTTGTTTCTCTTGGTCTGAGAGTCCTTTAGGTGCCTTTTAGCAAACTCCATTGACCATTGGATTCTTGATCACCTCCCTGACTCAGGCCCTCCTAGCATGAACACTTAGTTTGCCCAGGCAGCCAGCTCTATGAAGAGCCCTGGTGGTTCCAAACTTCCTTTTTACAGATAATGGAGGCCACTGTACTGATTGGGACCTTCAATGTTTGTGTACCCTTCTGCAGATCTGTGTCTCAATACAATCCTGTCTCAAAGGTCTACAGACAATTCCATAGACTGGCTTTGTTTGTGTTCTTAAATGCAGTGTCTACTATGGGACATTATGTAAGCAGGTATTTGCCTTTCCAAATCATGTCCAGTCACCTGAATGTGTCACTGGTGTCTTGTCAAGCTGTAGAAACATCTGTTGGATGGCTGTGAATACTTGTTATATTTTTGTGTTTTTATTTTAATACATTTGTAATTATAATTATAAAAAACTATTTTTTTTGTGTAGAATTTTGAGGGAAACAATGAATTCAATCCATTTTGGAGTAAGTTTGTAACATATCAAAATGTAGAAGAAGTGAAGCTCTGTGTGTACTTTTCCCGATGCACTGTAGCAGCACTTTATTTGTTTCTTTGTTTATTTTGTTAGCCTCCTTCCACCCTGTTCTTCAGAGGTCAGCATCTCATAGGACTGTCACAGAGCAGGATGTATTTGGTTGTTGGGTCATTCTCAGCACTACAGTGACACTGACACGGTGTTAGTGTGTGCTGTGCTGTTATGAGTGGTTGACACACAGCAGTGTTTAAACGCAGAGTCCAGTCACCTTTAAGGTGAAAAATCCTTCATCAGTGGTCACAAGTTGCTGCCCTTTCTGGTATTTCTGGTTTGTAGGCTATTCTCAGTCAAGCAGCGATGCAGCTCTTCAGCAGCTCCACTGTGTCTGATAAACTCATACCAAGATAACACACACTAACACATCACCACATCCGTATTATTATAGTGCTGAAAATGACCCACTGTCCAGATAATACCTGCTCTGTGGTGGAAACAGGGTGAAAGGAGGTTAACAAAGTATGCAGAGAAATAGATGGACTACAGTCTGTGATTATAGAACTATAAAGTGGAGCTAATATAATGGACAATGTAATGTATGGACAATGGACAATCGATGTTATGATCGATCAGTGTATAAATTGTCAGCTGATCTTTGTATGATACATGTTTTATAATAAATCAACAATCAAAAATCAAATAGATCAAAAATAAAGAAGTAAACTGTGTTTTAGAGTGTTTAAGTGTGAAAAACAGTCTATTTATTAAGGTCCTTTAAATAAAATTCTTTAAACCTTTAAAATGGTTCTTACATACACAGAATTTTTTATGAGCGTGGTTCTTTATGGAACCTTTAGTGGCTCCTCCATCACCTAAAACAGTGCGGACAGTTCAGTAGGTCATATCAGCAGTTTGTATGCAGTGTGTTATCATATTTGTCTATTTTTTTTTTACTTTGAGTCATTAATATAATGCTGTACATTAGTATTGTTTTTTTTCCCTGTGGTTTTTAGAATCTTAATTAGATTCAGAAGAGAATTGCTTATATGAAGCTTGTTACAGTTGTGTAAATTCTACTCAGATGGGCAGGGATTTACTCAGATTTTATGGAATTTTTGCAAGCTCACAAGGGACTTTGGTAAGTCATTAAATTAAATAAATAAAGGCAACCCAACTAATTTAATATAATACGCTGAGCAATGATGTGTCCTTTGTGAGTTTGCTTTTCCTAAGTTTTTCTATATCTGGACAACCAGCATGATAAACGACGGTGCGGTGAAGCGAGTAAGGGAATGAAGGAGAAAACCGAGTGTCATTGTGAATCATGAGTGGTGCAGGAAGGTCTTCATCGCACTGCTTTCTTTTTGCACTCTCCAATTACTTTCATTTTAACTGTGAAATCTCACACAGTGCGCTTTTCCTTCACTTGCTTTCATTTCCCAGCTAGGACCCCAGCAAGCTTTGAAGAAATTGCCTGACACACCATTATCTGGGCCTGTGGCATGATTACACACATGTATACACACTCTTTCTGCATGTTTGAGAGGTCTGATTGGATGGGCTTTGGTGCTTTGCCCCCTGTTAAAGCATCAACATTTTCATTTTATTAGATGCACAGTATTCAGTTTTTTGAATTCTTCCCATTTTCTGAACCTTGTGGCAGTGTGTTTGTTTGTATGAGTGCTTTCTCATGTTCCAAGCTGGAGAGCAGAAGAGTGATTGCTTCTAACAGAGCCTAGTGCGCTGGCCCTTTGTGTGGTGTCGAAGGAAGCAGAACTGAGTCAATAACATCCCTTCATCCTTCTTCACACATGCCCCAATGCCCCCCAAGCAATCAGTTCATATCTCTTTAAGTGAGTGAGTTTTGGCAAGTATGTGTGTCCGTCTGAATTAGTCCATAAACCGCAAAAGACGTTTTATGAAGCAACAATGTAGAGGGCTCCGTATGGAAAACTGAATTGCCTTGCTTTATGGAATTTAAGTTTAATGGAATATGTAAATATTGTTACAGTTTCAAAACATGCTGTTCACTCCTCAGTTCTTACAGTCTATTAATGGAAACTAGGCAGCAAAACCAGCCTGTTTTGCAAATCACTGCTTTTCTATTGAATTGAAAGATCTCAGCATATTCAGAGTTTACACAAGTTTAGTGTTTCAGCTCTGAGAGTTTTCTATTGAGCCACAGTACAGTACATTTCACCCACCCACCCAATCTAAAAGTAAAAGGGAGGCTGGACAGATAGTCGTGTAAAAACAAATGATGACGTTTTCAGATCATAAAGTGGAGCTTGGTTAAAAATACCTGACGGGCGCCTTTTAAGCTCAAATTAAATGAGAAGAGGTAAGTAGTGATGTATCAATCCAGATATACCTGGAGTCTTATTATAAATTAGATATCAGTCAGGCTTCCACTCTGAAAGCTCCAACACCTTGAGCACAAGTTCTTACCTCTGCATCCTATGAAAAAACTCCAAATGTCTCCAAATGTCAAAGAATCAAAGTCTCTGAAAACCTTGAGCTGTAAACCACTAGATTTGCATGGTATTGGGAGTGGGAAATGTAGGGGTTTAGTAATGCTATGGTAACTGTAGTTCGTTTTACCTTCCCCCCACCCCTCCTGCTCCACTCCCTCCACATTTCTCTCCTTCTTTTGTGCTGCTATGTGTAGTGAGAGTGATCCATAGAGTCACTCTTTACTCGTTATCACCCTGTGTTCTATTTTAAAGTGGAAAAAAAATGAAAGTAACAGAACAACAGAAAATTATACAGCTATTTCACAGATATTCTGGCTTTTAAGGTTTCGGAATCGTTGTGGATAGGACTAGGATGATGTATTGGCATTGTTGAACAGCAGTTACCTTGGAGGGAATCATTTTCTGTTCAAATTAAATGAAAACAAATCAAATTCTCTTGGGTACAAACTGCAGTGCAACTTCTGTGTATTATGTGTATTATTGTTCTAAATGTAGCAAAAATGCAGCAAGTTTTAACCAACCACATGCAGAGATGAAAAACGAATTGGTAAACATCCGCCAGGATGATACATGACATTTTGCTTTACATTTACTAATCACTCGACTGAAAACAGTTTACAACTTTGTTCTGTATTGTCCAATTTCAGCCCCCAGAGCAGCAACTTTTTACAAACATTTGATCCATATCAGACAAAATTGACAACATTTACAATGATAATCATTGTCAACTTAGCTTAGACATCAGACACTCTCAGATGGAGCGTTTGAGGCTGGGAGTATGGCTTTGTCCAAAACGGCACACTAGCATTCTGTATAGTAATATTAAATCACCCGGAATAGTGAAACACCATTAACAGCAGGCTATTTTACTATTCTCTGTAGAGTATGATGTGGTTTTGGATGCATTTTGTTGCTTCCAGACATGTAACATGCTTAACTGTGAAAGCACTATGTAGAATTACACGTAACCGGTAATTGCCTGAATTTATTTAGTAAATCCAAAAATATGGTGATTTATTGAGAAAATTATAAACCATGACAAACATTGCAATGCTTATTTGTGCTAAGTTGTGTGATTAGTTGCATTTTGCTAGTACTACAGCATGGAGAAGAACCATTAGACCACAACAGAACCATTTAAGCATTTCAAGTGGTGCTTTGTCATAGTTCTATGTATAACTATTGCCTTCACTATTGTTTTTCACTTTGGCTATGTTCACAGTAGGTAAAAAAATCCAATTTCAATTTATTCAATTTATTAAATCTTAAACATATCTGATTCATGGCAATGCTCAGTCTGAACGGCCAGATCAGAATTCATTCGACTTTTATATCAGTCCAACTCAGTGTTCCTCATAATTGTGCCCCGAGGAGAAGAGGAAATGAATGACAGGAGCGAGGGTGGTTTTCAGTGGTGGACTATCAAGGTAACATACCTCATTTGGCTAAATGTCTCTGTTCAAACAAAATTAGAAGGCACATGTCACGATCACTGTGTTTAAAAAACGTTTAAAGAAATCACAACGTGGCTGCCTTGTGAGAGGAAAATAAAGAAAGCAAAGTTTAAAACGCAAACCAAAGCAGAGGCTGTGGTCGAATAACAAGCTATACAACGAGTTTGAAGTCATTCTGGGTGATCAGCCACTGGAACTCCTTGATGACTTTTGTGATGGTGGTGAAAATGAAACCCTCCAGGAGCAGAGCTTTTGTGTGTGAACATGAGCTTAGGGGCATGAACTCTTCAATCGAATATCAGATATAGATCACATTTCAAAGATGTGAACAGCCTAAAAAGAATTAATTTGGTGAGGATTGAATTTGGACCAGTTTACCAGCTTTATGAATGTAGCCTTTGACACCTCTGTAAATGTAGATGTTTCTGTTGGACAGAATGTGAATAAGATTACACAGATTCTGATTTTACAGATGGACAAAAAGCCCTGAAATTTGTAAAACACACATATATATTAAAAAACTATATATTTGGCCTGAGCCGGCTCTATTCTTGGGCTGTGAATGAAGTAGATCCCTGTTCCTTCATTAGCATTGTGCTATATAGGGATCGATTTTTTAATTAACTAAGTGGTGATTCAGACACTTTCTCATCAGCAAAGTGCGTCATGCACACAAACTGCGTTCTCAATTAAAAATAGTAAAGCCCTGTGCTGAAATAATACTTGATTACTAGTGCATCTAAAAAAATAGAATATCGTTAAAAAGCTCATTTCATGATCAGTTTCATTCCAAAATGTAAACTGTCATATTTTATCTTTTATCGTTTTGCTGTTGATTAGTGTGGCTTAAAGCTCATTAAAACCAGAAATCCAGAATCTCAAAATATTCCATTTTCACAGTATAAACTTTAAAACAAAAGCTTCAGATATAATACTTTAAATGTAATGAATATAAAATATTTGGCAATTAATTTTTTTTTATTAAATGATCAAAAACCTTTTTCATAGTATTCTAATTCTTTGAGACATATTAGTATTTTGCTTGCAAACATAAGCCTCCCATTAATGAACTAATGTTACCTGGGAAAACATCTGAACTTCACAGCATCCAGTGATCAGTTAGTACCTCTGACAGCTCCATTTGTTCCACTCTGTTCCATTTGTTCGTGATTTGAACAAGAATCACGGTTGCATTGTGGTTCATGCTCACCGTGTGTGTGTGTGTGTGTGTGTGTGTGTGTGTGTGTGTGTGTGTGTGTGTGTGTGTGTGTGTGTGTGTGTGTGTGTGTGTGTGGAGGTGAAGGGGTGGTCAGAAACCTAGATTAGATTTTTTTTTTTCTGTATTAAGTTTGTGTGAAGTGTACATACTTAAAGATCAGCTCCTCTGAGCTAATACATTTCTGAGCTGCAGTTATGAAAATTTACTTCTTGTTTAAATTGACACAAGAAAGTCACACCATGGATGCAAACAAAGTTGCTTGCAAATACAGCTTTATAATGAAATGAGTTTAATACATTAATTTCTCACATGATCTTTCTTTATTTCTCAGTTTTACCCAAAGATATCCACCTGTGAAGTTCCTGTCTGAGAAAGATCGAAAGAGGATTTTGGTAAGAATGTAAAAAAATTCTATTTATCTCCTGGTATTTCCTTCCAATATTGCACATTATTATTACACGTTTGAGCTGTTTATTGCACCAAGTCCAGTTGTGTTGTAGTGGTCGGGTTGTGGGTTACTGGTTGGTTCCTACTCCCATCCTCCTGTTACCACTCCACCCCCCCCAGAGAGGAGCTGTACAGTCTGATGGTGTGCGGAACAAAACAGTTTTTAAGTCTACTGGTCCTGCACTTGGGAAGGAGCAGTCTTTCACTGAACAGGCTCCTCTGGTGGTCCTATATAGTGCAGTGACCCAAGTTAAATAAATGAATTACGTGCAGCTTATATTGAAAGCACTACATTACAGACCATAGTTTGCTTCAGTTAGAATGACGTTTTCTTCCGAATAAAGAATCTTGTACTTTAATCTTCTTGTAGTGAAATGAATTGTTAAACTGCAAACTTTCAACCATGTTTGAAATTTTGAATTTCAGAATGCTGAGCAATTAAAGGAATATGCACTGTATTTACTACACTTCTGTTATTATGTGACTGTTGAATGGATGCACTTTTTTGCAGATCACTGGTGGTGCAGGCTTTGTGGGTTCCCACCTGACTGATAAGCTAATGATGGATGGTCATGAGGTGACTGTGGTTGATAACTTTTTTACTGGCCGGAAGCGTAACGTAGAGCACTGGATAGGCCATGAGAATTTCGAGCTCATCAACCATGATGTGGTGGAACCACTTTATATTGAAGGTGAGTGTTTTCAGTGTTTCTACTCTTAATGAAATCAGTATAATAAACTGTCCTTGTAATTTTGTTTTACCTGGTTCTGAAATTTATTTCATTAAAAGTTAAATGACAGATTATTTATCAGAGTCTAATAACCAAACCCAGATTAGCAATGATAAGGACACTATTCTCAAGTTTGCAGAGCATCACAATGATTTTGAAGCTGTTATCATAAAGAAGAGTGTTACATAATGTGACTTTAATTAATGAGTGCAGTAAAATGGCTTTTGATCAGAATTCACACAGTTTGTAAAATCTCTATAGAAATGGATGTAAGATCACCTTTCCAGTACTGGGTGTGGAGAGAGAGCGATTTTGAGTTACAAGCTTTTTATGTTGTCCTTGACCGTGGTCTGAAATATAGTGGGAATGTCATATTGGTCTAATCAGTGAATTGAGGGAATGTGTTCCTGGAGCAACAATAGCTGCAGGTGTGAGATGGGCAGTAGCTGTTTCAGCCCCTGTCTTTCAGACTGTGCAGGAGAGTGACTTTCTTTAATGGAAAATTTGTCTGACCATTCCAGATCCTGTTGAGTCACAGCATTTGGTGACAAATGTTTCTCCACCGGGTGCATCAGTATGCTTAGGAGAGCTGGGTTGATTTTAGGGGTGTGTGTGTGTGTTTGTGTGTGTGTACACAAATATGCACCTTTATGTGTATATTCATGCATGTGTGTGTGCAATCTTGGGTGTAGACATACGGTGAGCAAAGTAATGTATTACACTGCTGATTTTGCAAGTTCTTCTTCTACAAAGAATGGAGAGATGTGTAGTTTTTATTGTTTTTTATCATTTCTATACTTCAACTGTGAATCTAAAAAAATCCAGGAAATCACATTGTATGATTTTTAAATAATTAAATAGCATTTCATTATTTGAAATTATTATGAAAGTATTTGAACTTAATATTTGGTGCAGAAACCTTTGCAATTATAGAGGTAAGACGTTTCCTGTAGTTCTTGACCAAATTTGCACACAGTCATTTGGCCCACTCTTCCACACAGATCATCTCTGGATCTCTCAGGTTTCGTGGCTGTTGCTTTGCAACATTGAGTTTCTGCTCCCTCTAAAGGTCTGTAGGGTGACTAGGCTTCTTACGGAGCCACTCCTTAGTTTCTCTGGGTGTGTATTTTGGGTCATTTTCATGCTGGAAGACCCATCCTCCCTTCAATACGATGCAGTCATCTCTGTGCCCTTTGCAGAAAACCACTCCCAAAGTATGATGTTTCCACCCACATGTTTCATGGTCGTGACACTTTTGGTCTCATCTGACCACATGATCTTCTCCCATGGATCATCCAGATGGTCAATGGTGAACTTCAAACAGGACTGGACATGTGCTGGTGTGCGCAGGGGGGGACCTAACGTTCCTTGAAGGATTTTAATCCATGATGCTGTAGTGTGTTACTAATGGTAATCTTTGAGACTGTGATCCCAGCTCTCTTCAGGGGATTGATAAGGTCCTTCCTCCTGTAGTTCTGAGCTGAGTACTGACCTTGAGGTGAGATTTTGCATGGAGCCCCAGAACGAGAAAGACCGTTATCTTGTTGTTGCCTTCTCACCAAGCTGCTTGCCTATTGTCCTGTAGCCCATCCCAGCCTGTCCCTAGACAGCTCTGTGGTCTTGGGTAGAAGCGCTTCTAAAAAAAATAACCGGACTGTGAGAGCCAAAATTCTTCCATGTTTGTAGTTAATCAAAAACTTATTTAATGCAATAAAATGCAAATTAATTATTAATTATAAATGTACCTATGATTAGAATTACAGACCTTGTAGGTAGGAAAACTTTGAAAGCTGTTCCTGTTTGAAAACAGAATTGGCAGTGTATCAAATATGTGTTTTCCTAACTGTAGATCAATAGCCCATATTCAGAGGATCAAGTGTACATGGGGTCTCAGGGAGAGATTTATGAATTTGCATAATTTGAACCTGACAATTTTTTTATATTATGATATTGTGATAAATGGACCAAGAGAACATAAGGCCCACATCCCCCAATATGACTCATTAGAAACTCACTCATCCTATAGTGATTTTATCAGATGCAAAATATTTCCTCTATTGAAACAGCTCTAATAAAGCAGCCTATTCTGTCAGTTGGTCACTAGTCTATTTCCAGGCTTTATAAATTAGACTGAACAAGACGTGCTCTGTGCAGGAGGCTGTGACATTGCCTTAGGCTCCACTTTGCTTCCCCTGCTGTGATGAGATGTTTGTGTCTGGGTTCTTGACCGTACCTTGTTTTTTGTCAGTCAAATGCATGTTTCCCTTCTTCTTTGAGAAATTTGGATTTCTCGTCGTCATCTCCTCCTATACATTTAAAAGTTGGAAGGAAGGATTTAAATGTGGTACTGATGGGTTTTGTTCTACATGGGGGGTCATTTGAAGAGAACAGCTTCCCTTTTACAGAAACCATGCTCTGTGCATTTTTGTGTTTGCTTGCTTCCTTTATTGTGAATAATATTTGGAGAAGATGTGTTTGTTGTACACCATGTCATAACAGCAAGCCAGCACTCAAATACCATATTGCGTCACAAAGCCTCAGGATATCAACACTGGAAAGTCTTAATGTAAACACTCTACAACCCTGTCAGCTGACAGCTCTAGACAGCAGCTGCAAATTGGTTCATATTTTAAAATTAGTATATGACACAATATCAGTCGTTTATGGCAGGGGTTCATAACCTTTTCCATCTCACAGCCCACCTGTTTGTAAATAGAAAGCATAACAACACCTAACTTTTCATGTAAAATTGTTTTCCCTGTTTATCTCTCAAGTACTGGCACTGAAATAGAGAAGTATGAATAATAGCTTAAATCTTACATCTGTCATGAATGTCCCTCACAAAAACAAGCAGTAAACTGCATTGAACATCTTTAATTCTTCTTGAAATCTGGCCAAGGCTGTATGTCAGTCCCCGTGTTCAAAATGTGTCTGCTTATGCTATCACATCATATGCCTATAGGGCTGGGCGATATATCAATATTTATATCTATATATGGAAATAAACCGAGTGGGATATAAGCTGAGGTGATATTGTTTATATTGAGCTTTAAAGTCTTTATATAATCTTTCGTTTCAGTCTTGCAGAAGCCTTTTTTCTGTTCCCTCTGTTCTGCACTGTGCTCTCAGCTCCTACTCTACTCACTCTCTCAGACCATGGAGGGAGCATGAACTCTGTCAGAACTCTGACATATGATGACTTGGTGTGTATAAAGATAGGAAGATCCAATTTCATTATGTTTAAATATAATCAAAGGACATGACATTTTCAGGTCATTTGCCATTCTGCTAAAATATATGGATTGTTTGTCCATGTCGCTCTGCCCTAATCTGAAACAGTCTGGGTTGTAGTTGAAGAGGAATGGTATCATCATTCTTTCTTCATTTAAGAAACTCTAACTGGCTAATTGTCTGCATCTGTTCCCACAACTGTTTTGATTATCCTTGCTTTATTCTGCGATGTTCTTATTTGTGCATTTTTATTGATGCTTACAGTTGTCCTCAAAAGTTTACATACCCTGGCAGATTTTTTGCTTTTTTTTCAGTGAATATGAATTATAAACTTTTTTTTTTCACTCATGGTTAGTGGTTGGATGAGGGCATGTATTGACAAACAACTGTGTTTTGAAATCATAATGACAACCAAAAATGACCCTGATTAAAAGTTCATATACCCTGATTTTGGCCTGATAACCTGCACAGACATTGACACACATGGGTTTGAATGGCTACTCAAGGTAACATCCTCACCTGTGACCTGTTTGCTTGTAATCCGGGAGTGTGCATAAAAGCAGAGTGAGTTTCTGGGATCCAGACAGACTATGCATCTTGCATCCGTCCACTGACGTTTCTGGATTGTGAGTCATGGGGAAAAGCAAAAGAATTGTTAATGGATCTACGGGAAAATGTAGGTGAACTGTATAAAACTGGAAAGGGAAACAAAAAGATACCCAAGGAATTGATGATTCCAGTCAGCAGTGTTCAAGCTGTGGAAAATCAAATGGAAAATCAGGGGCTCTGTAAAAACCAAACCCCAGTCAGGTAGACCAACAAACATTTCAGCCACAACCGCCAGGAGAATTGTTGGGGATGCAAAGAAAACCCCACAAATACATCAGCTGAAATACAGGACTCTCTGAAAACTAGAGGTGTATCTGTTTCAAGATGCACAATAAGGAGACACTTGAAGAAAAATGGGCTGCGTGGTCGAGTCGCTAGAAGAAGGACATTATTGCACAAATACCACAAAGTATCTCACCTACAATACAGCAAACAGCACAGAGACAAGCATCAAAACCTCTGGAACAAGGTCATTTGGAGTGATGAGACCAAAATCCTATGAAAGGAACACCATTCCTGCTTGGGGATCTGTGAGCAACAAAAACACAGGAAACCTGATCAAAGTTGAAGGAAAGATGAATGCAGCACGTTATCAGCAAATACTGGAGGCAAAGTTACACTAATCAGCTCAGAAGCTGCAATGGGACATACACAAATCTTCCAACATGACAACGATCCAAAACACAAGGCCAAGTAGACTTATCATTAGCTACAGCAGAACAAAGTGAAGGTTCTGGAGTGGCCCTTTCAGTCTCCTGACCTCAATATCATTGAGCCACCCTGGGGAGATCTCAAGCACGCAGTTCATGCAAGACAGCTCAGGAATTTACAGGAACTGGAGGCTTTTTGCCAAGAAGAATGGACAGCTTTACCATCTGAGAAAATAAAGAGCCTCATCCACAACTACCACAAAAGACTTCAAGCTGTCATTGATGTAAGAGGGGGCAATGCACAGCATTAAGAACAGGGGTATGTAAACTTTTGATCAGGGTAATTTGGATGTTTTTGATCGTCATTATGATTTTATAAAAAGGAAATACACTCGTTTCACGATAAATTGCTTTCACCCAACGACTCACCGTGAGTGGAAAGAAAGGTTTTGTGTTATCATTCATATTCTCTGAAAAAGGGTATGTAAACTTTTCAGCACAAATGTATATAATGTGTATTATTTGAACATGATTGGTCACCACAATTTTCAAGAATTTTGGTCATAAGGACTATGATCGACTTTAGAAAGTGCATCTCGACTCACTGGTGGTCCTGGTGGCCCACAGGATGAGAAACCCTGGTTTATAGCACATAACAAAAGCTTGGTGATACGACCTGAATCTGAAATACTTTAATGTTTTCACAACTGCACTTTATAAATCAACCCTGTTTGATTTTCACTTCATGTGCAGTGCAGTTTGGGGTGTGAATTGTGCAATAATCACACTCTTGCCGAACAGAACAACCTCACTGGTAATATTTGGAGGAGGTGGTCTTGGCCTGGTCTGAAAAAGTCGTTTGTGATGAGCATGTGATCCAACCTCAGTCTGACCCAAATAGCAGATATAATCTGCAGGTTTTAGCTAAATGGCTCTGCAGATGTAGTTAAACCTGGTATATTGACCAGACTCTCACTAGAGCTGTGAACAAATGCCATCTCTGCTGCTGTGTCGCGTGTTAAACTGCACAGAAATCTGCACTTGTCCAAACCACAGCAACTTCCTGGATTTATTTTCTTGTTCCTGCTACAGACAGATCTGACCAATAAGCAAAGACAATGTTGTCACATGGTTTATTGTGATGCAAATTGGTGCACTTGCACTTTGCCTTGTGAAAAATCAATTCAAATGACCTAGTGAAATACTCCAAGTTGACAAAATTGTTACATTTGACCCAAAGCAAATTAACTTCGTGTGAAAATGCCCTCAGTCAGAATTCTTATTCTAAAAATGAGGTCATGCATCCCTCTCATTTATAAATCATGTATTCCTTATTGATTTTTTGATAGCTTAGTTAAAGCCAGTATTTGCAGCCATGACCAAAGGTTGGAGAATCTGGCTTCAGACCAAAAGGTCGATGGTTCAATCCCCTGGACCATCAGGAAAGCGTAGCAAAGGGCAGAATCGAGAAACCCGCAACATTCATGGCTAAGGAGCCCTTAAGCAAGGCATCTAACCCTCAGTTGCTCAACAGGTGTTGAGGTGACTACCCACTTAACCAAGTGTTCCACAAATTTACTGGTGTGCGTGTGTGCGTGTGTGCGTTTGTGTGTATGTGTGTATATGTGTTATATGGCCACAAATGGGTGAAATGCAGAGCCTAAGTTCTGTTTTACTTAAATATGTTTCTAATCTAATAATAGTTGCTCTATGTCAGTATCAGCTTGTGTGTGGTATTTTATGTAATGCAGTAGGTTTGTTGTTGCTAGAGTTTTTCCTCTTGACTGAGTTTTTTTTTTTTTCTCTAGTGGACCAGATATATCACTTGGCTTCTCCTGCATCTCCACCCAATTACATGTATAATCCCATCAAGACCCTGAAAACCAACACCATTGGCACTCTGAATATGCTTGGTAAGTACAGTTAAATAGGATTTTACTTCACTTCCCACAGGTTAAGTGCATGGAAGTGTAGGAGGCATGGAAGGTGACACAATCATTTATAGCTACAAAGTATCTCGATTTGAATGTGTAACATGTTTCATTTCTAACCTTAAGTTACCCGTAAATTCGTCTATCAGGAAACTATCTTTTTTTTAGGGTTTGAATTGTAGTTCTTGTGAAAAGAAGTAAATAGAATATTTGGCCTATTCATCTTGTTCAGCCTTGTTCTGTCACAAGTCATAGTTGGCCATTATCAAATTATTCATACAAGGACACTCTCGGTTCCCTCCACATCTATCTTTTCCAGATGCAAGCAGAGCTCCTGTCAACAATACAAGGATGATTACGAACAAGTGACTGAGCCTAGGCACTGCTGTCTCCACGGCAACCTGGCTGGTCACTAGCACACATCATTGGCAGATTGCCATGAATGTTTTGAAGTTTCTAGAAATTCATGAAAAGCAGCCCTGCCATTCTTTAACATTGTATGGTGACGGGGAATGAAGAGAAAACCAAAATAAGCAGGCAGTGTTTGTAGCCATTTTTACACGTATAAACTTAATTATGTTTAGACTCATTGATTTAACATTTAAAAATATACTCTCCTTCTTTTTTCTGGATACTTTTATGTGTAAACTTGGAACAAAATGTTGCCCCACTCAACTCTTTTCCTGAGCTTGATTGCATTTTTACAAAGTCACCAGTGTTTGTACTTGTTTTCTGTATCTCTCATGTATATTGGTGAGAGCACAAACACTTATAAACATGTGCTGTGGTCAGTGAGTGCTCTGTAACACAGCTGTTGAGTGAATAGAGATGTTACGTTTACAATTGACCACACGTTCACAGATGTCTCCTTTCATCCATAGCAGCTGTTTAAGCCCTATAATTGGAACATGGCTATTATGCAAAAGGTCAGATAGGCTTAATTGAATTTATGTGGGTATGGTTTCTATGACGTTAACACACTCAGTCCATTTAAATGTTCTTCCCCAGATACAGTGCATGCAGTAAAAAATCATACAGTTGGGAAAATAAGTATATGCTGATTTTTTTTTCTCCTACATACAAAGAATGGAGAGGTCTGTAATTTTTATCATAGGTATACTTCAACTTTTTTTATTCTGTCTCTCACAGATGATGTGTATCTACGATAAAAATGACACACCTCTCCATTCTTTGTAGGTAAATCTTGCAAAATCATCAGTGTATCAAGGACTTATTTTCCCCCACTGTCTGCTTACGAAATATCTCGTCTCAATGATTTTGTAGGAGATCAATTATTTAAATTTTACTTTGTGTGAGAAATAGATTTCCATATCATATTCCAGTGTTTATGGATTACAGCTGGTACACAGCAATGAGGTGTCAGGCTACCTGAACTATGACTCATGTTTACAGCGAAAAAACTGCTTTAGGGTTTATTTTCAGATGACAAGCAAACACTTTCCTTGACCTGTACAGACTTGATGCTTTGTCTCTTAGCGCTTGATTCCTTACTTTATAACAAGCGTAATTCCCAAAGGGATTCACCATGAAAAGTGTGATTATGATATTATATTCAACATCATTTTGTACAGAACAAGTGGCAAGAAGTATGGGATCAGCAGGAGCCTAACACTTTGCACAAAATGAATCGAATAATTCACCTAGACTGTATCCATCCCCTCTAAATTGAATTCCTGTGTTTTTTAATAAAACCCCAGCAGTGAAGTTACTGGAATCTGTATCTCGCTCCACATACAAACATCTGATTTGAGACATTCCAGTTACAAAGCTACTGGTTTGTTTTGTTGACTTGTAGCAGAACCACCTAAAATAGAGATGACTCCTCATCCTGTTGGAAATGTGTGGCCTCGTTTCATATATATGTACATGAAGTTTGTGCTTAAATGTCTCTAACGCCTTACAGTTTAAGTAGCAATTTAATTAATTTAAGTTAATTTAATCAGAATCGTTCATTGTTTATCAGGATGGTTGTAACTGTGTTTGCTGTAAACATCCAGAGTCAAGTTTTAAACAGAATATTCTTATTCGTATTTGTATGCATAACATCAGTGGCCGTTTTTGTTTGTTGAAACTTTGTGAAAGGACAGATTGGTGACAGTTATTGAAAGACGGGCATTTTATTTCCGTGAGAGCTGCTGTGGCAGTCCACAGGCACCATTTTGTTTTTGTCCCTCAGTCGATTTGAAATGAAGTGTCAACATGTGATTGAAGTGTTAAGCATTTTGACACAAATGCTGCATTGCCTTTTACAAATATGGCATAGTGCTTCATTTCAAATCCGTTACTGTGGTAAGGCAAAATGACAAAAATGATAGAAACGTTTATGGACCTGACATTTTCTTGGCCTCTGTTGTCCCCCAGTGATTAGTGACTGGTGGTCAGGCAAGTTTACTGTTGAGCTGTGAAAACAGAGCTGATGTTACTCTTGTCTCTCATCCTCTGTAGGTCTGGCCAAGCGAGTGGGTGCTCGATTGCTTCTGGCTTCCACTTCAGAAGTTTATGGAGGTATGTTCATATTGACAGTGTGGGTCATCGTAGCAGTAACTGAAGTGATGATGTGGGTGTCATTATTTAATTGCCGCAGCCATTAACTTTTGTCTGTGGCCTTTTTTGATTCATGCTGAAGTGTAGTGGTTTCACATTCTATGCTGCAGTGTCATTCCCAGCCTTTGTCTTGCCTGTCATTCCCTGGTCCTCTAGAGAGTCCATAAATTTGACTGGTTGGCTGAGAGGATGCAACAACCGATGTATTGATGTTTGTTAGCTGCTGGACATGTCTTTGCTCTTGACTGCTTGAGATTTCAGGTCAAAAGGGACAGTGTAGGGCTACACTGATGCTGGTAAACCACAGTAATTAGACTGAATTGCACAGAGTTTATCATTTCTTTATCACTTGGTAAGATTTGACACCGAATTCAAACATTATGTAATCAAATCACAGCTGATACAGACAGAGCACGTATTTTCAGCTTGAGCTTCTGTCTACATATACAGCATGTTTACTCTTGTAGTCTTGTGTAAATGTCAAAAAGAATCAAGAGAAAGCTTGACAGTAAAAATAAACCTTAATAAATGTAAGTGTTGATATCTAAAATATATTTGACCATACACATATGAGATTTAGATTAATTATGCTAAAATAATGCCTTATAAACCTGACATAACTTAAACATAACTTAAAAAGAAAAGAGGACAGACCACAGGGAACCTGACCATTTTAGTCAGACAGAAATCAAACTTACTATTCAAATAAAAATGCTCTTCCTTTCTGTGAAGTATTTACTGTTATTTTAAAACCACCTATAGAACCCAGAAAATGACATGGTAGACATACATTGCTGTTACCTTATACTGATTATTATGACTCTTATCATTCTTCTTCTTCCTCTTCTTCCTCCTCCTCCCCCCCCCTTTAGGGGTCGCCACAATGGATCATCTGCCTCCATCAATAACTAATCACAAAAAAAACGATTTATATATATTTATTTAACAAATGCCCCCCTCTCCCAGCCTCTTAGCAGCAATAAATCCAAGCAGACATTGTCTGTAGTGAATAAGTTGTGTGTCGTTCGTCAGAACAGTAACAATATTTGTTAAATGGGTTTTATTGCAGCCAAACTTCAACACACATGCTCAGTATACAGCATTAATTAGTGGGACAGCCCAGTGGGGTCAGTACTAAACCTTAAAGTGCTATTTACATATTTACTTGTATTGCAGAAGTGGAAATGTACTGTTAGGAGTCCTACCTTTGGATTCTAATTGGTGTAGTGCAACATAGTCACCCAGACCAGGAATTGAATTCCTGTCTCCCACGTAGTGTGGTAGCTCGCTGGCAGGTGGAGACGGTATCTGTTGTGCCACACCAGTTTAAAATATACTTACTTAAATGACATTTACAGGGGAAACTCTGTTGATACTCTGCAATATGAAGCTATCAGTTAATATCAGTGTCTGTGTATCTAATTAAGTGATAGTGGCGCATCAGCAATAAGCCCTTTCGTGCCTGATCACTCTCGTCCATATTTGAGGTTCAGCAGCCTGTTGTGTGAGGCTTTGATTTAAAGCAAAAAGACAAGTGTTGCAGAGCCCCGGGGCTTGGGAGACAGGTTTAATGTCCGTTTCTCTCAGATACCCTTTCACTGCTCTGACACTTCATAATGAGACACACATGCATATACACACACTTTTAATACACACAGTGCTTCTGTTCCACTGCCTCTACTTCTTGCTGGTTCAAGGTTGCAATGCATTGTCCCGCTGTCAATGCTCACTCAGATGTGTTCAAGTGCGATTCCCACATGTGGGGTTTGTGTGCCACATTTACATGTGGATGCGTATATATGCATGAGTTGTTGAATGTGGGCGCATGTGTGAACTGAATGACATAATTGGACAGCTTGTCAAATCAGATTAGTGTTAAGATTAGTTATTTTCCATGTTTTTGTCTTATGTATCTAGACCCCGAGGTGCATCCTCAGAATGAAGACTACTGGGGTCATGTAAACCCGATTGGACCTAGAGCTTGTTATGATGAAGGAAAGCGTGTTGCGGAGACCATGTGCTATGCCTACATGAAACAAGTAAGTATCTGACAGTCTTGTGGAACTAATTGGAACCTGAACAGTTGTAGGGATTTAATGCACCCATGCTATAAGTTAAGAAAATGGCACTAGTGATTAAGTAATTATGTAGGTTTTCTTGTTACAAGGTAAGTGTTTTATTTGCTACATTATTTATTTTGCTTTACTAATTATAAATTAAGTTTCATTAGTTTTTAATTCCATTTTAATTAAATGGATGCCAAAAAAGATGAAGTACAGCGAATGACTGTGAAAAGCAGATTAGGCTGTAAAAGGCTGTAGAAGGAAGTAAAAGGAAGTAAAAACTCTGTATAGTGGGACAGAATATGCACAGAGACAAAATATTGACAGTCTGTGTAAAAAAATCTTCATTATTGTTTGGTGTAGAAACAAGAACACTGGTCTACATATTAGCCATTAAACTAATACAACACAGATGGACAGAACTGCTCACTGGATGTTTTTGCATTCACGGACAAAACAAAGAATGCACTAAGAAGGACTTGTTGAAATTGTATGAAACTTTGTGAATGTAATGATATGATATATGTAAGTGATTACAGTATTACAGTGAAAGGAGTTGTTTATTAGAGAACAAGTGAAAGGAGGCTCAGTTACCCTGGTGGGCGACCTCTAGATTGGCTATAAGATGATACATTTGGGCACTGGAGCATGTAGGTTTCATATGGCATCCTGTGGCACCTTTACCCTTAGATGTTGCAGCTGCGCTGTAGAACCTGCACATACCTGGGAAACTCTTGCTGTGTGTGCCAGTTCTTGCCCTGCCAAGAGAGCCACAAGATCTGTCCTGCACATATCAATGAGCTTTAAGTGTCCCTTGTATTACTTCTAGGGGTGGCCGACTGTCTCGTGCAGTGGCACACCAGATCATCACACCAGCAAAGGCAGGATTAAAGTACTTACTGTGAGGCCTCCATACTCAAACCTGACTGTTCAATAATTTAATGGCAGTAGATTAAAAGGCATTTGACAGTCTGGCAGTGCAAGATTTCTTGGTGCTGTATCACTTTCCAGATGGGAATGATCTGAAAATGAATGCCCTGGAAGGGAGTGATCCTTGATAATGTAACTAATTCCTCTAACACAGGAAAACCATGGTATACAAGTATAGACAGATGCAGTTGTGTAGACAAATTCCAGTCTTTATCTGATATAAATCCTTTCTTGAATATCCACACTAAGTGATTGGCACCAGCCTTTGGTGAGTTCAATTTTTTGTTTGCTTTCCCTCGATATGTCTTTCAGATTTCATCTCTTTATCTTGTTCTCTAAAGTCCAAGCCATGCTTTCATTTAGTGTGTAATGTCATCATGAGAATATTCTCCCTCTGTCACCTTCATATTTACATGCCATTGCGCAAAAACGTCCATCACTGAGACAGATTGGTTTGAATGTAATCTGTAATGCATCTACCTTTTCTTTTATCTTGAAATGTAATGACATTTCCAGAAAGATCAGTGGATCCCCGAAGACAGATTATCTGAGAAAATCTGAACAGAAAATCTGTTCTCTGCCTGTCCTTTAAGTAACAATTCCGTTTCAAATTCTGAACTTCAAATCAAATAAAATCAAAAGTTTATTTATATAGTGCTTTTTACAACGCAAGTGTTGTCACAAAGCAGCTTTATAGAGATTCGGGTCCAAGCCTCTTTTGAGCAGCCAGTGGGTGACGGTGACGAGGGAAAAACTCCCTCAGGCTCGCAGGAAGAAACCTGAAGAGGAACCAAGGCTCAAAAGGGGAACCCATCCATACCGGATTTCTCAGTAAAATAACACAGGAAAAATATATGCAAAAAATGAACAAAAAGAATGGGATCAAAACAGTAAAATAAAGAAATAAAGAACTATAGGTACGGTGTCCTGGGTGGGTGGGTATGGATTATGAGAGAATGCAAGTTAAACAATCGTATGGCAATGCAGTCTCTGTGCTGAGTGAACCAGTGTGAGCATCCTGAGGTTGCTCAGGACAGCAGGATAGTGGGGTATTACTAGCCGGGGCTGGTAGCAACCGGCCACAAGCAATCTGGTACCATCCTCAGCCAGGCAGCAGGGGCAGCTCAGGACATGGGAGAGCGAGAAAGAGAGAAATGAAGTTTAGAGTAAATTTGACTGGAAAATGAAGTTTTAGTAAGAATGGCAGCAATGACCAGAAACCTATAAACAGTAACAGCAGGAAACCAGCCCTGCATAAAGAGAAATGTTTTTGATCTGGATTTGAAGACTGAGAGTCTAACTGAGTCAGATAACAGCGAGGCTATTCCAGAGTTGGGGCGCTTCATTGGAGAATGCTTATCCCCCTACAGTGTTTTGTCTGATACAAAGAACTGTCAGTTGGCCAGCTTTGTGGGAATGAAGAAGAATAAGAATAGGTTGTATGGTTTCTTGAAGATATTCTTTAAGGGGCTAAACCAATGAGCGAGTTGTAAACCAGAAGCAGTATTTTATAGGCAGTGTGAAAATGAACAGGTAGCCAATGAAGGAACGAGAGAACAGGACTAATGTGATTGAATTTCCTAGCTCATGTGAGATCTAGTTGGAGCTTGTGCAAGGATTTACCTGAACTTTCAACCAGAAGGCCTTTGCTATAGTCCAGCCTTGACGTTATAAATGCGTGTCCCAGTTTCTCAGAGAAAGTTCATTATTGGTAATATTATGTAAAGGGAGGAAGCCAGTTTTTGCTATGTTTAGTATGTTGACATTAAATGATAGAACTTTGTCAAACACAACCCCCAAGTTTTTTTTTCTTTTTCCAGTACGGGTATCTTTGAGAAACCATATAGATTTATAGCAGTATTAATTATATTGGGCTCTAGTAGCAAAATCTGTTTTATCAGAATTTAGTAACAGAAAGTTGAGTCATCCAGCTTTTACTTCACGATGGTGTGATGAGAGTATTTATTAACATTAAAACATTGGTGGCAGTCAGTCAGATTGAGGGTTGATCCTTTGTTGGCTTCATTATTTTCTAGGTTGTCTAGCAGAATTGAGTGATCTGCTGTGTCAAATGCGACACTAAAATCCAGCAGCACAATTCCTATCAAGTGAGAGCTGCAGGTCATTAAATGACTTTTAATGAAGCTGTTTCGTTAACCTCATTAATGTCATTGATGTGGCGGGAGGTGCACAGCTGCTGTTACACTACTTTTTCGGTAATCTTTGCTATGAAGGGGATGTTTGCTATTGGCCTATAATTTGCAAGCTCGTGTAGATCAAGGTTTTTTATAATTGGTTTCATGGTTGTGGATTTAAGAGTTTATTGCATGTGTCCTAAGCTTAGGGATGAGTTCACTACGGTAAGTAATAGTTCAATGACCTGCTTAAATAAATGTGTTGGTAAAGGCTGACTTTGAGGAGCTGATTAAACTAAGCAGGTCCTTTTCACTAACTGGGTTGAATTACTCTAGGCTTGACTCAGAGCAGGTGCAGCATTCATCAATATATGCAGCTGATTTTGGGGCCTGACCTTGAATTTGTAGTTGATTTTATTATATTTCATCATTAATCAATGTCATGAAGTCATTGTTACAGAGTTTTTGTGGCTGCAGGCTGGTTAAGAAATGGCACTGAAGATGAATCTATGGTTGTTTTTATTGTCATATGAAATGGATAATGATTTGGCTTTCACTAAGGCCACTTTATAGTCCATGAGATTATGTTTCGATGCACTTTGGAATGCTTCTATTTAACTATGTGCAGTCTGTTTTAGTGCACAGGAATGGTACCATGGAACTGCTTTTTTTCTCCCTAACTTGTTCAGTCCTGATTGGTGCAACCCTGTCCAGGTTAGAGTGAGATTATCTGTCATGTGCTACAGGGTCTTTATAGTTAGATGGAATGGACATGGTCGTGAAATCTGGAGGAATATCAATGAATTGATTAACAGTTGGCTTTTGGAGTATATTATGGTTTAGAATTATTTCAAATGATTATTTTAAGATTGGAGATGGAATCATTTTGAGAGAGACTGACATTCTCTGTCTCAATGCCCATAGTTAATAGTTAAGACTAACTCTAGTGTATGGTTGCAGCAGTGAGTGGGCCCAAAGACAATTTGAGTAAACCTGAATTCTTTCAAAAATAAATTGAAAAGCCATTGTAAGTGGGTCCTGCGTCTTTTTAAATGAATATTGAAGTCTCTGACAATCAAAGTCTTATCAGTACAGAGAACTATTCCAGTTACAAAGTCTGCAAATCCATCAAGAAAATCGGAGGACCAGGAGGACGATGTTATAAGCAGGAACGCACACTGATTTGCCGAGGCAGGAACCGGGTCAGCCACTTTCAGACCAAGTACTAAAGATTTAGTGTATCTAGCGAAACAAGCTTTATCTGAGGGAATGGAATGACTTTCCCCAGACAAACATCTGTGTGCCAACACAGGGGCTTCAGGCATTAACGTACAGAACTCCTTTCCTCTCTTTCTGACTCTGCATATTCTGTCAGGCATGTTTTATAAGACTGCCAGTACACATAATATCTGCCTGTCAAAACATCCAGGCTTCACCTGTTTTCACCCTGACGCTTAAAGAACACTGGTGTCTTCAGTAATCAGAGGAGCTTATTACATTTATTACATACTGAGTTGCACAATATAACTAGAGGAAGGGTGATTGTCAAGGAGATTTAATGAAATATTAATGCTGTGGTGTGGATATTTGCAGTCTGTGTGAAGACGTGCTATTTAGCTAGTTGAAAATCATAATTGGGCAGCTTGTCAAATCAGATTAAAGTGGAGATGATTATTTTGCTGTCTCTTTGTCGATGCATCTAAACCAATTAGCTGAACAATGGCACACACTGGGTGAGTTCAAGAAGTTGTCCTCTGGCTACCTCAAATTTGCTCTATATTTAATGTGTATGAGTAGATACACAAACTTGCATTTATTCTAATAAGAACAATTTTCCTTTTCCTGGAAAATGTGAATCTATCCTCACAGATTGCTCCTTCGTCTCTGTATCTCAGTCATGCAAAGATGTGGATCTTGTGTTTCAAGCATTAAACCTCTGTATTCCATCCTTGGATCCATTGCACAGACATATAGTGTGACACCCCCAAACAAGTGCTTTCCAGCTTCAGTCATAAATTGTGCTCTGCCGTGCAGAGAGTGAGTCATATAACCATTCAGATAATAAACTGAGATTATTTCAGAACCAGCAGAGTATTGAAGGCACATATTATTAACACTAACACTTCTCAGGTGTTTCTCAACAGAGACTGTTCAACTGGCAGCAATATTATTTGCACAATTCAATGGTGATTTCAGTGTGTCACTGGTATAATAAGCAGACCTGTGTGTGTATCAAGATATGGGGAAGAGTACAGAAAGATTTCTGCTGCATAGAAGGTCCCAATGCCATTATCCTCCATCATCCGTAAATGGAGGAAGTTTGGAACCACCGGGACTCTTCCACTGCTCAGTCTGACAGAGCTGCAACATTCCACTATGGAGAGAGGAGAACCTTCCAGAAGGACAGCTTCTGCAGCAATCAGGCCTGTATGGTAGACTGGCCAGACAGAAGCCACTCCTCCGTAAAAGACACATGACAGCCTGTCTGGAGCTTGCCTAAAGGCACCTAAAGTACTCTCAGCCATGATGCTAAGCATAATGTCTGGAGGAAATCGGGCACCTTTGAACAGGGCAACGACCCTAAGCACACAGGAAAGATAACAAAATTAAACAGCCAATATCAAATTAGTTTGGTCACTTTCTAATAGTAGATGCTGCACTTTCACATCAACTGTAGAGAGCTGCCTGTTATAACAATGTATTTATTGGTGTTCAGTATTCATTCTGATTCATAACTGATTGTAGATGAATTTTCTCATTTTGTCAAAGACCTCTAGTGCCTCCACACACAGCTCTGCTGTCTTTCTCACATCCTGTCTATGTCCATCAAATGGCTAAATGTGTTTGAGCAGTAGGCCAATAAAAGTGCAGATCTGTCACCCTTTTAATCCCCCAGGTTTCATATCCACTAATTAGCAGATTGTGGTCTCATACTTCAAGCTCTTTTGCCACCCCTTTGTCCCCTTACATTAGCACTTCATGTCACTTAATTTCTCTCAACTCAATCAAGTGTGAACAGTCTCCCCCACACAGAAACACTTGTTTGTCTAGTCAAAGGCAGCTCTTTTTATTTTTCCACAATGTGTGCGATCTCCCTTACTGCAGGCGGTGTGTTAAAAATAAAAGGTTATTACTTATTTAGATGTGCCTACGGTGTTCTTTTGGTCTAAATGTATAACAAACAAAATCCTAGACAAACAATAAATTCACATGTAACATTATTAGGATTATTGTTCTTGTAAATTCTAAAGAATTTTACCATTTCATATTTTGAATTGGTGTATTTTTGAATTATCACTTGCATACGTTTTGGCAGATGGATTTGCATAAATCTGATGTTCTATATAAGAGATTATCCCAGTAGTAGTGTTCATTTATCATTTTAAATACATTACTGTATTCCCTCACACTTTAAGTGATCGTGAAAATGCTTTAATAATAGATTATAAAATATACATATAATTACACCAGAGAGACTGGCTCCTTTAGAGTCAGCATACATCTAGTGTGATATGATGGGGTATTTTCATATTTGAACGTACATTGAATTGTATCCTTGAAGGCTAAAGTATTTGATAAGTATTATTGGTGTTTCTTCAATTATGTATTAATCCAAAACATTGCTTATTAAATAAAAGGTGAAATTTTACAGTTTATCATAACCGTCAGTCTGCAATATGATTGGCTAAAGATTTAACACATGAAGTCAACATTTGACTTTTGTGATTTTATGCATTCAGTCATCTAGCCATTCATTCATCCATCCATCCATATTTCCATTTTGCATAGCTGAGTTTAGACAGTATGATGAATCTGAGACACATTTACATATGAGTCCTTCTACAGGGTCAGTGCCATGCTTTCAATTCAGTCTACTGCTTCTAAACGTATCGCCTGCTCTTTTAGGAGACATGCAATGTCTCATCCTGAAGAAACTGTCCATAAATACAAGTGGATAATGAGAATAATGCTTTAGGCTCGTCTGAGTTTGTCCTGCCAACTTTCTGAACACTGTATGCACATTTATTTGAATGGTAATACTAAAGTTAAATAGGACAAAGAGATCTGCACACACTTATCAGTAAGCAGAAGTTGAGATTTAAAATCGTGGCTTATACATGATACTTTGAATTCTCGTGGTCATGACCAAATGAAATATGAAAATATAATACAATATTTCTTGAGCTGCATTTTTTTAATTAGTTTACAAAAAATAAACATGAACATTGTGCCTTCTCACTTCACTGTGCTCACAACATTTCATGGCCAGACAATCTTTTTTACTGTAGAGAATGACAATTTTCTCGTAAAAAGCTTTTGATTGAGGAAAGCTGCTGGATGCCCGGCATCCTGCTGATGCTGATGAAGTACAAAGTTTATATAATCAGTATAATACTGATTCACAATATGAAGCATGCTTACTGTCTTGAAAAGCTGCTTCCTCATCTGCCATCTGTTGAATCTTGGGTGGGCTACTCTTGAAGCTCAGATCTAGACGTTTGCTGTCCATGTAGAAAGTATTTTACAGAAACTTACTTCACACAATCCTGCCATTTGCAGAAAAGGCATTTACGTCATTAGCAAAGGGCTTCAAATGACTTCAACTTTTTAGACCTGGAGTCTGATGAATCCATTGCCATTCACATCCCTCATGTATTCTGTCTCAGGATTCTGTCTATGGAAGATTGTTTGAGACACACTGAATGTGTTGGAAAACCTTGTGGGTGTCTCAGTTTATCTTCCCAATATCAACTGTGTAGTGATGCCATTTAAATATGCTTCTGCTAAGATGTTCAAGTGTGGCAACACCTGGTCCAAGAGCCTTTGAAAAGTTGCTGGAGCCCCACAAAGACCAAAAGGCACTGATTTCTGGATGCACTGTCAGCTTTACTTTTCAGTCAGGCCTTGTCCATATGTTTGTTGGTTTTTAATATCGTTGCTTTTTGCATGTGCTTTGGCCTTGTCTCCACACATGGTCTAAGCTGTTTTGGTGGTGGTTGAAAAAGCTGGTCACCCAAGCAAAAACATATCCTATGCTGGTAAGCAAGCTAGTTAGCCAGCTCTTGATCAGCAGAGTGTATGCTGCATTTGATTTTAGTCATGATTGGTCATGCTGGTCAACCAGGTTGGTCCTGCTGATCAAGCCGGTCAACCCTGCTTGGTCCTGCTTTTTTACCAGCTTAGTCATGCTGGTCAGACTGCATGGTCATACTGGTTATGTAGCTTGATTGGGTTGATTATGTTTATAACTAAACCATCATACTCTTACAAAAAGATTCTCACTGTCTTATTCAAACCTTTGACATTGGTTTGCTCTTGTTTGTTGAAGCGAGTGAGGTCACTACGGAGTGGGGTCACCCTGGCCAGATTACCTCTGAAGTTGTCAGAAAGAATGTCATCGAAAACAGACCTCTTGCAAAACTGGTCCTTTTGCACTGGTCCTCACCCTGATCTTGCCATTTCCCTTGAAAAATCACTGGTCTCTCCATCGACAGAAGCACAGAACCTGGGTGTAGTTGTGGATGACCAGTTATCGTTCTCAGTCATGCAGGTTTCTCCTATATAACATCAGGAGAATTTGACCTTTTCTTTCTAGAGAGGCCACTCAGGTGCTTGTTCAGTCTTCTGTTATTTCAAGACTAGACTACTGAAACTTGCTTCTAGCTGGCCATCAGATCATCAGGCCCTTGCAACTTATCCAAAAGGCAGCGGCACGACTCGTCTTCAATGTTCCCAAGTTAAGGCATGTAATTCCTTAGCTGCCCACTTTAGATTTTAAATTTCGATGCTGGCTTACAAAGCCAGAAATTGGCCAGCCCCTTTGTACTTGAAGGCAAAGGTCAAAACTTGATCTGTACCAAGAGCCCTTCGAGCATCAAGTGCAGGTTGGCTTGACCCACCATCCCTCAAGTCGCAAACAAGACCAGCATCCAGACTCTCTTCTGTTCTGGCACTAAAATGGTGGAAAAAAACATCCCCTGGGAGTCACTCGTTGTCTTCAAAAGCAGACTGAAGACCCATCTCTTTCAAGAGCATTTACCTCCTATAGGTTAATAAAGAGACTGAATCTTGTTAGTCTCCAATCTGACATTTGTTTTCGGCAGCACATAAGCTTAAAGGATCTCTGGATTCTAGCCTCTTCTAACTAGCTAAGGATATCTGAGTGAACCGCAAAGAGCTTTTGTAACTCTCACTGGATAAGGACGTCTGCCAAACGCTGCAAATGTAAATGTAAAAAAACCTTTTCTAGGGTGAAGATATTCTAAATGCATGCATGTTTCTGGCAAATCTCAAATAGCTTCATACTTCATGTATAGTGGCATAAAACTACAACATCTACACACATTGCACTAGATTTCATATTTCCACATGTGTATCAATGTAAATACTGCTTTATTTCCTGTATATAATGCTGTATTTAGATTTAGAATACATAGTTGTTTTTTTTTTTGTTTTGTTTTTTTTTGTTTTTTTTTTTTTTAATGAGCACTTTGGACTGTTTTAGACTGTATTAGACTCATCTGCAACAGCTTACTTTAGCCAACTGGAGTTATTTAACTTACAAGCAATTGCAGGTATCTAACAATACTTACACTCTGTAATGAAAATTCATGCCCAGAGGGTTGCTTTATTAATTCTCTGGCTGTTTTGGCAGTCAGTGTTGAGTGTCATGCAATTAAAAGCTGTCCTGTAGTTGAAAGGGCTTGCAGATTCTGCCATCGACATTTTTCCAGTTTTAGTGATTTTTTTTTCCGTGAATTTCATTATCTCTGAATTGTTCAACTTTGTTTTTCTCAAAACCATTCTCCAGTCTTGAGTTTGTTCACTGAATGCAGGTGCCTTCACCAGTTACACATTTCTTGGTTGCTGAATTGTTTTCAGCTCACCATTTGTAACAGTAGGAAAATGTAGTCAGTTATTTACTAAAAAAAATCCTGAATGTTTCCAAACCTGTGGAAGCCTTCAACCTGATGGCACTGATCCTCATTGTGAGACTCAGTGTAAATAAGATTAATGTGTTTTATTTTTCCTATAATTACCAAAATAGTGTTTGCAGTTGTCCTCAAACTGTGCATGGCTTAATGGCCACACACACCATAGACATCTGCTGACTCTGACAATTACAGCAAAATGTGAGGTGTGTTTAAAACTGGGCTAATTGACAACAAATACCTTCACAGCTTTCAGTAGAATATTTTGTGTAGGTTTGTCTTGCAACATTTAGTCAACAACAAATATTAATGACAGATCAGTACTTTAAGATATCTGAACACAGCCTTGCCTGTAAATGCACTTTGTGATTGTATGATGTGTGTACTTTTTTCAAGATGTTGATGTACTATGTGGGATGTTTTACTTGTAAGTTTATTAAATGGTAGGAATCACTTCACTATGATGTAAACCTTGTTTCAGGAAAGTGTATATGGTGCGGTGTGTCATGTCTTTTTTTTATTTAGAATTTGAATTATGTAGCTTGATGTTTTAAGTTCAATATTTAATCCATTTATATAGTCAGGTTGTGGTGATTTGCAGGTCTATTAATAGATCATTCAGAATTGAAAGTTGGCTTAATCATGATTCCTGACGTGTCTGGCTAGTCCCAGTCTTACAAATAAATATTTTTTCTCTATAATTGTATCAGACATTTCTAAAGCAAGTGCAACTAGCTCTCATTCAGTTTATCTGATCAGTTTTGTCTGCAAATAAATAAAAATGTATTTTTCTTTTGATCTTTGATTCCACTCGTTTACTGATCAATACAATGGTTAATCCTATTAACAATGATATGTATTGTTGCTTGAACTGTCATTAATAATTTGATGTATGTCTTCACTGAACAGTTGACTTGCAGTCGTCTCTTACTCATCTCTTAATCTGTATGATCCAAATCTATTTCTGAAATCCTGATTTCAGGAAACTACCAGCTCTAGATGTGTCTATGACACATACAGTGTGCCTAAAGCTCATATATGTAATACAGCTTGGTTTTCTCCTCCAGGAAGGTGTGGAAGTACGAGTGGCAAGGATCTTCAACACATTTGGTTCTCGTATGCACATGAACGATGGTCGGGTGGTCAGTAACTTCATTCTGCAAGCTCTGCAGGGAGAGCCACTGACGGTGAGGCACATCAACTAACTGTCAGACACATATACACATATGTGACCATACAGACACACACACTGCAACAGTGACAACACTTCCAGTTAGTGACTGAATATGTCATATAAAGGAACTATATGTTTCTAGCAGTGGTTTGGGTATTCCATGGTCTGTACAGATCATCCCCAGCAGTTGAGATGTGTGTGTGAACTGCAGGTTTATTTCCAACGTTCAACCATTAACAATGTTAAATACAGTAATAACCCATTGAATGTCGAGAGGGTTGCAGAAGAAACATACAGACTAAGCGGCTGTAAGTCACATGAACAAATTTTGTGGATAAAACTATAATGGTTTGTAAACAGTGTTTCATGAGAGCTATAAAGCAACACACCAAGCACAGCCACACATCAGCAATGACATCACTCTTGTGTGTCAGAAGAGAAGCAGAGTTATATTAGTGAGTGTCATATGTACACGGGATGAGTGTGAAAATGAGAACACTTCAAGCACCTGAACATTCAGTATATGAAATCTTTCATGTTGTGCATGTTTCATTGCTAACTTTAACCATGTTACTGGTGATGTTTTGGCAGTTTGCCTCAAAATAATACTTTAAGTTCAATATATATCAGATACAAACAAATTCTTGGCCAAGCAGCACCTGAAAATACCTCTGGTTTTATCAGAGCCATTAATGGAACTTGTGAACCATTTAAAATCTCTTCCTGGTTAAACCTCAAGTGGATTCCTTTATGCTGCACTACATAAGTCACAAATCTGTGGGCTTTAAGAATGTTGAAGTTTTTATACAGGTTTCAATCGTATTACAGAGGTGTACAACTTCTGCACATACATAGCTGATTGATATTCAGAGCAATGAACAGTGCACAAGCAGCTGCTCTATTTCAGCCTTAAACTACAGATCAATTCATCAGACTAGCTCAAAATATATAGACCCTGTTGTGCTGCAAAAGCAAAGACTACACTTCTTTTTCTTTGCAGAGTGATTTTGTAAGCTGTAAGCAGTGTGTGAGTAGAATCCGAGTGCTGTCTTTTACTAGTTCTGTCATTTTCATATATATTGCTTTTTCCTGTTTTCTTCAGGTTTATGGATCAGGATCTCAAACAAGAGCGTTCCAGTATGTCAGGTAAGCCTAGTCACACTTCGATGGCTACACTTTACTGAACATTCTTCAGAATGCATTCAGTGACGTCTGATTCTTGTGCTGAGCCTTGTTCATCAAATTGCATAGTGTTTCTGGCCAAAGGCCATGTGAAAATTTCACGGACACATTTTTATTTATAATTGTATTGAAATGTTTAATTCATCATTTTCAGTGTACAGTCAAATTCACATCTGATCAGAGTGCCTGTACATGACTTATCCGTAATTTCACAAAGAAAAATACATCACAAAGTACAAAATATCATTTGTCACACTAATTGCTCACATGATATCCTGAAATGACTGGTAATTCAATCAATCAAAGTTTATTTATATAGAGCTTTGTACAACAAGGCGTTGTCACAAAGCAGCTTTACAGAAATGCGGGTCCAAGCCTCAAATGAGCAGCCAGTGGGCAAACAGTGGCCAGGAAAAACTCCCTCAGGCTAGGAGGAAGAAACCTGCAGAGGAACCAAGGCTCAAGAGAGGAACCCATCCTCCTCTGGTCGACACTGGAGAGCATAAACAAAGGCACATACATGGGCATAGAACATCAAATAGAAAAGAAATGAAAGAGAGGAAATAAAATTTTTTGCTTGCATTAACTGTGATAAGTATGAAGGGATAATGGCAGTGGAAATTTGAGTTGGATACAAGCTAGTATTGGTATTGAAGTCCATGCAGGTTAATCTAGTAGTCTAATTTAGCAGTTGGTTCTAGGAAGTGCATGAGTAGAGGGAGTGGACCAGTATCCGCCAGGCATCCGGGGCAGCTCGGGACATGGGGGAGAATAAAAATAGGTCATTAAAGTTTGAAGGTTATTAATGTCATTTGTAAGTGTGTGAAAGTTCTAAATCTTTATTAGCTTGATTAGTCTTTCAGTTAAGTTAGAAGGTACAAGCAGTAGGGAAGGAAGTCCTAATTCATTTTACCTCCCGATTCAATCCCAAGTCTTTTAAGATTGAACCTCAACTGAATTCAATGAGTTATTTCATGTCATACAGAGTGTACCCTTTACATTAGTAACACATATCATTTATCTATCATGTATTAGATGTTTTAGCCTGAAATAAACACAACAGTTACATCACTCCATTTAGCTGTTTTCCAATGACTTCAATACTGTTTACTCTTTAATGTTTAATACTAATTTGCACTGGTCCATCAATTTCAGTCATTCAGAATTGTTCTTCTCCATTCAGATACCTTGCGTTTCTTTTTCAAGTCTGGGTTTGCTGACTGAAAGCAGATGCCCTACCAGTTTCAGCTCATCAGTAATAGTTGTGGTAAAATGTTTATTTGGCCAAAACTGCTCATATGTCCACCGATGTGTCATTACATTAACATCACTGCCAGGTGAAAGGAATAACACTGATGATCTGGCTTTCAGTATATTCAGAATTTATACTTTTATGCACAGCTAATTAAAAAAATAACCATTTTAGACTCTTCTGATTGTCGAATTTAAGAACACGAAGTAGCTTGCTCCTAAATGCACTGCTGCTGCTAAATGTAGGCTCATGACCATGTGACTAGCTGAACTGAATACTTTCTCACATTTTTGTCTGACTGTGAAAAGCTGCGAGCAAACTGTGAGCGTATCTACAAAATAAACAATGTAAAATGTACATTTAGTACTGTGTATATAAAACAACAGCATAACTCCATCAGCACTATAGTAGTACAGTACTGCAAGGAAGGAACCAGATGTTTGCTTTATGCAGGAGAAATTGATTTAGCACTTAAATTAAGTCTCTGAATTTCAGAATTTTAAAAATGCAGTTATCTGTTGGAACAGCAAATTGGGGCACACTTCCTTCCCTTCCAGTACCCGTCAGTTTAGAAGTCTGTAGTTCTAAAGTGAATGTTTTTATGAAGATGCTTTTTCTGTACAAGGTCTCAGATCTGAAGCTTATCAGTGTTGTGTTCACAAACAAATCCATCTGTTCTTTTTCTTCTGGTCTGTTTCATAATAATGCAACTACGTTCTTGTGCTTTCCTTAGACTAATTCCCAGTTGTCAGAACAAATGATTACTTACTTTATGGATTTTTATTTGGTTACATGGTTACTTGCATTTTAGTGTTTAAGTTAATCTCTTACAAGCAATAATGTGTCCTGGCATTTTTATTGTCTTATTTTTCATGCTTATCTTTAAGCTGCACCAATAAGAGCTTTACAACATTGAAATGACAGCTGACAGACATCACACTGGTATTTGGTCATTTGTAGCACTAATGCAAACCACACAATGTTTTCTGCTGTTATGCAAATTTAGAATTTTCCTAATTATACAAATTGGAAATAGACTGCAGCTGACCACTACTGGTAATGTTCTGAGGAATATCTCTGGACACACCTGCAGTGAGATTTCATGGAATTTTTTCAGGTGCACTGAAGTAATTTCAAAGGCAGAATGGCTGTTTTGATTTAAACGCTGTGTGTATTTGCATGTAGACTGAATGCCTTTCTTGCATGTAAGATTTTTTCATGGTCTCTGAGCTCATCTCCATATGTAAGCTGAAGGCTGTCCGGCTGAAGGGACGAGGAGTAGGAATAAGAGATGCCATATAAGCTTTACCATCTGGATTTAGTCATACCAATTTTCTATGCAGTTACAATTTTTCCCTGGACACTAAACGTGACTTTTGCTTATTCAACATTGCCCCCACCCCCAAATGCAGAAATGCTCATCATCTAAATCAATCTAGGTATGTGAAGAGGTTCTTCAAAGAAAAGCAGCATGAAAGCTGTGTGTGTGGATGGCGATTTGAGAATAATCCAGGCAAACAGCTTTCATCCAATGCAGAGGCATTTCTCCAGCAAACTTGAACTCTTCATTGCTGGTAGGAGATCAGAGCCATCACAGGCTGTTTGAAGCTTCACTATCTCAGCAAAGCAAAAAATTTGCACCTAGAGGTGCAGGGTTTACTTAATTAGAGTTGCCTAAAGAGAGAGCAACAAAGATCTTAACTGCATCTTCTCCCTCTGAGATGCCACTGTGAAGGGCTCAGTACCTTGCTGATAAGGTTTCTCAAATCCCGAGCCAAGTTCCTGAATGGAACTCAGTACCAATCAGGAACTCTAGTTTTCAGTCATATCCAGAAACCTGTCAGCCTATGTGTGTTTCTTTGTACTTGTTCTGATTATCTGGAATTTTTCATGTAGGCACCAGGAAAATATTTTTGAGTTTGACTTTATAAACCGCCTCGGAGGCATGTAAATTTAAGTTTTTGGGGAGGGAGAATTCAGAGGCAGAATGTCTCCTCTACCTCAAACACAGTACAATAGCACCTCACATTGTTACTTACAATATATTGATACATTTTTATAGGTCAATCAAAACTAAACTAATGGTACAAAAATGTGGAAACAGATTTGCTTTTATTGTTGATTGCATTTTCTCATTTTCTAAAGCAAAGAACTGCAACAAAGACAAGCATATTTGTTTTTATTTAAATATTTAGTTTTTATTTAAAAGTGGCATAGAGCATGTTGATTTCTGTAGATTGTCGCGATCCCTTTGGGAGTTACCACAAAAAATTTGGCGTCTAAGCATTTTACGCCATAATGGAGTCAGTAGAGCACAAATGGTGAGCAAAGATGTTTGAATGGTCTTGTTTATAATAGATGTGTGTCTTAATGAGTTTTTGCTTTGTGGTTTTTTTTTGTTGTTTTTTTTGTATGGCGTGACCTGAATAACACCACTGCAAATAACCCTGAGTTTAAGAAGTGTTTTGGAGTGTTTTGAGTGTTTTGGAGTCTACCAGAATGCTCCAAATTCACTAATCACTAAATGTCTCTAAATGTAAACCTAAGCTTAATGAAATATCATTTCTTGTAGGAACAATGCTACTAGACACTGCTTTAGATGATTGGTTTCTATACCTGTCACTTTGTTCACTGCTTGTGATTATTGAAGTTTAAACAAAAAAAAGCCTATTTACAGAGAACTGTTCTATGATGGAATGGAAGAGCCAACACTAGAAAGGTATTCTATAAATGTGTAACGTGTAAAGTGTAAGTTAGTAATGTTAGTTTAAGACAGGACAGAGCAAATATGGCTGTGCAGTTGATTGACACACTTTAAATTATGCTAATTTTAGCAAAGTTGTACCGCCTTAAGTCAGAACTTGGAAATCGGTCTCCTGGTTACTCCAGAGTCTGGAAGCTAGAACATAGTTTGCATTATGATATCACTGCCCTCTCTCTTATACAGGGTCAGCAGTCTTTTCTCTCACTGTTCATTTACTTCGGACATCATATCATTTTTGTCGTACTCTGGATCTGTTTCCAGCATTAAAGCTCAATACATAGACAGGTGCCTTTGGGACTCTTTCTGAATTGAGAGACTTTTCTCAGGAGACCACAGGCTTTGCTTGGAGTCACTGTGATTGGGCAGTAAACACAATCACAGTGAATAACAAATCATCAATAACATGAGAAGAGCCATGGAAAATCAGTCAAGCGTAGTCACCAGTAATCATGGAAAACATGGAAAACAAGTGTAGTCACTGGTAATAATGGTAACTCAATCAAGCATGGTCACTGGAGACGCTCCTGGGGATTTTACTGAAACAGTAAAGAATTGCAAGCAATTGTGAAGACATGAAGACATGATTTTCTTTTTCTTAAAAAGACCAATAAGAAAATGGTAATGGGGTGGGGGTGTTGGCTGCAGATTCCAATAATTTTGCCTCAATACATAATCAAAGAGTTTTTGGATTAACTAAGTGAGCTTCTATTGAATTAGGCTGTTTTTCAGACTTTATCATTTACAATAAGCTTAATGTCAGTTCAGCAGTAATGGATGATAAGCTGTTAAGAATGTAAAAGAGATTTGGGGACACAAATTGTTTAAGCTCAGCTATAAAATCATGATGTTTCCCTGATTTTTAATGGGAGACTAGTGATGCTGTTGTTGCTTCTCTGCCTTTGGCTCGCTTCCAACTGGGGAGAAGAGCAGGATAACATGTTGTCCATTTTAATCAAGATAAATATTTTAGCTCACAGATAATTCCAAATGTATCACACTGTCCTGTTAAGGCCATGTCAGAGTACTGATTACATTCTGACAACAACTCGACCAGCATAACTCAGCATTAGTCATAATTCAGACACAAACAGGAGAAAGTTCATTGTTGAGCTGACAGTTTGCTAAATGGGATGGTATGACATTAATTCCTTGTGGAATGATATCCATGATGGATAATGTTGTTGTTGATTTACTTGTTCAGGAGTTCAGCCAGCACAGCAAATTGTACATTGCTTCTCTGCCCTTAACACAGTGCTAACTGGGGAAGGGGCAGGAGGATAACACTCCTACAACCATGTAATACTGTGTAAACAGAGTAATATTTGTGTAAAGTCCTGTAATATTACTCTGCCACATCACACTTTAAGTGACTGGTCTGTAACTTTCTTGTCCTTTGTGGTGGCTCAAAGAGCAATAAATCTCACTTCCAAACTGTAGGGGGAGCGCAGGAGCAAAAAATACAAATAGCCCATAATGCTTGTTTAATATGCTTTATTCATTCAGATTCAGAAATCTTGCTGTTATCCGTTTACATTTACAGCATCTCTCCACAATCAACTCCAAATGTTGCCCACTATCTGCTCTTGCTTTTGTAAGCTGATGTAAGACTAACTCAAGCTTTCACTCAACACTCTATTTTGAACTTTGTTCAGGTTTTTAAAAGATGGGAGCATGTTTGAGTGCTTATTTTGTCATCTCTGCACCTTTATTCTTTCTTGATCATGACTGTAAGAGCAGGATAATGAGTAGTGAGTGTGAATGGGTGAAGTGTTAATCTGTCCCAGTGGGTTAATCTTATTCTTTGTTTATTCTATGTTATGAGTTTCTTGTAACAAATGCAGTGCTACTACTGTATGCATACATGTAAAGGTTGTGAATTCCTGTTTACTCATTCCACTACTGTACTTGAATTAGTTGTGTTCTCTATTTTTGAGATATTAAATATCTCATTAGAATATTTACCCCTCTCTTTCAGTGATCTTGTGAATGGCCTTGTGTCCCTGATGAACAGTAATATCAGCAGTCCTGTTAACCTGGTGAGTTTGTTTTGTTCTTTTCTGAGAAAGATTTCATATTTTATTATATGCTCTGTGGTTTTATTTTTACTTTATTTTCTACATGATTATATAGTAAGTGGCTGTGTCTGGATGTCATTTTCCCTCGAACCATACTCATTCATATTGAGCATATGCAGACTTTTCTAAATAGCTAATATCATTCATCACAGAAAACACATTTTCCTGAGGCTCATAAAGGCTCAGTATTATTGATTGATAATCTCATCTGATTCAGGGAAACCCGGAAGAGCACACCATATTGGAATTTGCTCAGCTTATTAAAAGCCTAGTTGGTGAGTTGGAAATCAAACTCTCTTGCTCTCTAGCTTGCTCTTTTCCTGTCTGTCTTCTGTCTGTCACTTTTAGTGGATAAAGAATTGAACAAATGTCTGATTCTTTGTGTTTGGGAACGGAAATGGAGTAGTTCGGACAAAAATATCAATCCATATACGAGCACATCTATCAAATGCAGTGCATCTGGAAAGAATTGCACATTTTATGTTACAGCCTAATTCCAACACAAAAAAAAATATATATAACGTATGTAAATATTCACAGCTTTTAGTATGACACTCAAAATTGAGCTCAGGTGCATCTTGTTTCCACTGATCATCCTTCAGATGTTTGTACAATGTGATTGGAGGATACCTGTTGTAAATTCAGTTGAGTATAGAAGGTCCCATAGTAGACAGTGCACATCAGAGCGCAAACCAAGCCATGAATTCTAAGGTTTGTCAGTAGACCTCTGAGACAGGATTGTATCAAGACCCTGGAGAAGGGTACAGAAAGAAGTCTGCTGCATTGAAGGTCCCGATGAGCTCAATGGCCTCCATCACTGGTAAATGGATGAAGTTTGGAACTACCTCTACTTCATAGAGCTGTCTTCCGGGCCGAACTGAGTGATCATGGTAGAAGGTCCTTAGTCAGGGAGGTGACCAGGAATCCATTGGTCAGTCTTATGTCTCCATGGAGTTGGAGTCTTATGTCTCCAACATTGCTCTATGGAGAGAGGACAACCAGAAGGACAGCCAAATTGCCTGTATGGTAGAGTGCTCAGTGCTCAGTATAAAGCACATGACAGCCCGTCTGGAGTTGGTCAAAAGGCACCTAAAGGACTCTGACCATGAAAACAAAAAGATTGAACTTTTGGACTGAATGTGAAACATCATGTCTGGAGGAAACCTGGTACTGCTCATCACCTAGTCAATACCATTCCTACAGTGAAGCATGGTGGTGCATCATGCTGTGGGGATTTTATTCTCCAACACCATCAGGTTCTGCATTGAAGAATGGGAAATACTTCCCTAACAGGTGTGTCAAGCTTTTAGTATCATACTCAAAAATAAGGTTCTTCAACAAAGGATTGAGGAAAAGCTGTGAAAACTTATGTACATGTTATATTCTTGTAATGTCTTTAAAAGGTTTTTTGTTCTACTTTTGGTCAACATGGTTTATAGCTTATGAAAATCCAGAATCATATATCACAACGTTTAATTTTGAGTATTAATCAGTTACTCATCGTGAACAGCAACGTGAGTGCCCATTTAAAAATGCTGCTTCATAATCCTGCTTTTAGTGTGGCGTGACACCACATACTGTATTGTAGTAAAAAGGATTCCAGTTACTCAAGATTGTTGCCTCCACCATTCAACTCTGCTGAGAAGAATGTTTGTGTTTATAGACTAATGCCTTCTTTGTGTCCAGGGAGCCGCAGTCACATTCAGTTTCTCCCAGAGGCACAGGATGACCCTCAGAGACGGCGGCCAGATATCCGGAAAGCCAAAATGCTCCTCGGCTGGGAGCCTGTGGTGAGTGCACTGGTCTTCCTTAAGGGTGTGTCATTAAATAAATACATACAATGAAAGTTAAACCTCTGTTTTTCACCTGTGACTCTGTTTTTCTCTTGTTGGATTCATATTCATTCATTCATTGATTTACTTTTTCTACAAAAGATTGTGTGCATTCAGTGTGTGCTTAAGTTGTTCTAGTTGACCTCATAAACGTCCAGACACATTACAGGTGCTTTGTGATTTTTTTACCATCATGATGTCAATATTGGTGGGAGCTCTGAAATTGGGGGCCTAGAATAAAGCTTAGTTGGTGACTTAATGACTTTTTCCTGTAAGTTATTCGAGTCAAACGTTCAGTTTATGTCAGCTGAACAGTGAGATCTGTCTACTGTGCTGCGCTAAAATAATGGTCATTTTTCAGTACAACAGAACGCATTAGACCGCCGTCTCATAACGGTCTGTTTTTGTTTTTAAATGTAGGTACCACTGGAGGAAGGGCTGAACAAAACTATTCAGTACTTCAGCAAAGAACTGGAACATCAGGCCAATAATCAGTATATTCCCAAACCCAAGGCTGCCCGCATGAAGAAAGGCAGGCCAAGACACATCTGAACAGTGGGCTTTTCTCTCAGGGATGCTGGGATTCTGGAGGTTTCTGGAGCCTCTAGCTGCCATTTTACACAAACGGGGGTTCTCCTTTAAAAGGAACATTAGAAGAAACAAAAACATTTTCCTGGTGTTTCTCTTTCTTTATTTTTGTTTGTTTTCTGGATTTTTGTTTGCCTTTTTTTTTTTTTTTTTTTTGGAAAAGCAATCGTAGTTAAGAACTGTTTCTGTCACGCTTGCTTTTCAGATATGTGCCTCAGAAAAATGAAATAGAGGAGAGAAAAAAAAGAAAAATTCAGATGCTCAGAGTCCTTGCCTTGCACTTTGGATTTGTCAGTCATATGTTATTTAAGAAAGAGCTGAAAACTCCACCTTGTGTTTTTGCGTTTATGCTGTGCAGTTTTGACTGTTATGACTTTTATTGGTGTTGTTGATGCTGTGAGTGTCTTTTTGAACAGACACTTGTTTTCCAAGTTAAGATTTTGGAGCTTTTGAGGTTCAGGAGGCTATGATTTAGTTTATTTATCATGAATGTGCAGCCCGGAACAAGAAACCTCATTCAGCCATTCTAGAAGACATAAGAAGAAGAGAGGAAGATGAAACTATGGGAATGACTGACCTGCTTTATTTTTTTGTGATTTTGAGCAATGTAGAATTGCTGTGATCACACTTCACACAAATCTCAGATCCTTTAATGAATTTCAGGTGGAAAAAACTATTTTAATAAAATATTTACACTGATTGCTCCCCTATTTCTGTTAGTATGTTTTTTGGAGGTGCCTGAGTGTGGAAACAGGTTCGTCTCTGCCTGAAGTTATAACCCAACTAAAATTTGGTAGAAGGAATTCATCCACCTATAAATACCATCCACTTTTCACCTTGCCTTCATGACAACTTCACACCCACCTCCAGCCCCCTGCCACCCCCTTTGTTCTTCTCCAAGGATTCAGCCTTCCAAGGCATAGACAAGCACTGCTTGTTTCAGTGGTGAATGTCACAGATTCATGCACAAACCTTCAGTAAATATTTCAGTCTTTAATTCATGCTGGTTACTGGAGGTTTCAAAATTAACAAAAGGATTCACTGTGTATTACAAATATGCAGATGACAGGAAAACACTATTTTTATTTGTTCTGTGTTTACATACTGTAATCTGGTAATGCTACGCATTGATACAAATAGGATCTTATGACCTTGACCATCTGTGACATATTTTGATGTTGAGGATAAAGGGTTTAGTAGGTCATGTGTAAGTAAATATTTGCTGTCCTGATGCATTTGTGTTCTCCCTGAAATGACGATTTTGATTTGCTTGAATTCCTTGAAATTTCCTTAAATTGATCGACAAAGGGAGAGAGAGGAATTGAACAAGACAGCAAAGTGGCCGACATTTGGACCAGCCGCAGATAGGGGACCTGAGGCTTGTACACTCTAAAGTCACTCTAAATTTTAATCAAGCACCTGGGATTGGCTTGAGTGCAATGAGAGAATTGTTCAGATGTTTATTTACCAAAAAAACATTGAGTGAACCAACTTCTAGTAAGTGGTGGCTACAATGGCTTTGTAGATCAAGTGCTAAACTAAAGAAGCAAATGTTGGACTTCATTCAGGTCATAGATCGTTTACAAGCAAGTTCATTTGAACATTGTAGAAGGAAAAAAAGTACAGCTCATTCTCAGCTTTGCGTACTTTTGAGGAAAATCTGCCAGAATGATCAAATGCTGAACCTGCAAGACGGCTATCAGAAGAGGTGAGCTAATAAAAAGTCTGTGATATTCCTTTTACAGAAGTGAGTATGTTTGCTGGCAGAGTTCAGTTCATCAAACTGGCTAATTTCTGAAGGGATTTGGGAGTTAATAATAGTCATAGTTGACATTTGCCCCATGTCTGTAATGAGAGGGGTACCGAGGGCCCATGGGGGAATTCTCATCGAAGTGATGCTGCTGTGCTGGGTCACTGCTGCGTGCGTGGTCCATCCAGTAGGACAGGTCAGATTCCAGTCTCTGAAAGGGAAATATTCTTTATATTAAGACTGTCCTCAGACCTTCAGTGTATGTTTAGTTGAGTCTGACTACTTGAAGGCTGGCACAGAAATTCAGTTGTGCTTGTGTAGCTTGTTTAATGTTCATAGTCACCATATTCTAATGTCAACCGTCAAACTGAGCATGAGCAAAGTCCTGAAAGCATGTGGCCGTTTTTGCAATGCCACTGCTGAATTTACAGTAACACGTGACCAGAGTTCGAATTTCTATGAATGGGGACAGACTGAAACATTACAATCAGAGGGTCAAACGACTTAAAGAAAACATTTTCAATGTTAAAATCACTGCGAATATCTGACAGCACTTGATCACCACACCAGTAAGGCTCACATGATGGACTCACTTGATTTGTAAACAGACTCGTGCATTAAAAGAACTACCGTTCATATTTCAGCTACTGACTGGTCTCCTGATTTTAACGTCTTAGTATATAGTCCCACACCGCAGGAGGAGTACATTCACCATGTTGAGAAAAGTGGAACTGTGCTGTTTTAGATCCAGTACTAACTGTTTAACATTAATAGACCTACCTGAGCCTATTAATACTCTAGTGACTGAATGCAATTAAATCCTCACAGCAATGCCCAACAGCAACACCTTGTAATCTTTAGTTACAGATCGAAAGTGTCATACAGTACTTCTAAGGCTGATGAACTGTTGAAAATCCTAAAGGTCAAATGAATTTTGTCAGGTACCTGTGCCTTTCAGTACCCACCTGAAAAGGGCTGTCAGATGCATGTGTCGACAGAGAGAGAAGCTGACAAGTTCGAAAATTGCACTGTAACAGAGGGATTTCTTTCTGCTTGATTTGAACTGGACTGATAGGAGACCTTTCGAGCGTAGCAGGACTGCTTCGTTAACAGTCTGCCCTGCTCAATAGAGAGTACTCCCCTCACAACAACCAGTCCCCTCAAAAGACCCAGCACTGAAATGGCTGAATGGAGAAACTCTAATTGTGTTGGCCTAAAGGTAGACAAGTTATAGACACTGAGGTTGGACAGCACATTTTCCTCTCTGAACCTGGACGGTGTAAGTAACGTTTGAGGGACAAAGTGATTCTGTCATGGACTCAAGTCTCAAGAAGCCAGTCATTTTAGGTCGATGTCTTGTGTCTAGCGTCAGGTTCATCTGCCATACTGATGCACATTCTAGGTTTACAATTCTTGACTGTTGGAGCACAATTTCCCAGCCCCTCACTGGGAAACCAGTTTTAGTACAGCAGTGTTGCCAACACAGTGTGTAAATGTGTGCACAGCTGCAGAAGCATCAGTTTGGTTTACTCAGAAGTGTAACAGACTGACCAATTGTTTACACATTCTCAACTTTGTGATGCACTAAAGACATCACATGATGCAAATTGTTAGTTGATTTTTTTAGCCAATCGTCACTGGTCGTTTCTGACACCACTTTTGGTAGACTGTTCTCAGCACAGCACAGCAGTGGTGTACAAAGACGTTCAAGCCATCATGATGCACTGCTGGGCCAGTCTCTGCAAATAGCCCACAACCAATTTAATATCAGGTTAGTTGTGGTACTACGGTGGTCTCTTTAGATTAATAGACCGAGTAGAGTTTATAACAGTTGACTACCAACTAAAAACTCCTTTAGAGGACACCCATATGGTAGATGTGATAAAATGGCAAATGAGTATAGATCCAAGATTGCAGTTAAGCTGTAGAAGCTGGTAGATCAGCTTTGCTAGACCCATGATTAAGACAGTATTTTCCAAAAGTAATCAAAAACTGAAGAATTTTTGGGAAGTAATGATAGGAGAGGCAACACTATAAAATGAAGTGAAAAAATGATGCCAAAAGGTGTTTGATGTTTTAGAACATGTGCCCAATCCTGGCCCTGAAGATCTACACTGAAGAGACTTCAGATCCAACATACTTGGCTCTAATGTCCAAGAAGGCCTTCATTAGCTGGACAGGGATTTGAGCTGAATTAGGCAGAGTAATAGTTCCTCAGTACCAGGATTTATCATCTCTGATATAGCAGAACCCACTTGGGATCCATAAAACCTCTTTATAGAACCATTTGAGTAGATTTGTGAGCGCAAGTAACCTGTTCAGAGGTCTAAGAGCTATCACTTTAAGAATATTAAATCCCTTCACAACACTCACTGCCTCATCAAAACCCATGTACATGAACTGCTGGATCCACTGCTGCACATCAGGACGACTCCGGTCCCACAGATTCCTCTTAGACCTCCGTAGAGATGCCAGGAACTGCTTGGCTTTGGAGGGAGGCACTGCCACCGCAGCTGCTGGCTTCACCTCATCCTCCACTAATGCAAGACAGGACGAAGAGGAGATGATTGATGATCAGATTACACACATATAAACAATTAGGGCTAAAAAATAGGTCAAATAAAGGATTCTTTGTGGTGATTCACAGAAGGTCCACCGCATGAACTAAACAAATTCATGCTTTTAGGACTATTTTCCAAAAACCTTTTTGGACGTTTTATCTTTAAATATGAATATGAATTGATTATTCTCATTTCAGTGCACTTTTGATTGCCATAAAACCTTTCATTGCTTTTAGAAAACCACTTTTGTAAATGAGATGTGTAATTCTTTTCCAGAGTTCTAAGAACCTCTACGTTTCTAGGAAGAATACTTAAATATATATTTATGGTTCTTTAAAGAATTTTCCACCTAATCCCTCTCCACCACATTTGTAGCATTTTATTTATCACAGAATAATTTCTTTCTTTCTTTCTTTCTTTCTTTCTTTCTTTCTTTCTTTCTTTCTTTCTTAAGCAAAAAATAAAAAAACAGTTGATTCAAAGCATTATAATGAGAGCTGTTTCAATTTAACAAATGATTAATTTCTACAAATTACAGACACAAATGTAGGTAAACATATACTACAGATGCAGCAGATAGAATTCTTAGCTTTTTTTCACCAATTCCCACCAACTAGTTATGTGTCCCCTATTAAACATGAAGACAGACATCTTTCTCCACATTTTCACATTCGTTCAGCACTGTTGGAAGAGAATATTAATGCTAACCATCAGCTGTTGATAGGGGTCGAGAGGGCAGACCATCCTACCCACCCACGGGACCGTTTCGGCTCTAATACAGACCTAGATGGACAGCTGTGGCATAACCAGTGGTTGAACTTGTGCTCTCTTACTGTTAAGGCCATTAGACAGCTGCACCACTTTGACTGTTTGATCTCTTTCAGTTTGAAGGTGTAAGGGTTCATATGTGGCCTGTATTTCAATAGCTCACTCTCACTTCTCGCGTATCGTTTATAGTAAATGAGTTTTCATTTTCTCAATAAGATTATTGATCTGGAATCAGAATTGGCTTCTAATGAAATATGGTAGTAATCATTAGAAACAGGTTTAAGCTTGCATCGGTAAGGAGGGGGTTTACGCTCTTCTGTCACTAAGAATGAGAAAGATCTTCCTATGTAGAAATCTGCCCATCATTACTTCAGATGTACTTTATGTTTTCTATTTCTGTTAATGAAAGAGCTTTCATTTCATTTCAATACAACATACGGTTCTTCAGTCAGTTTATCCATATTACAGTACTGAGTACCGTTTAGTTACTATAGACAGATCTTTTTCAGTTTGTAAGGGTTTGAGTTTGAGTTTTGGGGTTAGAGGTTAGTTAGATTAGGCTTAAGGGGCTGGGTATTAGTTGGAGTTTAGGTCTTAGGGTTAGAAGTTAGGGTTAGTGGTAGAGTTAGGGTCAGACTTTAGGATTAGAGGTTAGGATTAGATTTAAGAGTTAGGGTTAGGTTTAGACTTTAGGATTAGAGGTTAGGGTTTGAGTTTGGGGTTAAAGGTTAGGATTAGTTTTCAGGGTTAGGGTTAGGTTTAGACTTTAGGATTAGAGGTTAGGGTTTGAGTTTGGGTTACAGGTTAGGATTAGTTTTAAGAGTTAGGGTTAGACTTTAGGATTAGAGGTTAGGGTTTGAGTTTGGGGTTAGAGGTTATGATTAGTTTTAAGAGTTAGGGTTAGGGTTAGACTTTAGGATTAGAGGTTAGGGTTTGAGTCTGGGTTAGAGGTTAGGATTAGTTTTAAGAGTTAGGGTTAGGGTTAGACTTTAGGATTAGTTTTAAGAGTTAGGGTTAGACTTTAGGATTAGAGGTTAGGGTTTGAGTTTGGGGTTAGAGGTTAGGATTAGTTTTCAGGTTAGGGTTAGGGTTAGACTTTAGGATTAGAGGTTAGGGTTTGAGTCTGCTAGAGGTTAGATTATTTTAAGAGTTAGGTTTAGACTTTAGGATTAGAGGTTAGGGTTTGAGTTTGGGGTTAGAGGTTAGGATTAGTTTTAAGAGTTAGGGTTAGACTTTAGGATTAGAGGTTAGTTTGAGTTTGGGTTAGAGGTTGATTATTTTTAAGAGTTAGGTTAGGCTAGACTTAGGATTAGAGGTTAGGTTTGAGTCTGGGTTAGAGGTTAGGATTAGTTTTAAGAGTTAGGGTTAGGGTTAGACTTTAGGATTAGAGGTTAGGGTTTGAGTTTGGGGTTAGAGGTTAGGATTAGTTTTAAGAGTTATGGTTAGGGTTAGACTTTAGGATTAGAGGTTAGGGTTTGAGTCTGTTAAGGTTAGGATTACACAATGTTTAGTGCTAGGGTTTAGTTTGCCAGGGTATGGGTTTGGGTTTAGTTTATGTTTGGGTTTAGAGTTAATGATTCATTTTCTTACTTCTATTGATTCTTACTTCATAAATTCTTCTGATGAATTTATGGGGTTTACAGTCTGATAGCTGGTTTCAGCAGAGCAGAAATGGAAAGGCAAGAGAACAAAGCATACTGAGATATAATGAAAGTGAACTTGATTACCTTCTCTCTTCTTTAGAATTTTATGCAGAGTAAGCCACTGGAAACATCTGGAAGATATTCAAGGAATGGACAGAATTCGTTTTACACACTCAGCAACATCTTTGAGGGAAATCACAGCCTACCATGAAGCTGTAATTTGAGCACCATTACTGTGAGTATTTTTCCACTGTTAACCAGAGCAGCTCCCATAAAAACCTACACAGAGTACATTCACCAACTGCATATTCAGCAGTGTAGCAGAGATGATTTTAAGGTGTTACAGATCAGTGAACAATCTTCAGTGCTACAGGCCTGCTGTGCATCGTCTCGTATGCTGGGGGTCTTTACTGTTAACTGTGTTTATAGAAAATCTGACTCACTGTGTCCGGAACATTGTCATCACAAAAGGAGAAGCCAACAGTAGGACAGTGAGACAGTGAGACAGCAGAGCTCTATAGATATCCTACTGTGACATCTTTATTACAGCTGTGAGATCTGATAATTATCCACATCAGTTATACTGATCTTCTCCAACTGCTTCATTATCTTACCCTGTTCACTTACACCTCTGTGAGCAACCCTTCACGAAGCTTATATTATTTTTTAAATACAAAATACTCCAATATTTCCATCATTTCCTAAGTAAGTTTAGACATAAACATGTATTTCACAGACCCAAAAGTAAACAAACAATACTAAATACCCACAACTAAGAACCTACACAAACAAAAATGCATTCATGTTTATCTAATGTTTGCACATTCTGCCCAGGTTTGTTAGATTATTGTGGATGTTACAGAGAAGAAAGCTTTCACAGATGCCTTTGAACACAGATCCCACACAGAGTGAGACACAAAAACACAAGAACGAGAGAGAGAGAGAGAGAGAGAGAGAGAGAGAGGAGAGAGAGAGAGAGATTTGTGCAAGTTGGAGGCTTACCTGGAAAGAGCCAGTACAAACAGGGAAGGTCAGGAAAGTGAACAGTCGAAAGGAAAGTTTTGAGGCACCTATGATCTCTGAGCTTCTTTCTTCAGTAAGTGTGCTCTCTCCTTCAGTGGGGCAGCTGAGGATCCAGATTGGGAGTGAGAGAGAGAGAGAGAGAGAGAGAGAGAGAGAGAGAGAGAGAGAGAGAACACATGCACACAGGAAACATTTCTAGTGGAAATTTGCCTGCCAGGCAGCTGGTGGTGAATTACTGTAAAACCAAGCCAGCCTTTTGTGTGAGTTCTTGTGCATCTCTCTTATATTTGTGCTGTAAGTATTTTTCCATATTTGACTAAACAGCTGCAGATCTGCAGATTCAGAAACAGACAATGTCAGTACAAAACACATTCCATTCATCTCTTCTTCTTCATTTATTTGATTCTTTTTGTGCACACCTCCCCCCCAGTCAACAGGAGTATGTGGATGTTCACACACAGGCCTGAAACCTGGGATAGGTTAGTAGGTAGCATGGCCTCTTGAGCTGTCAATTTCAAGGGGCCCCATCCTATTCCAGCCCAGCTTAATGTTACCGACAAGCCATCTTTAACCATTTCTTTCCCATCAATATCCCTGGTCAGCATCTATATGTGAGGCCAATAAGAAACCCAATGACGGAAAGTTTTAGTTCCTAATTTAGGAACCATATGGAGCCACATAGACATGGTATATGGCTTCTTACCTAATGCATTTTAAACACTGAAAGGTAAAGTATCTACAACTCCTCCAACAGAACACTGTTCTCTTTAACATACTTAATATGCTAATTTTCTAAATACTAGTTGTGTTCAATACAGTTAAACTGACATATTTCAAGTCTTTTTAGTTTTAATGTTGATTCTTATTAATAACTTTAAATTAATATTGTAATTTATTTGAGGTATAGGATTTATAAACCATATAAATTATCAACCATATTGCTCAAAATGTAAAAACAAAATGGATTGACATGTAATGAATATCCTAAATAGTTTTTTGTTTTGGTTTGATTTTTTTTTTTTTTTTTGTCAAGTCTTTGTTAGTTCAATCTGAATATTTATCTGTAACTTTTTGTTTACTTTTGTTTTTACTTTTGTTTACTTGTTTATTCTCACAGTTGAGCAGTGGTTTCCACATTTGATAAGCATATGTCTGTATTGTATTGGATAAATTACTTTTCTGCAATGTTGTGTAAGAAACATTCTATTGCTGTTGTGAAGTAAATCATTATTACATCACACATTTTCCGAACATTCCTGTAACATTATTGCTTTATCATTACCTTCTTGGACCCTTTTAAAACACATTCAAACATAAACATTGTTCCTATAATGTTCTGTGCAAGCTGGGCTAAAATATGACCATTAAAAACAAAACAATATTAAAGAACATTGCAGAATCCACAACATTCATTATTTTTGAGACTTCCAATAGAATACACCTTTTTCACAAAGTTACAGTAACAAAGCTGAAAAGGCTCATCACTGTCCAATAGAAAACAGGGAGTTAATCTCTGGAAAATGAAGAAAATACAACAGATTGTGTGGAAGCAAAGCAAGCAAACCCCTAATCAAAAGTCTAACCTGCCACATATGATTGTGCAGATCCTGCAGTAGATCAAGCCATCAAGCCATTCACCACAGAAACCAGCAGTGAAAACTGACAGCATTTCTGATCATAAAGAGATCAAAGGAAGAAATATTGGAGTCACAAAATAAACAAAACGTGATGAAAACAGCTGATTATACCACACCAGTTCTTTGGTGTCTGAGAAATCATCACTAGAAGGTTCTACCATGTGGAAGTTATTTTAGTCCTCACTGCATGTTCATTACGGCTCTTAACTTCACTGCGGTTTTGCCTTGATCAGCAGCCAAACTTTTACAAGAACAGCAGATTTGCAAAGATCTCAGACGAGATCGAGCACGTTTGTGAAATGATTTTGGGAATGTGAGTGAAATGAGGTTTTTTGGTTTATCAGTGGTGGTGCAGACGTACATCTTTGCAATCCCCTGAGTTAAAATTCCTGGGAATGGTACGTTGGATTTCAGGCTTGATTTGGATGACGCATCTTTCTGGCAGAAACAGCACATGAACTTTGGCTAGAGACCAGTCGATAAAGGCGTAAAAGCATGGCAGATATTGAGAATTTTATGAAACTGAGAAGAAAGCAAATATGACAGGTTGTAGAAAGGTCACATCATAAAGGTTGACATTTAGACATTATAGACTATAAAAAAGGACAAAGCTATGACACATAAAAGATAAATTTCCAATAATGGTTCATGGCAAACTACATTTTTTTTCACAAGATTGTACTACAGTTATATTAATAGATTTGTTTGCAGTTTCAGACTATGTTCAGAAGACATATGTAGGCTAGGCCTATAGCCTAGACGAGGAGTTCTCAACGCTTGTCACCTCATACAGGCCAGCATAACAGCCCACGAGAAATCAAACAATTTATATATGTATATATTTTTTTATTTATACTTTATATATTTTTTAGAATTAGGGCCTGAATATTAGCATCAAAGAAGTATCATGTCTTCATGAATACTGTCCCAGACATATCAAAGATAGCAGTAAAGACATTTACATTTACATTTATGGCATTTAGCAGACGCCCTTATCCAGAGCGACTTACAAAAGTGCTTTGATGTTCACTGAGAATATCCTTATCTAGAAGACAAGGCGAGAATCTAGAGGTTCCTCACTCTTAGATCCTGTTGAACAAATGTCTTATGGAGTTAAATTCTCCTGAAACCGATGGGCGCCTTCAGTCTGCATTTGAAGACAGGAGGGACTAGAGTCTGGATGCAGGTTTTCCTGTGTTTGAGGGTGAAGCCTAGCTGTTCTTGAAGCTCTGCGCTCTCTGGTACAGCTCGAGTTTTGACCATTGTCATCATGTATGGAGGGGCTGGTCCATTTTTGGCTTTGTAGGTCAGCATCATGGTTTTGAATCTGATGCAGGCAGCTACAGCTACAGAGCACATTGTTAACATCAGACAACACATTTAAGTAAGTCAGGACCTCAAAATGTGCTTTTGCCATCACATTATAGCTGATAGTCTGGTTTGTGGCAGATGTTTTTATTTTGATTTGTTTGAGTTTTTTTTCTTCTTTAATTAAACTACATCTCTGGTAAGATGATTGCATCAGGCACCAAGGCTGTGTTGTCTGAAACTGATAATGTTTAATATGCCTGCATTATGCAGTGCTATTATTTGTGCATTTCTATTAATTTGTACATTTATGTTCATAGTTTGAACAGAATTGATCTATTTTTTTTTATATTAAATACATTTGTCACATATGCCTTTATGATTTCAAGTGCTGTGACTGTGATCCTGAGGATGGGCCCAGACGGCCAGAGAGTGCTCTGTCCATTGGTGGTCCACAGCCCACAGGTCGAAACCCTGGTCTGTACCAGACAATGATCTAAAGCCAAAGGCTGGCTATTTCTCTGTGTGTGTGTTTGCATGTACATTATACAATACTTTGGTATGAGGTTTGCCAGACTTAAATAACTAGTTATCTGAATCAGAATCTGAATCAGAATCTGGATTTGGAGTTGGCATGATCTGGATCGATCTGATATGGATTTGGAGTTGGCGCATGAGCTTTCGGATATGGATCTGGAATCGAATCGATCTGAATCTGATTTGAGTTGGAGCATGATCTGATCTGAATCTGAATCGAATCTGAATCTGAATCTGAATCTGAATCTGAATTCCGACCGAATCAGAATCTGAATCTGGATCTGGAGCTGGCTGGATACAGCTGACAAACACATGTGGGTGTTCCAATTAAACGCTTGACAGGACTGAAGATCCAACAGAAGGCCATTCTTTTTCAGAATCACAAATGAAGTGATATTGAGAACCTTCCAGGACAAACTTGTGTTTGAAATATGGAAGGCCATCCCAACACCTACATAATCATGAAGAAATATGCATTTGGAGTCCTATCGATCTTCAGATCCACATATGTATGTGAGCAGCTGTTCTCCACCATGAACTGCGTTAAAAACTCTGCTCACAGAGACAGCTTACAGTCCCAGAAGGTGAAAGTGACTTTTGCATGTGTCCTCGCTCTGCAGAGTCTCTGTAGAGGTCTATGAGCAGAAGTCCACACCAGGCTTCAAAGAAATATTTATGCAGATATTTTGCAAAATATTTATTTTTCATTGTTTAGTGACACAGTACTTTTTTTAAATTCAGGTCCAGGCTTCGCTACATGTCCCAAAAGTCCAAAGGTTGCGATATTAGGATGATGGCTCACGGCATTTTTTTTTTTGCTTTTGTTTGCTACATGGATAATTAAATAAATTCATTTGAAAGAGACCTTCAACTCGGCATATGGTTTTTTTATTATTTTTTCAAGAATTCAAAATGTTCAAATGTGTCTATTACATAAATAAAATGTAATTTTCTCTGTAGCACCACATGGATTCCATAAGCAACACACTATAGTTGTTTGATATACAGTGTAAAGGTAAGCAAGGTAAAAGCAATATATACAGTTTTATCTTCATTTTAGATGTCAGAAATATTTGCAGCTCCCAGTGTTTTATTTTCCATGGAAATCAGTCCAAATAGCTCTTGGGTGTTGGAATGCTGACCCCTGGGAGTAGGGGAAGAATTTCTCCAATTGTTGATCATACTGTAAATAAAATCCAGTCATAGAACCAAATGATCTCAACTGCTTGACTAATCTCCTTTCTTTTCCATTATTATTCAGTACAAACCAAGACTGTCCACAAACTGTTCCAATTGAAATAAAATATATATTTTATTGATTTTGTGCAATACAGGTAAGAAAGCTTCCCGAATAGATAAAAAAAGCAAGACAGGAACTGTCAATAATCAATGAAGCTCAGTATTAGACCCTAAGAGCCAGAGCACACATGGACAGTCGCAGAGCATGAAAGACCATATTGTTGCTGCTGGCAAGAAACCCTTCAGCTCCAGGACTTTGTTTATCACCTTTGAGAAATGCCAGCCAGACTATGATCACAGACCAACCAGAATAGCTCAAACATCTGGACCATATTAGAAGTATGGGATGCATTTGTAGTCTGATGTACTTTTATTTACCAAAAAATTCTACATAATATAATACATTTGTCTGAATTTGACATAAATATGAACAGATTTTAGATTTCTGTATGAATTTGACTATTGTCAAATCAACAATAATAATAATAAAATCTGAATGTCCTTTAACGTTTTGTTATTTATTATTATTATTCTGTGTTGGGACTTTTATTCTGAAATTTGACCAGCAAATTTGACCCTTCTCATTTTCTTCTGTTACTGAATTTATGGGTCAGTGATTTATTAGACCCACCCTCTCAGAGTTTGCATGCAGGTTGAGCATGTACACATGGACAGAGCAGTAAACATGCACTGGATGCTCCTTTGATATTTAAACTGGGATTTCATTCAATTGTGAATTTTACAAATTTTACCTGTTTTCTGAGCTGGATTACTAGATTACTTAATTTATCACACATGATATGATAGTATATAAAAATAGAACTAGTCTTATAGTTGGTTATGATATATGTGTCATATCTGGTCTTGAAATATGAAGCCTAGAAAACAGAATGTAACTGCCTGCAAAGTGCAGATGTCAGGTTCTATACGGTTAAACTTAACAAACCTTATTCAATAATATTTTTCGATGTCTTCAAAGTCATGATATTCTTCACAACAGATATAACTGATGATATAGAGAGATAGTAACAACAAGAAGGTCCAATGAATGGACACATAGCCAGGTATTGTCAGTTGTCTGTCTCGTTCTCTGTTTGATCTTCTTGATCAGGAATTGAATCATAACCCAAACAATCATAACAGGAAAGTGAGCACCGAAGTAGGGTTCTTGCTAAGTCCAGTAGTGTCTCATACGCTGCCTGTGCTCTTAACTCCTCCACCCAGCCATAGAAGTCTGAAGACCACATGTTCCAGTAGCGCATGGTGTGTTTGTCCTCACTCCCTTTTTCATCAGATGGATCTGCATCAGAACAAACAGAAATCTTTCTTTACAGTCATGAACATGCAGTGGATAATCTTTCATCAACTTCATAAACTTTCATCAAAACAGTCTACAGTATTTGCAGGGCTACATATAGAAACATCTACCAGCACAATGCTGTCTATGGTGGAATCAGTTAACAGATACAAATGTTACACTTTCAGCAGTTATAAAAACCTCTCCTGTTTCACAGAAGATAACAGTTACTAACACTATGCTTTCAGAAATAACAACTTATATTGTCTCAGAGTTGATTACAATTATAATTATTACATTTTCAGCGTTAAGAATTGTGTTGCACATAGAAATAATTAGCTAATCGACAACAGCAGCCTTTATAGGCTTAAAGTACAAAAAACCATGGTCGTGAACTACTTTCTCTTCATAAACTTTTTAAATGTTTATTATTAAATTAATAAAATGTTATTTATATATTTATTTGTGCAATAAAACATATATTTAATATTCACATTTTGCTACAATGGCTGTGGGCTGGGAGAGCCATCTACTTCCAACCTCCCTGAAGAAATAGCATGGGCAATTTTGGTTTCATATTTGGACCACTAAGCCACTCTGAGGACAATTTTATTGCCATCTTAACTGTGACTTAAAAACAGCTCATACCTTCATCTGAGTTAACAGACCCTCTCCTCACTTTCAGCCTCACAGAGAGAGAGAGAAGAGAGAGAGAGAGAGAGAGAGAGAGAGAGAGAGAGAGAGAGAGAGAGAGACGGCACAGAACATCCAACTACAATTAACAAGGAGACAAGCAGACCCCACAGACATCCAAATTTGAACACAATGCATGACAAACATTTCCAACTAATCCTGAACTATGCTTTTATAAAGACTTTAGAGTCTTTCTCCACAGATGACAGTAAACTGAATTGTTGGATCAGCTGCAAGCATTGTTTAATAGCTGATAGCTGAAACAGATCAGCTCACAGTCTGAATAAACAGAAATGAAAAGGCAAGGGATGCTAATCACAACCACAGATGGGTTCTGCAGACAGATGAGGGATACCTGTTGTGGAGAGAGGACTCAGAATCAAGATGCAGAGGAACACTGAGACATAGAGCCGAGACATTCTGCAGCTCTGCTGGCACAGAAATAGCTTTTCTGAGATTTATGGAAAGTAAGTCAGTGCTAAAACAAGACATTGTAAATAAATGATTGGGTGGCTTTGTTTAGAATGATGAAGCTACAGTTGAACATTATGTAGAAAGACCACATGGAATTTTGCAAGAACATTTTACTTCCTAGAACCTTAATAAAAAGTCAGTACAATACATTATGAAGTTATATACACCTAAAGGTATTGACTGATAAACACTTATATCCATGGACAGAAACATGAAGAATCACCTGTTATTAGAACCAAAGACAAAATAACAGCAAAGGGAATTCACTTACACAAGAATATAATAATAGACATCTACCTGAAAGTCTTGGACAGATGTGGTGGAATCAGGTCCAGATCATCTGGGCTACTAAGGTCTAGTAGTAGAGACCTAAGGTAATTGTATCCCTCTCCTATCTGTTCCTCTCCAGCTCATTGGCAGGCACTTTACAGTCAAAATGCCTTGTTTACATTTCACAGAACTGTGTGCCACCACTTGATATTCCCGCTCCAGACACTTCATCCCTGTGCCAGTCTAGCACTGAAGGCCAGCAATTGACAACACAGACAGAAGGAACAGCCAAAATAAGCACATAATACACAAGACAGACTGAAGGTTTTTGAGGTATTGGCATGGAAGTCAGGGGCACAAAGCCTTATAACAGATAACATATCCTAAAGAATCTAGATATCCTTTCTAACCAGCAAACTCAAATACTCTCTGTTCTGGTGTTTAATTATGTGTAGATTTCTCCGTAGTAAAGCACCTCTAATAGAATGGGATGGTCTGAGGTTAAAGTCACCATGCTCAGTGCCAAGTGTACCCCACAAAAACTGGGTTGTGGAGCAGGGGAAGTGTGTGGAAGTTGGAAAGCCATTGTTTTTTTCTATCCAAATTTGGAAGTGCCAATCACCCAACCCCGTTAGGCCTCTCCCCCTCATGCTTGGAGGGTGAAGACAGGTATGCGTCATGAAGCCAAACATCACCTTTTTTTCACCTGCCACCATCATTGCTGGGCAGCCAAAATGCTTGGAGGAAAGTGCCAGGTCCCCAATTGCCTGTGCCAAATGCCTGTGAGTAGTGCCATCTACTCACCCAGAGAGAATGTGGTCAATTCTGCTTTATCAGTCTTGTCTGCTGTTGGCAAGCAGCATGACCTGGGATTTGAACCTGTGATTTTCTGATCACCTCTGTGCCACTCTGTGCCCAGAAAGGCATTTGTGATCCAAGAGTCAAATTCCAGTATGTGACAGCACTGATGGATTTATGGCTGAATATAAAAAGCAATGTCCACACACAAAAGTAGACGCGTCTACTTGGCTAAGTCTTTATACCTCTTTGATCATCATACGTTTCCTCCAGCAGAAGAGTTTGAGTTGTTTGGAGAGCCAGTGTTGGGTTATAGGAGCAAATAATAATAATAATGTAGATAATGGTGCAACTGCCCTGGGATACACCATTTCTCATCTTTTTGTCCTGTCTGGTTCACCAGGGTTACTGCTAGCACCATCACCTCTGGTAGTAGGTTCATTGCCTGGGGTTCAGCAGGTGGAGAAGAGCTTGTGTCCAAGCAATTGTGTAAACTTGACCATTGTACTATCAAGCCAAAGACCATTAAAACCTCAAAGCAGGGCCTTCATCACTGGCTTCTGACCTCTGACCTTGTTGTTGCAATTGCAAGTAGACTAGCCTTAACGGAGAAATCGAGTAAGCTGTCTGATGTGAACTAAAGGTTCAGGGTATTCATACACTAGCTGCATCCCAAAGCCTCGGCAGCAACCGAAGCAGGCTGAATTTCTTGGCCAGTACATCAGAGAAGGCTGTTCCAAAGTGAAGGAGCCTTATTATATAGCCTAGAAATGCAGCCTGTGTCCAGAGCAATTTGAAGGACGCAACTGATGAATCCTTCCTGGCCCTCAGTTTACCACAGTTCTCTGTGAACATACGAGGCAAAGGGTACATAAACAGAATCACAAATTGATAGTTTTTCATGCTATTTCATGCAATTCTTAGAGGCAGGACAGGGTTATGTCACCATGCATCCTGTTCCATCTGTGTGACTAAAAGAACAATTAAAGGAGTCTTCACTGATTCAAGAAATTCACAATAAAAAAAATAATAAGTTCAAAATAAGTTTACAAGATAAGTTCACAATAAAAATCTATGTGGCTTAAGAAATATACAGGATGTGGAAGTAACTCATTTTCCTTACTTTACTGGCTGCCCTAGAGTCTATTTTAATGCATTGCCTGCAGAACAGCCCATTATTAAAAATAGCCTCATCATCTACTGTACCTACATTTTATGGCAGTTGATGTGTGACTCATATGACTGCAGTACTTTAAGCTGCACCTTTGTGGTGCTGTACAGTGTGCCAGTATCTATCTGAGTGTTTCTTCAAATGTTAAAAAAGATGAACAGCCCTGGTTGTGTTTCTTGTCAGACTAGGAATCTGTGAACAGGATGTGAAAAGAATGTGTGAGAAATTAAGGAGCCTTGGCACTGGCAAATTTACTGACATTTTAAAAACTTTCATCACCACTGAATTAATCATTTAAATGGGTGTATGAACATTTCTATCCTTCATTTCTGTATTGATTTCCAAAACCCGCCAAAAATAAGTGCACCGAATTCTGTTTTGTTAATTATGTATGTATCAGTTTTATCCATTTTATTCTGGAATTTGAACACTGTGTGAACAAAGAAAGAGATTAACCATCCCTTCCTTCTTATCTCCCTCTGTAACCCAATTTATGGATCAGTGATGTCATTAGCCCCACCCCCTCTCACTGATCAGTCGAAGTCTGCATGCGGGTTGAGCATGTGCATGTGACTTCAGTGTGTCAACGAAAGTCAGGTACAACCTCGCTAATTGAGAACACCAAATTATTGGTGGGAACAATTCCCTGGATGTTAGTGAGGACACATCTCCTCCGTTCATGCTAATTCTATGCCCTTGGGTTATTCCCAGAAAGGACAGCTGGTAAACTGATGACAGGACCATGGGCACCTAAGGCTCAACGAGGTGACCTTGAGGCCCCACTGGACAGCTTACAGAACTTAAAGGATCTGCTGCTGATGTCTTGGGGTCAGATACCAAAGGACATCTTTAGAGGTTTTGTGGAGTCACTCATTCTACACAACACTGTTCAAAGTGATCTTTGAAAGCCCAGCATTACCCTGACATTCATGTCCATCGGAATGTATGTAGAATTACGTTTTATGTGTATAGAACTGCTTGGAAATGTGGGCCTGTAGCTTGTGTGTGCATGTCTGGCTTCAGATTTTTAGAAAGATAGCAGGCAGCACACACAGCAGGAGTGTAAACACAGCACAGCCAGTCAATATAGATCAATGCAGACCTCCCAGAGTTCATGTCTACATGTAACAGCCATGAAATCAGTGCCATCATGTAGGAGGTTATTTGTCTAGCATTCAGAGATAAAGATCTGTGGACATAAGTAATTATAGCCGGTCACTGTCCCTTATAATAGGTCACAGCAGTAAATCTTGGAACTGACTACAAGCAATCAAAAGTGATGCTGCCACTTTTCTCAAGGCTGTGATCTTGCATGTAATAGTGACACTCACTGGTGAAAATGAGGCATGTATAACTTATATATGCTTACATGTGTTAAAACAATACAGTTCCTTCTTAACCTGTATTAATGTCTACTATGTGGACAAAAGCATTGGGACACTTGTTCATTCATTGGTTCTTCTGAAATCAAGGACATATAAATAGTTACAAACGGTCTCTACTGTGCAGGAAATGCTTTCTGCAAGGTTTTGGAGCACTGCTGTGATTGCCTTCATCAACAAGCATATTAATGAAATCTGGTTGTTAGATGATCCTCACTCCACCTCATCCCCAACTCATCTCAAAGTTTTGGATGGAGCACCATTGTTCCAGAGAACCCAATTCCACTGCTCCACAACTCAACTGAAAGTAGCAGAATGCATTCATTAGAATGGGTGTCCACAAACATTTGGACAGTGTATTGCCACAAGTGTATGTGTTGTCCAGTGAATTGAATGCAATTTAATTCTCCAGGTGCCAATACCATGCAAAATCCTTGTATGTCAAATTTGTTGTTTGAATCAGACAGCTGTTATTTATATTGTGTAATGATTTCATGATGAATGCTCCAAAATGACCAGGAATTAAACCACCAAGTTCAACCAGCCCAGGGTACAAACTAACAACCTTCTCTTCCCAGGTAGTTCTGCTTCTCAAACCATTAGACCAACTGTCCCATATATTTTTACAGATTACAGACTCAGTCAACTGCAGTGCAAACCATAAAAAGTGTGTTATATCATCTCCACAGCAGGCCTAAAGGTTAGAGAAACAGGCTTTAGGCTAGAAGATTGGTAGATCAATCCCTAAGACCAGCATCCTTGGCTGAGATGCCCTTGAGCAAGGAACATAAACCCCAATTGTTCCCCAGGTGCTTAGGTGACCAACTGCTTCAGATGTGGATGTTCTTACTGGTCTAATCACTAATGTGTGTGGAATTCCATACTGGAGCACCATGGTGGTTAAGAGCTTTCCTTATGATGCATCCATATCTCAAATGCTGGGTTCCTGCATGGGGGTCTTGTATTCCAGAACAGGTCTTCAAGCTCAGTTAAAAAAAATAAAGCCATTTTATATTTCATTATTCTGCAAAACTTTTATTGAACAAAAGTATTTTAATTCTCACCACTCTGTCCTCAGTACAGTACAGTAATGCTGGATCTAAACAATTCATATATGCACCTTATCTTTTCTCATAATATATTTATATATATTTATTTACATACAGTGGAAAGAGGAATTAAATAACTGCTCAATAACATTCAGAACATTATATCTTAAAAAAAAAAAAGTTGAGAAACCCCTTGATCAACACTTTTATTGGTAAACAGACAGACTTGGAAAAAGAAGAGAAGAAAAATAAAAAAATCTGTTTCCATGTTTTACTATTCTTAAATTAGTGCGCACAATCAGCTAGCTGTATGTGTGTTATTGGGAGAACAGAAGATGCACAAGATTGAACTGAAAAGGAGCTCTAAGACACTGAGCAGAGCAGGACTGGAGATGGGTGGCACATTTGGTTGTATAGAGAGACACACATTCAAACACCTGGATTGGCTACACAAATGCCCCCTCCACACCTTTCTTCCGCGATCTGCCATGGCTGAGGCAGGTACCCACTTTATTAAGCACCCTGAACCTGAAGAAAACCTGAAGAAAGAGTGACTGGGCTGCATGGTAAACACTGGATGAACGGAGAACAGTTAGAACCGACATACCAGGTCAGTGAGACTGGCTTCAGCAGAGGAATTCAGCATTTGGAGACAGCTTCAAGGCTGAAACAGTCACAGAATGGTGAGAGAGTGCACAGTTTAGCTACAGTGTCTGAACAGAAAGAGCCATGTCCGTTTAGCTGTCAGTGTCCAGTGCTGCTCCATAGTCATGCCCGTCCCCCGAAAGCAGTCCCCCAAAACAGTTGATTCCAAATGCTTCTAGCAGGGAGAGTTCTACTGATGCATAATGAAGTGTCTAATGTTAAAGTCAGATGGGATGCAGCCATGAACTAACATGGTTTGATCAGATACAGAGGAGAGGAGCTGTCAACCAAAGGCATAGAGAGTGCTAACTATGGTCACTTAGTGAAGGCGACATCAGATCTTTTTTTTTTTATTACTGGGACCTTCTGAGAGGTCAGAATTCCATAAAAGGAGATCTAACAGCCATAAGGATATTTCAACTTTATAGACCATCAAACTGCTACTTGACAGAGGCCGGCCAGGAAGCACGTGGTCGTCACCCAAAATATTATCCTCTTTGCTCTCAAGAGGATTCAGTTCTCCAGCCCCAAGGCTTTACTTAAAGTCCAAGAAGGAGACAGGTGGAAGAGAGAAGAGGGGCAGAGCAAAGAAAAGTGGCAGGAAAGGCAAGAAGACATATCAAGTTGTGTAAAGATGGCCAGAGTTGAGAGAGTGAGAGAGGGAGACGGAGAGAGATGAGATCAGGCTAAAGGTTTCACAAGGTAGAGTTTGTCTCCCTGTTCACTGGTGAAGATGGGAGCTTTTTTATAGTGCTCCACCAACTCGTCCATACTGTTGAAGCGTCGCTGGCCAATGCAATAGACTCCATCCTGCAGCTGCACTTTAAAGTGCTTATTCTTTCCCACTGCTTTCAGAGACACAGAGAAATCACTGGGCTGGAAAAAGAGAAAGAGAGCAGGTCATATACACAGGTCAGAACACACACATCAAAGTCCAGCTAATGAATCAATCACACTGAAACAGCACATTTGTCTCAAGCATGTCAGTGAAACAGTGGCAATTTTCAGACCAATAAACTGATACATTCAACTTAAACTAACCAATAAACTTTCAGCTTTAGGCAAAGGGTTTTACAGCCTCTGTATCTGATAAAACATAATGTAACCAGCAGATCTTGCTTGATGGCTCAAGAAAAAGTGGGAAACATCTAACAACAAACTGAAATACCTTTTTAGAATTACATTTCGGGATGAAGAACATGCCTAAAGCCCCTCCTCCCAGTCTAACATCCTATAAATTCCATCTCAACTAGAGTTCTGCAATGACACATTTAATGTTACACACTTCCTAGAGGGAACACTGAGCGGGAAAAAAGATATGAAAGAAAAAGAAAAGAAAAGGCAAACATAAAAATCTGAATTTGGAAAAAATAAAATGGATTTTATAGGACCCTACTCTACCTTTTGGGGGCTGCTGTGGCCTGATGGTTAGGGAACCAGTATTGAGACTGGAAGGTTTGATTTCCTGAACTGGCCATGACTGAAAAGGCCTTGAGTAAAGCATTTAACTCCTCTGCTGCTCCCTGGGTGCCGTGGATAGGGCTGCCAACCACTGTCCAACGCTCTGTGCATGTGTGCTCGCTGCCACTAGTGTGAGAATTCACTACTGAATGTGTGTGTATCAGTGTGTGGATGGGTTAAATGCGGAGTACAAATTCCAGTGGGTCTATATGCACATTTACATCATTCACGTGTCTTTTTAAAATGCTGTCTCTCATTTCTGGTTCCAGAAAGTTCTTTCCCTTCTCCTACAGATGGGGGAGATGTTACTAAGTACTGAGGAGTAAGGTGGCCACACTGATGATTTAGATTTTCTCTTTTATTTTTATTTATGTTTGATTAGATACAGAGGCTGGGATTAATACTTATTAATATTATTATAAACATAAACTGCTTGTGAAACAACTCTAGCAGCCACTGTCACAAGCTATAATGATGTCCCAACAATGCCTTCATGAAAAATGTCAGGGCTCAGGCTCACTTTAATCAAATAAAGAGTGAACTGCATTTGTAAGATTGCACCACTAGATGGTAGCAAAACCCAAAGGGTATTTTAGCCTCTAATCTCAATCACCACTCATCAGTAGATCTATCAGGGCATTATCATCACTGCCTGCACTTCAAATTTCCAACATTAACACATATGAAACTGCACTGGTGGGAATAAAGATTCCTTTACTGTTTCCTATTAAACACAGAAGCTCTTCCTCACCGACGACTCGCTGTCTCTTATTAGGAAGTCTCCCACCATTCCTCGCTCGTTGAGTGCACACTCTGCTTGGTGCCGCGTCACGCTGCCGTAGTACCACTCCTTGCCAGCAAACCTGCCTGTGCGTGCAGGCCCCATATGGCCAATGTGTGGAGACCCAGGACCTGAAGCGGGGCCTCTGGCAGGTAGCCCATCACTGAGGACCACCACATAGTTCTTGGGCACAAGACCCACAACCCCCCTACTGTTCCTACACCTCCACCATTCGGGGTCATTCTCTGGCTTCTCCACCACCTCCATGGTCTCGCCCTTCTCAAAGTTCAGCTCCTCATCAGTGACGGAGCTGAAAGGGTACAGAGTCTGGACCACATGAAGTACTGGGACTCCTGTGCCTCCTGGTCGCCCGTTAGCCACAGCTGATCCTTGTCCCACTCTTAGTGAGCGGTAGCCCCCCAGTGAGTCCCCCAAGTTTCCGTCCACATCCCCGTATCCCACCTCCTCTCGCACGTAGTTGGAAGGGAACCAGCCAACACGGCCAGAGTGGCTGCCTCTCCACCAGCCGTCACTACACTTCTCCATGACCACCACCCGGTCTCCTTTCACCAGACTTAGCTCGTCATCTCGCTCAGCCGTGTAGGAGAACTTCACCACTGCAGGAATGTTCAGATCATAGATCCGCTCAGCTCCACCCACTCCACCAACTCCAGTGCTTCCGTTGGATGGGTACTCTGCATCTGTACTCGGTGTAGGAGAGGCCTCACGTGTGCTTGTCTTCCTTCTCGTTTTCCCAAGGCCTGAAAGAGTGAAGGAGGAGCAGGTCACAAAGGCTGGAAATAATTCTACAAACACATTCCTTTCTGCCAATTACAAAAATGTAGCATATTTCGATACAATCACAAGCCAGCAAATCAATTGATTTACATTTGGAAATAAAATATACATTGTATATCCGAATGCACACGGAAACCCCTTCTAATAAATGAATTTAGCTACTAGAAGTTGAACCTGTTGCTGACACAGATGTGCAAATGCACCCACACTGCTGTAGAGTCCCTGTGGAGAAATACTGCCAATAGAATATGACTCTCTGAAGCAGATAAACATGAAACTATTGGCACCATTGTCAGTCAGACACTGTTCCACTAGCACATTTAGACTGAAACAATCTAATTATCAAGGTAAGTGTGAGGGGTTTCCTTGACACTGGATGTAATGTGGTCCATTACATCAAGTGAGTTACCACCCATGTGCTAACCTACTCTGCTCGTTCAACCAAAATCAAAGGTATTAAAAAGAGACTCCTGCTTTTGTTGGAGTAACAGTCTACACAGTTCAGAAAGTAGAAGAAAGTCTTTCTACTAGATTGTGGAGCATTTTCGTGAGGATTTGATTGCGTTCATTGACAAAAGCTTTAGTGAGATCAGGATGCTGGGTGATCACAACTCACCCCTGAAGTATTGGATAGAGCACCATCACTCCAGAGAAAACAGTTCCTCTGCCCCACAGCTCAATCCTGGGGGGCTTAAGTTCTCCAGAGTCCTATTCTATTGGCAGTACTTCTTTACAGGGATTATGCAAGCTGTGTGTGTGTGTGCATTTGCAGATCTGTGTCAGCAATCACACAATTTAATGTAGTGAAATGTATTATTTAGAAGGGGTGTCCACAAACCTTTCTACTCATATATGCATTATGTATATATTATAATGACATCATTTGAATAATACTGAACGGAGGAGATGTAGCTGAGGTCCAGTAGCACCATGTGCACCAACAGTGGTATGCAAAGTCCTCGACTAATAATTCATAACACAACACCCTCAGAGCTCAGTTAATTAAAAAGCTTGTTTATTTACATACTGATCATCTGAGACCCCATAATGCAGCATAAGTTACAATGCAGAGCCTGAGCTGCTGACATAAATAATTTATTCCTCCTACAGTTCCAAGGCCACAAAAGCTTGGGCAAGCAGGAATTTCATGTGCTGAACTGGAGAGCTGATTGCTGTTCAAGTGGACTCCACACTGTTCTTGAAGGACAGTAGTGAGTAGGTAAAAGCCCTAGCAAGGACATTTTTACATCATTATTTCCAGTCTCTTTTTTCTCTCCAAAGCTTCCTACCATGCCTGTAAAGGGGGAGGTCACCCAAAATCCCTGATAGCTATATTTACGATTTATTGTGGACGCACCAGTTTTTTGGTAATACATGCATGTTGTAATTTTTCCAACAGTGAGAGTTTGCAAAATAGACTGATCAGATAGATTTAACCCTTAATGAACAAGTTCTTCATCACAATCAATTTACTTATTAATACATTTAACTTCGAAACTTATTTTAAAACTTTTTTTTGTCATTATTGTGCAATCTTGGCACTCCTAGAGTCTATGTCAACATTTTGAGCTTGGAACTGTAGTGTGTGTGTTTTACCACTGAATGGAGTTCTGTGGGTGTGGAAGTGTTTTATATAAATATTACCTAATTCAAAAAGTGAAAATCTGAAACATCATTATATGTCTTCAGTGTGAATGAATCGACTAAGCAAATCAAGACTGAACAGGTCAATATATGTAAATAGACTGATTTTAGCTTTCAGGTAGGTTTAGGTCAAGGTTAAAAGCTAGAGTAAGGGCAAGGATTAGGTTAAGCTTAGGCTATCGTTCAGGTTAGTGTAAGGATAAGGAGTAGTTTAAGATTAGAGTTAGGTTAAAGGTCAGATATTGATATTACATTGTTTGATTTGTAACATTCTCTGGTGAAACTGATTCACGTGTGTCTTTACAGATGTAAGACGTGCACACAAGTGTCAGAGTAAACTCTGTGATCCAGAAAAAATACCCACAACACACAGTCTCTCTCCCAGTCTCTCTTTTAGTCTCTCTATCTCAGTGTCCCTGTCTCAGTCTCTCTCTCAGTCTTCCTCTCACAGTCTAGCTCTCTATTAGTCTTTCTCCCTCTCAGTCTCCTTATCTGTCTCTCCTTCTCTCTCTCTCCTTCTCTCTTTCAGTCTCTCTCGCTCTCAGTCTCTCTCTCTAATCAGATATATGGCAGTGCATGTAAATAATTTGAAAAACACATCTCTGTGGTATGAATACATCTCATGTCTATTTAAATCCCTGTAAATGGGACAGATACATTGCTTCGTGCTAAGTAGGACACATTCTCTCCTCTCAGAGACTTGACAGGCAGCAGCATAAAGGCCTTTCCAACATTTTCAGCTAACATAAAAGAGATCCATTTTTGTACTTTCTCCTGTCCCCTCTACCTGAAAGGAAAAATAAGACTGTGTGTGTGTGTGTGTGTGTGTGTGTGTGTGTGTGTGTGTGTGTGTGTGTGTGTGTGTGTGTGTGTGTGTGCTGAGCTTACACTGGGTGCGTGGTATGTGTACTGAGGCGTGGAGAATAAGCTGAGACCTGCCAACTCCTCAAAGGCTTCAACCTCAGCCTTCTTTAAGCCCAGTGCTGGGGCGCACTCCCAAGGCGGGGCAGCCTACTAACATTACCTTTTATGACAGTCAGCAGGAGGAGATGGAAGAGAGCATGTCAAGGGTTCATTTTGACAAGACCTGACAGGAAAGAGAAAAGTCTATTTGGCCAGCATTGACCCATAGAAAAACAGATGTGAGGATGCAAGGGAGCATTTGATGTCTGTCACAACTCTCCAAGAGGCCATCACACAGCCTGAGAGGCTTTTAACACACACTCTCTCTCTCTCTCTCTCTCTCTCTCTCTCTCTCTCTCTCTCTCTCTCTCTCTCTCTCTCTCTCTCTCTCTCACACACACACACACACACACACACACACACACACACACACACACACACACACAAGAGATAAGATATCCCATCCCATCCAAGGCACTTGATTGCTAAAGTGCATCCAGTGGTCAAATTCTACTAGATGTGTCAGCCAGCCACACACACATTTCATCAAAGTGTGCATTAACCTGTAGACTCCAGGACTGATAGCATCTTAGTATGCATTAACCTGGCACCTCCCCAAGCACAACAGTCCTCATTCCTCCACCATAAATTTCTTCTTAAAATCCATTAATGCAGTTTTCATAAAGATTCTGACATTCACCAGTGATTTCTTATTTGGCATTTCATTTATAGGAAAAATGAACCATTATTATAAGAACGATATGAACAATTCTGTGGTTTACAAACATCACAAATCCGATATAGACCATTTCTCAAGAACAAATGAAAAAGTTTGGAACATACTGGGGAACGTTCGTTGATAGATGTTCATGTTCATTCATTCCTACCTGCTTCGTCCTGCTCAACATTCTATTCCATTGCAAAATAACACACATTTATTCACTCACATCTAGAAGCAGTTTAGTATAGTCAATTTCACTCACCCTGTGAATTTTGGGGAGTTGGTAGGAAATCAGAGTATTCAGAGAAAACACAAGCATATACCAAACTCACCACACTATAAAAAAAGAGAATAAAGACCCAAATAAACTGGTTTGACAGTTTAATATGGGAATAGATAGGACAGGGCATAGATTTCTTAAAGGAGAGCAAGTCCCAGTGTAGCCATTAAAAAAAGAAGTGCTGAGGTCAGACAAAATACAAGAAGTCTGGTTTCTACTTTCCTTTTTTTTTGGTAGTTTTAGTCACATTGTGTTTTGTTGGTGTGTCAGCTGGGATGTTTAAATGTTTAGCGTTTAATACATATTTATAAACTGTGCTTTTTTTTTTTAAAGCAAGACAATATGTTTAGGCTATTTATGCAACTGTGAAAAATGTGGTAAATTTGCAAACCTGTTTAGTAATCGAGAAGTTTAAGTTATTTTTAAAGTTCCAGGGTTGTTTAAAGGGCCAGGTTGTGGTTGTGGGTTGTGGGTCAAGTATGTTATGGCTAGGGTCAGTTTAACTTTAGATTAGGGTTAGGATTAAGCGAATGAGGTTATGGTTAGATTGAGTTTTGGTTTAGGTTGAGGTATTGAATTCAGATTTTGAATATAAACTACTTGCTTCTCAGTTGAAATAATTTGATTTCTGCTTTTGTGGGTTGTGTCTGTAACACATGCACATACACAAGGCTTATATTTAGTGCTCTCCATACAAATTCTGAAATGGTCTTTAATCAGATATGTATGAATTCTTTCCTGGCTGGACGATTCTTCACTGACCAAAAATGTATCACGTAGAAACAACACACAATTGTATCAAACTGAATGTTTAAAAATTGTGAATTGATACACCTCTACCAAATCAGATATTTCTATTGGTTCAAAAAACCCATATTGATGCTAGATTTAGTTGGTGTAGCATAGAGAATAATAATGGTGTAATTAGTAGCACTGCCCTTCATTGCAGACTGTGGACAGTTCCAAAGCTGTGCAGATGTGCAACCAGCTGAGCAACATACTACATACGAGTCCCAACACTTCATAAATCTAATATGAATCAAATATAGTTTTTAGTAAGAGCATCAGCCAAATGCTATTAATGTAAATAGAAATGTAGAGGTGATCAACATCAGTCCAAGAGTTTTACCAATTAAACATCTGTAACCTTTAGCTACAAGAGTGAAGAGCAGAGGTCTGGACTTCCTGGCAGTACATTTAAGGAATTAAAGCAGTATGTGTAGGAATCCTCTGAAATCCAGCTTTAGATACAAGGTGTTGGCAGGGTGTGACGCTTGGTGCCGGTCTATCTGTTCAGCTTTAGCACTTACGCTAATGTTCAAAATCCCAAGATACAAGAGAAGTTGGCTTTATTGATCCAACTCAGTAACAGTGTATGGCAGCGAGGAGTCTACGTAGGGAGGGCTCGGCCCAGCATAAACACAGAGCAGTTTACAGTTCAAACAAAGTAGCAGTCAAACTTTTCCTGTCAGTGATCTGAGGATATGTTTCTCTGGGAGCTGTGTGCACTTCTGAGGCTTCTGCTGACAGGGAATGAAGACAGCAACACAAACAGAAGAAAAGGCTTTTGGGAAGTCTGAAAATAGAATCGCAACCCACCAAGAGCGGCAAGTACGTGAGCAGAACTTCTGAAAAGGAGTAGGAATGGATGAAAAATAAAGGGCTAGTATGTAAGAATGTGTGTATATGAAACAGTTTCTCCAAGTTTCTCCAAGAGACAGGAATCTGTTGAGTTGAGCACCACAGAGGAAAGGGGTTGGGGGGGTTGGGGGGCAGCAGGATATGCCCTGGAGTGACCAAAGCATTTGATACAGCAAATTTAAAAAAGCCTGGACAAAAACCATACACTCATATGCAAACATCCAGGAAAGCAATAATAACACACAAGTATCAACAAATTCTTTTTCATTATATACTTGATATTATGTATTTTTGTTGTTATTACTATAAATGTCATTAATGTAAAGCTCAAATCGAGGGGAAATCAAAGGCTTCTTTAGCTTTTAGTTTTGATGGCAGCATTTTTTAAATGAAGTAAATTAATTAGCATTGGAACCAACAACAACTTATTTTAACAGACTGGGTATCCATATAAACATTTCAGTCATGGTCATAGGATCCAGCTGGCTCGTCTGCACTCTAAAAACTAAAGCTACTGATGGATATTCTCTGCAAATAGTAGTAGAATGTGTGAACTTGAAGTAACAGTCTCAGATCCTTCCAGATTCTCCGTTTCCCTGCTAAATGTGGGTAGCTTAAAAAATGCTCTTGCAGATGGACATAATAAAGTCAGCGTGGTTCGTTTTATAGAGTACCTGCTAAATGTACTGATGGCCACTGTATCAGATTCCTAAACCATGGAAACTTAAAAGCTCCCCCTTTGTAGCTCAGAAGCTGAATATTGAGAGACACAAACTGAATAAAAACTAAAAACAAAAAATTTACTACGTCATGAATTGATATACCAACAAGACAAAGATGACCACAAAACTTATTAGGTATTAGAGTGGGTTGAGTGTACTTAATACTTAAAATTTAAACTTAATTCTTGATCACAATTTCATTCTAAAAGCTAAACTGTCCTATTTTATATTCATTACACATAAAGTGAGTCAATATGGCTTATTGCTCATGAAAACCAGAATCTCAAAATATTAGACAATTTTTATTATCAAATTTAAATAGATTACTAATCACAGTATCGACTTCAAAACAAAAAAGCTTGAAATATATCATTTTAAATGTAATTAATATAGAATATATGACAGTTTAATTAAATGATCAAAAACCTTTTTTCACAGTACTCTAATTTTTATGAGATGCACTAGTATGTGCACTCTTAGACCAACCTATATTCAACTAAATACACTACAAAGAAAAGATATTTAATGTTCAAATGGATAATTGTTACTGTTTTTTGTGAATATTCACTCATTTTGAATTTGATGCCTGCTTTTGATGTTCCAAAAACAAAAGACTCTTTGAGGAACACTCAAAAAACTCCCCTTTAGAGCATTCCACAGGTGAACAGGTGTCATTATTTGGTATAAAGAGAGCATCCTGAAAGGCTTAGTCGTTCACAAGCAAGGATGACCACTTTGTGAACAACTGCGTGAGCAAATAGTCCAACAGTTTAAGAACAACTTCTCTTAATGTGCAATTGCAAGGAATTTTGGGATTTCATCAAAACATCATCAAAAGATTCAGACAGCACTGCATTAAAAACGGCATCATTCTGTAACGGATATTACCACATCTACAAATGCAAGTTAAAACTCTACCATGCAGTGAAAGTCAATTATCAACACCACCCAGAAACGCTGCTGGCAAACCACATTCTGCACTTGTTTGCAGTCCAGACCTGTCTCCCACTGCAAATGTGTGGTGCATTATAAGGTGAAAAACATGATATCGGAGACTGTTGAGCAACTTAAGTTATACATCAAGCAAGAATGGGAAACAGTTCCACCTACAAAGCTTCAACAATTACTGTCCTCAGTTCCCAAACACTTGTTAAATGATGTTAAAAGAAAAGGTGATGAAACAAAATGGTAAACATTCCCCCTGTCCCAACTTTTTTGGAATGTGTTGCAGGTATCAAATTCAAAATGAGTGAATATTCGCAAAAAACAAAAATGTTCATACTTTTGAACATTAAATATCTTATCTTTGTAGTGTATTCAATTGAATATAGTTTGAAAAGGATTTGCTTAACCTTGTCAATATTTATTGATGAATAGACCAATAGAAATGCTCTAGAATTACTTTTAATTACTCTTAATTTCCATTTACATATATAAGTTTAGAACATTTTTGTTTTCTCCTGAAAAGTCGCCATTTTTGAGGTACAGGGTTTTCAACGAACAGTTACAATGTGTCACAAATATGATGCCATACAATTACATTTGATGGCATATGACAACCATTAAAATGTTCAAGTAACATAACTCCATATATAAACTATGGACATTTTAAAACCATATCTGGAACAAGTGTTAATTACCTGTATTTTAATTATTTTGTAATTTTATAATATGTGAATGTGTAGGCATACTAGTACTTTTTATTAAAAAAAATAAAAAGCTGCATATAAATAATGAAGCAAATACATATTTATACATGTTATACTTAATAATAAATACAATAAACTGTATATTGAATGTTACAGAATATATAACCTTTATTGATTCTGAAGTGTACTGTTGATGGGATTTATTCATCAATTAACTTTGTAGGTGTTTTAGTTCAAATCACAGAGTAATATGCATAATAGTACATATTTGTTATTTACAGGGTTACAGAGGATCAATTCTTGGAATAATCCTGATTTTATTATTTTTACCAAACGCTATATTTTACCGAAACACACACATTTCCTATATAATGCGAGCAGTTGTTTTTTGTTTTTTCTGTGGCCATTAAAAAGGCAGGCTGATTTGTTTTTACTTTAATTATGGGTCATGGAAATTCAATTTTTCTTCAGCTCTATCATAAAATATAGGTGAAATATCTGCAAATGTGGTCATATAATAGATTTTCATATGTGATGTCCAATACAATGTCCAATACAATCACCAGATTTAAATACCCCTGAGAATATTTGAGACTGTGCTGGAAAATGTGAGGAGAGGAAACTTTGAGCTGGCACAAGAACTGTCCACAACCCCACTCTCTGCTCTGTATATCTTTCCAAATCTGCATAATAACTGTTCCCCTTAAACACTGCACCATCCCCCTTACACCCAGCCAGCTCTACTTGTGAATGCATTAATCCAAACACAATGCATAGTGTTGAGTCTTATATAAGGTATACATCTTCTTCATTGTCAGCAGAAGGTACAGGGAGTGCATCAGCAGGTTCTGCTTAAGCTCAGTGAAGCCAGACTTCTGTATCAGCACCACAGCATTGTTATAGCCTCATATAAAGGCCACACTGTGCAGAATGGAAAAGTGAGACCAGGCAACAGAGAACTCTTAAGGGGGAAAAAAAAACCCATCAAATGCACATTGGGTGGGAAAGGGATAAGTACACTGTTCAGTTTCAACACAACTGCAAACTGACACTGAAAGCTCATTCCTTTAGACTTTTTAAGGCACCATTAAGAGTCTGATTAAAAGGTCAGAGCATTTTACTGCAGACAGACCCAGATAGGTGTGTTAATTTGAAAAGGTAATAACATTAGACTCACATTTGTCACCAAATACCTGAATTTATGTTCATCATAGATCGTATATATTTGGTTTCTATGGGGTAAGAATTTTTTTATTTTTCAGAACCGTTAACTCAGGAGGTACAACAGCCAAACAAGACTGCTGTTTGGGGCTGTTTCTCGCCTGACCACTTCAACTCAGCAAGTGGGACTGCATAAAGCTTTCAGGATGAGGGGGCAGAGTATTAGCTCTGTGTGCACAGTACCTTCAAAAGACCAGTTAAAAGAGGCATTTAGTGTGCTGCCTGCCTCCTACCTACACAAGGGCCAAAGCAGGACGCAAGCACACAATACCTCTATTATACTGGACTTGGTTAATTATGCAAGAAAACCCACAGACACAGTATATTTGCATCTACAGCTACAACTCTTTATAAATGTGCGTTTGGAGAGACTTTCACTAAGGATCTCTAAATATCCAGTATCAGAAATCCAGTATCACTGAACTGATAACTACGCTTCATAAACAAAGTACATAGTTAATGTGTGAAATGGTACAGCTGGTTAAAACCAGGTCAAAATCTCAAAACTGTCAAGCATAGGTCAATACTGTATTGGCTGAATGCTTTGTAAATCTAAAGTATGTACTTCCAGTGAAATGAGTATGTACTTCCAGGGGCTTCAAACCAAGAGACCTACATCTAATCTACTCTAATGTAATCTAGTCCATGACTCATTATGCAATGAGGAAAATTTCCTTTTTTTATTCTAATACAGCAGTATGTTATAGACATCTAGCCAAGCTTCATTAACATTTTTAAGTATGGCTGTCCATGTGCTTTAGTCTGACACTTTTTTAGCTGCTCTGGCTGTCTTAACATACTGTGTAATAAGAGCTCATTTCATTTTAGCCCATCAGAAACCATTAATCCCTTTTCCACATATTTAGTCTCTCAGCTCTGCTACTCTCCTCTGTGCCAAAGAATTATCAATCACCTCCTGTATTTCACGACTCATTAACAAAGTCAATTAATGACCAGCCAGCAAAATGACGAGAGCAAGACTAAAAATGTCCAGGCAATGCGCAGTAACCTCACGCTGCACAACCTAAAATCTTCTATTGTAATCATTAACTCTCGAAGCTTGATGTTGCATGTTGCCTTAAAAGACATTAATGAAAGAATGGGGACTTCTTAAGAGCTGCAATAGGTTGCAGCTGTTGCAACAAGCCAGTTCATGAAATTTTGTCTGTACTGGATATTCCACAATTAACTGTGAGAGGTATTATTGAAAAATGGAAGCATTTAGGAACCACAGCAACCCAGTCAGACCACATTGTTGCTGCAGTAACATATACTGTACGAAAGTCGCCAACGCTCTGCTAATTTAATAACTGCCGAGTTTCAAGCCTACTCTGGCATTAACATCAGCACAAAAACTGTGTGGGGGGAGCTTCGTGACACTTGGTCCCATAGCTGAACATCTGCATAAGTTGGATGGAAGGCACACATCCACTGGAGTCTAAAACTGTAAAAACATGCTCTTTGAAGGGACAAATCTGGACTCTCTATCTGGCACTCCATGTACAAGTCTGAGTTACAGGAGCAAATTACAGGAGAACATTAACTACCAACTGTAAAGTTTGGTGGAGGAGGGATAATGCTATAGGGTTGATTCTTCAGCTCCTCAGTTCCACTGAAGGAAATATTTTGGACATTTTGGAAAACCGTATGCTTCCAATTTTGTGGAAACAATTTGGGTGAGGCCCTTTATTGTTCTAGCATGACTGTGTCCTAGTGCATGAAGCAAGGTCCATAGAGGCATATTTGGGTGAGTCTGATATGGAAGAACTTCAGTGACCTTCACAGAACCCTGACCTCAACCCCATTGAACACTGTTGGGATGAACTAAAACAAAGACTTCCAGCCATCTCCTCTCATCCAATATAAGTGTCTTAGACCTCACAAATGCTGTTCAGGATAAATGGGCTAAATTCCCACAGACATCTTGTAGAAAGCCTTCCCAGAAAAGTGGAAGCTACAACTCCATCTTAATGCCTATGGATTTAGAATTGGGTGTCATAAAAGCTTCTGTAGGTGTCCCAATACTATTTGTTCTATGTAAGAGGGCAGGGAAATGGGAATGCTGTGAGCTGGAACATCAGAGCTGCAGCATTAGCAAAGCAGAAATCAGGGTGCACTGGGCCAAGTGCATTATTACAGCAGGAGTCTTGGGAAGAGCTAATAGATTAAACTTTTTTGTTTACTGGGGGTGGGGGAGTATATTTCTACAAGTCACTGCACTTCTTTAAAATACAGTGAAGTGAGAATGTTTCATCTTCAATATTATTTAATCCCAGAAGCCACCATAACTGTGGACCATATCTGTAACTCATGTTTTCTCTACATTCTTCCCTTTTAGTTCATTATGAGCACAGGATTTCACATTTATGTCTGTGCCCAAATCTGCAGATCTACCACTCTGCAGAGTTTAGCTCCAACTGTAACCTAACAAATCAGATCCAGGTAATGAAGCCCTTCCAAAAATTTGGAAGATCAGATCTGAGCCAGGGCAAGGATTGAGCACCCCTTCCCTACATCATCATTTATTGAAAATATGAATAATGGGTCTTTCAGGAGAAATAACTGATTTGAAATAGTGAGGGAGAAGGTGAAGAGATCTACTGCACTGAAAGAGATAATTAAACTCTAACAAGTCATTTTGTCAATATACTCATCACATTTATTAATATTACAATGAAGAATGCTATTTGTTGATTGGAGTGTAATGTGCTTTGACCACTACGAAACATCCTGCAAAATGTCCTCTGATGGCTGAGAGGCGGCACCTGAAGTGGTAACTACATAAATCTCCTGAAAATGTCTGAGCAAAGTAGGGCATTACTTCATATGTGCCCGAAAGAGGAGTACAGGGAGCAGTAGCCAGGTAGTACATTGTGATGGCTGGATAATATCACTAACTACCAAATTTATTGCAAACAGTTAAACTGCTTCAAGGGCTGCTCTACTTTTCAAATGATATACTAGCATGGATCTCTCTCAAATTAAACAGAACATTTATGGAAGAGAAATCTAACTATGCAAAATGAGCCCATAATTGTGTCAAACTAAACAAAGGTTATGTTCATCCAGCAGGTAAAGTGGCCCAAATATTTCTCACCAATCTTTTTTTAGTGTGACCTATATCCGACATTCATCTGAACAGTTCAAGCACCTAACCAGTGCAAAATGTCACATTCCAGAGGTTTTGTTTTATTTTAGGTAGCATTCCATGAGCTGCTCTCATCACTTGTGTTCAAACTCGCTGTTAAAAGGGAACCATTGTCAGCTAAAGCCACTTCTTTGGTTTTTGTCTTTGGATTTTTTAAACTCTGCTCTGAAGCTTCTTATTTTATTTGATGCTGCAACTACACCCTCCTGTGGTTGCGTTCGGCCATTTCTATAGAAATATGGAGCTTATCCTCAGCTCACTTTTATCAGGAAAGTGATGCAGGAAGGTTGTGCACGAATTCCAATCTGGCTGCTCAGACTAATTTGTGTTGCTGCATTGGATGTATATCAGATTTGAATACTAAACAAGAAAGCAGCCCAAATCAGAAATGAAAAAGTAAGTCAGTCAGTGTATTTTTGCCTTTCACACTGCCAGACAAATGACACGTCTGGGTCACATATGACGACCAATCAGATTTGTGCCACTTTTACCTGCTGTATGAATGCAGCCATAGGTCACTTACCAAGAGTATCCTTCAGGTTTTTCACCAGTGAAGCTTTTTTTAGACTGTTCTTGCGCTCTACATAGTTGGACGGGACATAGCCTGTGCGGTTGGATGCATTGCGGACTCTCCACCAGGTTTTGGAGTCATCAAGGAGCCACAAGCGCTCATTTTTCCGGATGTCAAGTTCCTGGTCCTGCTGAGCGGTGTAGTCCCACTTGGCTATAACAATCACCTCCTCTGTCATCTTTCATCGAGTCTCTCTAGAGGCAAAGAAAAAAGACAAGGGGAAGCAATAAGCAGAGAGCAAAGGATTTGACAAAAAGGAAGAAATATTTTGAAGTTCAGTTCATGTGTCAACATTAATATGCTAACACTGCTGGAAAACGGGACTTTAAACTGTGCTGTTGTGTTTAAATATTAGTCAACATGAAAATATATTGAGTTAAACATCTGTCTGGCGATCTGTCTGTCTCTAACAGGGAGCTTACCTGACTATATGGCTGGGTTAAATAGAGCATATGCAATCATGTCTGCCCTTTGTTATGGTGTGGTCAGGGGGCCGCTGCACAGTTGCAGGGCAAGGCCCGTACATTTCTACGGCTATTTCATGCAACAGTTATTACAGCTCTATTCTGTGAATTTATATCATTTGTTTTCCTCACCTCCCAGCCTCCACTGATAGCTGGCCAATCCATCATTACTATAATTGCGTAGCTATTCCTTCTGCCATTCAATCAAGCCTCCAGTTTCTTTGTTTTTATTTTTACAGTTATGCCATAAAAAACACGGACACTGAGGGAAGTTACTCTCCTTTCTTTGTCGCTTGTCAGTGGGCAGATGGATAATATAACAGTGATGTATTGAACAAAGACAGGAATGAACATCAACATTGTCTATTAATAGAAGCACCTCAATTACAGTGCAAATAAAAATAGCTCTTCTGTACTTGTTCTTTTAACAGCATAGTCACTGCTATTCTGTTCATATCATTAGAGAGAGAATTAGAGTTGAGCCTCATGTTGAGGCTTTAAAAACTAGGGTCTGACCAAAGGTTTTCAAAATGTATGCACATTCCTGCTACTGCAGAACAACGCCAGAAACTGGAACATCATTATGTATGGCATTTATAAATGAATAAAATGGTTAATCGTTTTGATGGATTTCTCAAATGTATTGCATCGAATATGAGACAAGACTGTTGCTCAACCCAATATGCATTGAATAATAATTGGGTGATTAAGTATTGATGGTATTGCAGGCAAGCACACTTAAAACCCTGCATTCCTGCCGGGAGAGACCTCAGGCATGGAGTTAAAATTAGCCATTAGAGAGGGAGAGAATGTGTGTAATTTGTGTGTGTGTGTGTGTGTGTGTGTGTGTGTGTGTGTGTGTGTGTGTGTGTGTGTGTGTGTGTGTGTGTGTGCGCGTGCGTGTGTGTTGAAAGACAAAGGATGTCAAACCAAAAGCTTGAGTTTCAAAATTTGCTCATGCAGACACTCCCTGGCTTTTCAAAGGAGGGACATTAGCCACAATGTGATGCCTCATATGAGACGAGACGCCGAGCAGAGCAAGAAGCGGAAGAATGGGATGAAATGTAGGTCCACCTCACCCTCTCTCATTTTATTCATTTAATAATATGGCATTTCCAATAAAAAAGTCAGCTCCACAATGGAGCACATAACTCAGGAGAAGCCTCTTGCGCGCACACACACACACACACACACACACACACACACACACACACACACACACACACACACACACACACACACACAGATAAAAGATTTCATTACTTCTGGAAAGGTTCCTTCAGGAAACCTTATGAGGCCATCCAGGCTAGATTGTATTTCATAAATGCAAATATTAATGCTCAAAGGCAGCACTCATTCTCTTTAAATGCGGCCATTAAACTGCACTCCAATTAGGAAAGAGAATATAATTTGCTCAAGACTTTCTGGAAGCCAGGACTTTATTCATTCACCTCTATCCCAGGGAAGAGGAGAGATCTATGGATACGTCTGGCTGCCAACCCTGGACTGTCTCCTAGTCTGAAGGTAAAAAGAACAGCAGTGAAAGGAGTCCTCAGAACAGCTATGTGCATTACACAATGAAAAAGAGAAAGTGGAAAACAGGAAAATGCCTGTGTGTGTGTAGACATATGTAGGACAAAGGTGAGTAATATTAGTCATAACACACACATACAACACTGTGAAAAAGCAGCAGTGGGCCATTGAGTACCAACACTGAGCAGCTACTTGAACATAGATGCTGTTTAGGGTAAGAAAACTCCCCGGTGATGTGTGTTGGTAGTATTGTCAGGACACTAACACCTCACTGACTTACAACTACTTCTGTCTGTGGCCAATATAAAATACCACCTTAATAGAGAAGCACAGATTCCCGCTTCTGGTATAAAACACGTTTTATTATCTATAGCTGTTTTTCTTAGAAACATTAACGACAGTCTCTGACGTTGTAGCTGTTTTAATCATTTTGGTAGTCACAAACATTAAGGACAAACTGTGTTTTTATGCACCTGATGAGGCCAACTAAGGCACTAAGCATGAAGGAAAAGTTCCTGTGGTGCTTCACTAAAGAGCACTGACCACAGTTCATATGAAAAAATGAAAGCTGTTAATCCACTGGTAGATGGATAGCTTGCTCTGGAGCTGCTGAAATCCACAGTTCCTAGCAGAGAAACCTGATCTCTCCAGATGGTTGAGGACAATGTAAATCTAGACTTCAACTCTACTGGCAAACTTTGACTGAAAGAGACTGAATGATGCAAAATGGCAGTGTTACAGTCTCTATCAAACCCCTCATTAATCTGCTCAAGGTAACTGAATCAGTTACAGAATGCCGAGGAGGAGTGTGTTTCAATACTAGGTGATAAATACAGGTGACAAATGCTTAGGCGTGGTCAGATGCATCTTGAGGATCGAGTGAAAATGCTGAAACAAATCTTCTACAAACAACAAATGTTTGCATGCCAGTGTATACATGGTGCAAAAGCAAGGTTGGTCAAAAATAACAACAAGTAGGTAGAAACGAGTTCTGTCCAAAATGCTCCGTTTCAAAGCACTAGACTGTGATGATGCAGGGAGCTTGCATTGTGATTTCTTTTAAATTTCTGCATTGAAGGCTGAATAGAGATGGAATGATTGGATATATAGTAGCATCGGATATACATATATCAGAATCTGCAATTTTCCAGGCCACAGAAGGCAACGTGAACCTCAGGCACTGTGACAAAAACCCACTGAAGCCAGCTTCGAAATGCACTCTGGGTGAATGTCTCCAGTGTGGCTGCTTGAACCACGTGACTCAAAACTGAAATATTTGTCAAGACTTTTATCATCACTACTAGATATCACTCCCAATTTTGTTGACTCTCCTGCACTTGTGTAACCAGCAATTTAGTGTTGAAAGGTGGGACTAACAAAATCAGCCAATCAGCTTGTGATGAATTGAATCTATTTTGGAATGAGGCTCTAACATAAAATTGTAAATTTTAGCAACTAACTTGATCAGGCTTTGCACCCATACTCTGCAGAGTGATACATTTTCAAGTTTGCCTGTAAAGGGTTCTAACAAAAATGACGATGGAACAGGCTACCTAATAAATGAGACGCATAAACATCATCAAGCTACAAAATCTATCGTCATTCCCAATAATGTTGATTAGTCAGCCCAAGACAGGGGAGTGAAGAGTCATCTACATTCCATCGCAAATACAAATACACATACAACTGTATGCTGACCTATGCCTTTGTGGCAACAGTAGCGCAATAACGTACAAATGCCAACAAGTATTGAAAGGAAACCCTGCCCACTCTAATATTTCTGCCACTTAGCCCGCCTACTTAATAATGAGGATCATTAAGAAGAGCAATGGCTCTGCCACAGGGAAACACATCAATCCTGTCGCCTGAAAATCCGTTCAGAAGCGGGAAAGCTGCTCAGTAGCAATCAATCTCAGCCAGCTCCCTGTAGGATTAACTTCATGTAAACACACACATGCAAGTGACCATTTTTACTCCATTTAGGGGACAGTTAGAGCTGGATTACATCCACTGGCACAAGAGAAAAATAAGCCACCAAAGCACATAAAGTACCAATCCCAAATGAGACTGTATCTGAATTTGCAGCTGTTTCCACTACAACTCCCACAAGTCTACAAGGTTATCTGCAAGGTGGTACAGATGTGAATGTATGTATATATTCACAAAATTAAAAAAAAAGAAGGCCAAAGCACTGTCTCAACTCTTCTGTGTCACATAAACAGAGAAGAGACCAGTTTGACCTTGAGTAGATTCATTCTCCTGGGCTGAGAATGTTTCCCATAGCTCAACAGCACTTACCAGTCCCATATTCTGTCCCTCACTTCTGGGATTAAAGCATTTAATATAGATAAAACATCCACTAGGCTTGAGTCCAGCTCTCCACTTTCTCTTTGAGGTCTCAAACACAGGCACATTAAACAAGAACTGCATGCCCCAAAGTGCCTGGACTCCTTCAGCATGTTGCAGCGTCTCTTTCACTGGAAAATGCAAAACGTTTTTGAAATTTTGCTGTGTTTATCCAAAATAGGCTTTGAGCATGTCATGTTCTGGAAAGGCTAAAGATGGGCTGCATCCCATTATTCTGTTCTCATGTGCTCATGTGTTGTTATCGGATTTGGTAATTTGGTAGTTCACCCTAAAAGTATTTAATGAATTAATGAGCAAATCAGGCAAATTAAAGAAATGCAGACCAATTAAAAGGTTTCTTCTCAATGTGTATGAAATCGAGAGCAGAGCCTTTGACTGCCTCTGTAAGTAGAGTATATTCAATAAGTTAGGCCCCACCCACACCTTATTTTTGAAGATATCTCCAGCAGCTTTCTGAAAATTGCATCATTCTCACGAGAAACCAAAAACAGCCCTACAGTGCTTGCACCCCACAACGTTTCAAATCAAATTTCTCAAGAAAAAGTAGAATTGCCAAAACAGACCTAAATACAACTTGAAGCTAATGCACATCTTCTGACAGTGTTGTTTAAACAGCAAATTTCTTTAACTTAACCCAGACTACAAATCAGATTTACACAGCACTCCACAGGACTTTCTGCCATAATGAAATCAAAAAGTAAACCCAGTCGATAGTTGGCAACAATGTCAAGTTAACTTTGTGATGCTTTTCAAAAAGCTGCATTTTGCCTGTCTACACAAAACACAAAAGAAAACCTGGAAAGCATTTTTGAAATGCATCCTTGTCAGACCAAAGCACAAAAAATATGTTTGGCCATGACAATTCCAGACAGCACTGGGACTGGCAGAGAGAGTTTGTGATGCTTGTGAAAGCATGCAAAAATTGAGGAGAGTGGAAAAATCACTTGCAAAGTTATTAACAGTTGTTTTTCTTGTCAAGAACTGTTTCCCACTACATTTCAAGATACTTCAAGGACAATTTTGACCCCTTGATAACGGTACTGAATTAAAATTACATCACTCAGTTCATTATTCATTCATTATTGCTAACAAATCATTTAAGATGATACTGTCTTATTTGGTGAGATCAGATATGACATTAAATGTGCTCACATGTGAAATGTGCGGAGGATAGTTTTCTTTGTAAGGTCAGTTTCAAATGACATTTCCTTCGTTTCATAGATTTTCACTCTTACTGTTGAGAAAATTGAGTTCAAGCAATCAATGAGGATTTAGAGATCTTAAGAGAATCAAGACTGTTACACCTCACAACCAAAAATATTCAAAAGAAAACACCTTTAAATTGCCTCCAGTTCTCCAAGGAGTTTTTCTGTTTATCCGACATGAGCTTAATAGAAAAGGTATTGTTACTTTTTACACAGTCCAATCTTTGTCTTGGGCCAAACAAGCCCTTTATTTGCTTTTTTACCCAGTGTGTAATGGGGAGAGGAAAGAACAGAAACAATAAATGCGAGCCTGGCAAAGAGAAAAAGAGGGGAAATGAAAGATGTTCCAAACTGTCCTAGAGCCCAGCTGGCTGGGTGTGCCACCTCAGTGGGAGCTTGAAATGGGCAGAAGAGAGGGGGCCCCATTCGGCCGCCTCAGCACTTTACACAGCTTCTCTTGAGCTTTATACTCCGCACACAAAACCCCAGAAAAGAGGGGAAGCAAGAAAGAACAAAAAGAAAAGAAAAGAACAGGGAAGACAGGCAGTTCCTCGTGTTTAGCATTCAGGTCAACCAGTATTGAAGGAGGATTCCAAATCCCCAGCTTTCTTTTCAATTCCTTTGCTTTCTTGCATCCACTTCACTATGTCTACCACATTAGATAATAATCACATTCCTCTCCATTCATCAAACACCCAGCACTCCATCAGAACTGCCCTTTCTAAATAGATACTGAACTTGGCTAATAGAGGACAATTTAGAGCGAAGAGACAGGTTCATTTGGCCCAGTGTGAATAGGTTCATGGAATAAGGTCAGGACCCTCACTAAGCAGAGACATGCGTTTTCACACTGTCCTCATTAATGACCAGTCTCAACCAGCATCTCCCAGTCTCACACCTCCTGTTGTTGTTCGGCCAGCTAATTAACCTAATGCACATCATACAGTCTGCCTCTGATCCCAAAATGTGAAAAATGACATCGGGAGCTTTAGAGATTAGACATTAAATAGGAATTTGAGAATCAGGGTCAACGGGCATAAAGAAACACTTATTTTAAAGTCATCAATCAATGAAAAGAGAATACAATGATGAATCAATGCAAACTCAGATTAAGGCAAGGAGGCTGCAGCTTCAGTAGCTCATGAACAAATCGTTAACAGACGCCTGTAAAACATCTCTAATCAAATATGAGCAAGGGTATGTATTAATGTAGCCAAAGATAAATGAACAATACTTCTGTGACAAATTTCCACATTTTATTTATGACAAACATTCCAATGCTATTACTGCTGCAGCTCTTGTTTACAATTCTAGGCTGTGCTGCATTTCTCTGGTGAGGTTAGTGGTTGCTCCTCTTCTGCTTGGAATTATGAAAGATACTGTTAATCATTCATATTTTTGTGACACCAAAGCATAACTTTGTACAGAAAACATGTCTTATATACACTGAAATGCTCAAAGTCATGGGATAGGAGTATATAATACAGGGGTTGGACAATGAAACTGAAACAGCTGTCATTTTAGTGTGGGAGGTTTCATGGCTAAACTGGAGCAGCCTGGTGGCCAATCTTCATTAATTGCCCCAGTAAGAGCAGAGTGTGAAGGTGCAATTAGCAGGTAAGAGCACAGTTTTGCTCAAAATATTGCAATGCACACAACATTATGGGGGACATACCAGAGTTCAAAAGAGGACAGATTGTTGGTGCACGTCTTGCTGGGGCATCTGTGACCAAGACAGCAAGTCTTTGTGATGTATCAAGAGCCACGGTATCCAGGGTAATGTCAGCACCACCAAGAAGGACGAACCACATCCAACAGGATTAACTGTGGATGCAAGAGGAAACTGTCTGAAGGAGGTCCTAGTACACCATACTAATAAATTATTGTGGTCTAAAACCAGTTTCAGTTTCATTGTCCAACCCCTGTACATGGATGGGACATTCCATTTCCCAAGGTGTGAGTCTGGTATGTCCCATCCAATGTAGCGGTCATTATTCAATGTGTTTAGGAGGACCATTGGACACAACCTATGCCATTAGAATTCACACCACACCAGTATGGAAACATACTTCATAGTGTCTATCATCCTGAAACAATTGGTACTGCGACTGACCCGACCATGCCACATGTTGCCAGTCCTCGAGAATTCAGTTAGAACAGTGTTCAGTGCAATCTAGTGGGTCTTGTTCTCCCATATCCCATGGACAGTAAAGAACATTGCACTGTGGGATATCCACGTGGGGCCTCCTTGCACTGAATGTTCTACATCTTTTATACCCATGTATGTGCCTTTGTCTGTGGTCTCTGGTGTCGACCAGAGGAGGATGGGTTCCTCTCTTGAGCCTTGGTTCCTCTCGAGGATTCTTCCTCCTAGTCTGAGGGAGTTTTTCCTTGCCACTGTTGCCTGCTGGCTGCTCATTTGAGGCTTGGAGATGGATTTCTGTAAAGCTTGTTGGAAAAAGCGCTATATAAATAAACATGGATTGATGATTGATTGATTGAATGTGGATGAACAGACAAATCTATATACAGCTGCTTACAGTCATAAAACATGTGTGGCTGGTCACTGCACTGTCCAGTATGGGTGGTAATGCCTTCTATGATGTATTTCTGGTACACATGTGACACTATTACGGAAAATTAAATGTCTGAAAGGCCTCACTCAAGCTCTGACCATTTATGTTGCCTTGCCATGAGTATCTGTCTCACCTCCCAACACCATACCCTGGTACCACCACTTCATAATCAATTTACATACTGTTCTCCCATGAACAGTCCCTTTTGGCATATCGGTGTGTTCATTCTGTGGGGCTGAAAATTCCAAAATGTCTTAATTTGACAAGGAAACTTGGTTAGGAGACATCTGGTTAGTGATCCTGACTGACTACAGTTCGTAGCTTCTGTCATCACGTAAGAAGAATTTGTCTGACAGGATTTACTGGACTGACCACCACAGTACAATATGTTGCTAGTGTTTATTGGTTGAGTGCTGAGTGTGACCGTGAAGAGTAGTGATTGTACAGCAGCCTTGAGTATCTAGAAAGATGCTATAATGCTCAGTAGTATACAGTACTGTTAAACATGGTGGTGGAAGCATACTGCTCTGTGGCTATTTTGCTGTTTGTGGAGCTGGAATTGCACAAAGAGGATCAAATAATGAGGGAGGACTAGCTCGAAATTCACCATAATCTGAAACTATCAGATAATGGAATTGTAATTGGAAATTACAACAAGACAATGACCACACATCAAAGGTAGCTATGGAATAAATCAGACCTCAAATTTACAAAATGTGGACCGTGCTTATAAATCAATTCTGTCCAAGGAATGTTCCAAACAACAAGAGAAGAACCGCAAAAACTAACACAAAGGCTGAATTAGATATTGGAACACAAATCTGTCACCCCTACATTCTTGCACAGAGTTCTTTCACAGTTTAATGAGCCTCTTGTTTATTTACACCTCATCATTATACTCCTGAAGAAATTGCTGGAGCACAGTGCTATTCCTTGTTGTGTTCTACTTCTATGATGGCTCGGTCTAGCTTATCAGCTAATGAATTCATTATTGTTACACAAAACAGAATCTCTATTGTTAACATGGACCTTAAATCTGTGAGGAACAATGTAGATCAGCCTCTGACCCCGTAACAACCTCTGCAATCTTAAGCCTCCAACACACCGCCCAAACCCTTTGACATAACTCTACAGCTTACTGACATTCTTTGAGCTTTGGAGGAAAAACCTTTCAGTTTGGGGGAGTCAGCTGCTTTTGTTATTGCTCATTCTACATGGGGACCTAGAAACAGAGCTTTAGTGGGTGTAGAAAACCCATAACTGGTATGCAGGCAAGTTGCTACAATATCATAATCTAATTGGCAAAGCAGTCACAGAAGATTTTACAATTAATATATAGGGAACAACTAACCATTTGTGGTGGATTTGACATGGTGCACTCTTCATTCTACCACTCTATGTAGATTACATGGCTGATTACACACCAGTGAGAATGTTTCAGCATAACGTTAGTGAACCAAAGCCTGGTAGTCACTTTCACATTAAATCAAATTAAAACCAAAATCAAACCAACAATTTAATATGAAATACAAGGCAATGCACATTTTAGTGCAGTTATACATAAAATAACACTTTATTACTATCTAAAGGGAAATGAAGAGTGTTCCCATCAGTTTACATACAGGCAAACAGAAGTAGACAAGGATGTGTACTTCAGGCTTCCTCTAGCTGCCCATATCAGATCCAAAATCTTGATCCTGGCCTACAAAGCCAAAAATGAATCAGCCCCTTCCTACTTAATGGCAATGGTCAAACCCCAATCTGTACCAAGAGTCCTTCAAGCATCAGGTACAGCTCAGCTTGACCTGTAATTCCTCCTTTCTGTTCTGTCGCCTTTTTTTCTGTCCTGTCACCAAAGTAGTGGGATAAACTTCTCCTGGGGGACCAACACTTTCAACATCTCACTCATTAAGGCTTATTTTATATATATATATATATATATATATATATATATATATATATATATATATATATATATAAACTGCATGTACTACGTAAAACGTATATATATTATTGACAAATCTGTGTCACCAGTGGGTGCAACAGTCACGTGCAACGTAATAGTTCTGAGGTATTTTTAACTATTTACGTATAACAGTTGAAGTGTCCACAGCAATAAAGTGCCAGTGTAGTATTACAGCATCTAGCACAGAAAACAAAAGCGTTGTATATACGTAGTACATGCAGTTTATGTAGGCATTAGCTATAAAATTGACAACTTATATCATGATGAATCAAAATCCTAATCAATATGTGTACTGTATTACAGCGGTGACAGTATTTTAGGTCTTAAACTGGTAAACCTGTCATGCTCCATAAGAAAGTGTCAAAGAAATTAACCAGTAATACCAGTAATGTGTGTCTGACCAGAAAAGTCATCCTGAAGTGCCCTTCACGGTCAGTCATATCCCAGGACAATAGAAATGTCTCGCCATTCCGACTGAGTAACCACTCTTTTCATCCCACCTCTTCCACCACCACACAGGGGACGTGGGTATCCTAAGAGTATGTGTCAGAGGTCCAATCACTCTCATACTTTTCTCGCTGACCAAGTTAGGGACCAAAAGCTGATTGATGCAGATCCCTTTTCCCACTCTCAGCACTTTGTCACGTCACTTTCACTCGTCTTTTCTTTGCAATCCCTTTAGCACACAGACTATTGTTTCTGGATTGCTATGGCAACAGTGAACCAGCCTGCTCCGTGCTGGGTGTCAGGCAGGCAGGCACAAAGGGCAGGGCATTCAAAGTGACCCGGGAATACCAGACAGTGTCAAAGGCTTTACCAGCAAAAACCCACATATGCTGGCATAAGAATCTAATTTCCTATAAACTCTAAAACGAATGTCATTTCTCCCATCAGCATTTTACCATCATTATTAGGCTATACTAAATTATTAAAGGGAAATTGAACCAATTTTCCAAAATTTCAGAAATGATTAGAATATTAACTGTATTTATTTAAACACAATATTAAACAATGGAGAAATGTAGGAACCTTCTTTAGTATATACACACTAGCTTTATTTGGACCTTGCTAGCTGTATGTTCAAAGTATTTTTTTACAGGTAGTAAAACATGAAAAGTACAGAAATAAGCTCACTGGACAAGCTCATCTGTGAATGAAACATACCTGACAACATTTATTATCCAGCACAAACAACAACTGCAAATTGCCTTCCATGGACTAGGCTTGTTTGTGGATGTAGCCACTCTTCAGGCACTCTTCCATCAAAGAATTGTGCACTTTGGCCAGATGTTGTGAATGCCTACCCTGTTGATCCAGCTAGTTTCACAAATGTTCAAGAAGACTCAGATTTTGTGGGTCAGTCCAGATGTGTAAATGCTACTGAACGTTCATCTTGCAAATCAGTCCTGTGCAGCCCTGTAAACAAGAAATATAATCTTGGAATACAGGAACAGAAATGCAATGATTCTCTGTAAGATGAGCAGACAGTGAAACCTGGTTGGCCAGCAGCTCAGTGTAAGCACTGTGGTTCAAATTTAGTGTCACCTCATGCAACCCCTTTTAGTCATAATTAAAACACCTCCAGCTGAACCACACCTTGAACATAGTCTTCACTGAAGGCCTCTGACCAGATGCTTCCAGGCATGAACAGTGCAATTTTTGTGTCTCTTCTTTGTGAGCAGAAGTGAGCAAAAGCCTGCTTCACGCCACTCTGCTTCACCTGCTCATTGTATGCAGTTCTCTGCAGAGTGTTCTTTCAGAAATTGGTTGTGAAGGACCTGCAATGACTTCTAGAAGCAATTCTTGTCTGGTAGCAAAGTGATTTTCATTCACAAGCTGTGAAAAATGCCAGCAGTCCCTGTCTGTCACTTTTGTTTTTCAGTTGCAATTCTAATTTCCTGTACACTGGAATTTTTGTCACTGCTGTTAAACCCTTATGTCCATACGCTTCAATACATTCGATACACATTCAGCTTCTTCCTTCACTATCTCTTCCTCCTCTCCTCTCCTTCCTGGCAATGGTAACATCTGCTTTGCAACAGTTTTCCTTACATCAAATGAGAATCACTGCACTGTATCATCTCTTCTAAACCTATGAATCCTGTCATACATGCCACAGATATTTATGGCTTGATCATCCTCGTGTACCAACTTAAACACACAAGGTGACAATATTTTTTTGGAGAGCTTATTATATACACTATGGATGTCCAGAGCCCATATTTTTGACCTCCTATGACTTGAGTGCTTTAACTTACTTGTTGTTTCAAATTTGCATGCATCCAAAGAAATGTAAATTGCATTCCTGATAGTAAATCTGTGCCCACAACAGTTTTTATTTTAATCCAGTCATAATTCAACAGTTAAACATGGTGTACAGAATGGAAAAGGACAGAATAGAGTATAGCAAAACTGGGTTATCTGGGTACAAACAGTAGAAAAATTACAAATCCCAGGAGGAAAACTAACTGGCTCAAGGCAATAGAAGCACAGATATTATGTTATGGTTTCATGTTCCACACAGCAGACACGCATTAGCTCTGGGGTGTATAATGTCTGTTAATGATGCCTATAAAACACCAAAGATGTCTCTGCTAGAACATGGATGAAAAAGGACCATAAATAGATTAGGTGTAAAATAGATGGACTAGCACCCATCTATTGTCTGTTAAAATATACCTGGAAAGGGCCCAATTCCCATCCACTAGTTTATATCAGGACATCACAAATAAGCTATCCTTAAACAAATGGAATCAAACTAAACTATCTTTCAAGTTTGTCTACAATCCCTCTTTAGCTCTCATACTAAGTTTTCCCTTCGATTCTCAGAACCAAGTTTTAATTCCTTGCCTTCGCTTTTGTTTTTAACTGCCATAAAGCCCATTTGTCCTTTCAGTCATCCTCTACACTTCCTGAGAGGCCCCTGTACTTGCACAGGCTTTCTAGAGCTCCCTGCTGTGACTCCTGCATTTCTTCTTTGCCTCCCTTACCTCGGTTGTGCTCTTAGGTTGTTTAGTCATTTAGAAATCAGCTCTCAGAAATGAGCTGTTTCACTGATGATTTGTGCTTTGTGCTTGTGTTTGCGAGTGTGTGGGTGCTGAAGCACATCCCCAAGCAGACAACTGGCAATTCAAGACTATATAGCAGAAAACCTTATGTACTGTTGCAAACAACAGCTTTGATGTGCAGCACGCTGATACAGCATCTGTCTTTTCCCCAGAGAGAGCTCCGCAAATCTTCTTATATGTTCGTGCATGTGCCTGTGTGAGTGTGTGTTGTACATGTGTGTGCATGCGTGAGGAGGTCAGGTCCAAATTCCCTTGACTCTCAAGAATCTATTTTGCCTTAATAACACTCAACATGAGCATTTCCTCTCATTATTCCTGGCAACTCAGAACTTAATTTTAGCACCTGAGCCCCTTTAACACACTACGATCCTTTTGCAGTGAAGTAACAACATAACTATTTCAATTACTTACGTTTTTTTAAATACAGTTCTGAACCAATCACAGTAACAAGTACTGATGTAATCAAATGTGGCTAATAAAACTATCCAAAGTCAGCCATGTGATGGTAATTGCTCTCATATGTGTCGTCCCTTTCTGTGGCGTTTAGTCTCATTTCTGCTTGCTTTGAAGTCGTTCAATAAATCTCACAACCCAATAAAGTTCCCTAGGTGCACTCCATATATGGATGTAAAATATGGCCACATGCATTACTCAACATGATGATAAATACAAAAAGTTATGATGAAAAAATAAATTAAGTTGCACCTATTTTTTTCTTATAATAAAAAAAGGTAAATGTGGTATTTTTATTCTCTCTCTCTCTCACTCTCTCTCTGTCTCTCTCTGTCTCTCTCTCTCTGAGAAACATCTGCTAGCATTTATTCAGAGGAAAACTCACCTCAGTTTGAGAGGCCAGAGAAAAGAAATGAAAACTTAAAACTGAGTGGAAACGGAACAATATTAGGATTTCTATGAACACATTCAGGTGTCATAGAATTAGAAGTTGAATAATGATCCAGAAAGTATTCGCTGTGCTTGACTTTTTCCACACATTTTATGTTACAGCCTTATTACAAAATGGATTTAATTCATTTTGTCCCTCAAAATTCTACACACAATACCTCATGATGACAAGTGAGAAACATTTCTTTGTTTGAAATCTTTGCAAATTCTTAAAAATAAAATGATGTATAATAAAATATAAACATGTCCTTGTCACAGGTATTCACAGCCTTTGCTCAATACTTTGTTGAAGCACCTTTGGCAGCAAATACAGTCTCAAGTCTTTTTGAGTAGGATGCTACAAGCTTGGCACCTGTTTTTGGGAAGTTTCTTCCATTTTTATTTGCAGAACCTGTCAAACCCAATAAATTGGATGGGGAGCGTTGGTGCAGAGCCATTTTTAGATATCTCCAGAGATGTTCAATCGGGTTCTGGGCTCTGGCTGGGCCATTCAAGGACATTCACAGAGTTGTCCCAAAACCACTCCTTTGTTATCTTGGCTGTGTGTTTAGGGACATAGTCCTGTTGGAAGATAAACCTTTGTGCCGGTCTTCATCCCTGACCTGTGACTAGTCTCCCAGTTCCTGCTGCAGAAAACATCCCTACAGCATGATGCTGCCACCACCATGCTTCACTGTATTTGCTACGAGATTGGCAAAGCCTGGTTTCCTCCATACATGATACTTGCTACTCAGTTCAAAAAAGTTTCATCTTTTTATTTCTCATGGTACGAGAGTATTTTAGGGTGCCTTTTGGCAAATTCCAAATGGGCTGTCATATGCCTTTTAAAAAGGACTGACTTTCATCTGGCCATGGTATCATACAGGCCTGATTGTTGGAGTGCTGCAGAAATGGTTGTCCTTCTGGAAGGTTCTCCTCTCTCCACAGAGCCACATTGGAACTCTGTCACAGTGACCATTGGGCACAATCACTCAGTTTGGCTGGGTGGCCAGCTCTATTAAGAGTCCTGGTGGTTCCAAACTTCTATTTATGGATGATGGATGAGGCCACTGTGCTTATTGGGACCATCATTGCAGCAACATTCAGCTAGATTCCAGGAAATATATACAACCTCTGGTTGCTATATAAACAAGAGCTTGTGGCTTCCGTTTGCCTGGTGCCAGTGTGAGTTGTAGCAGTGTCTTCTATGTACACTAAAACAAATTAAAATACTGAATAAATATATTACATGACAACTTTTTGTGACATAATTGTATAAAACTATGTGTTTTTAGAATAATGTGTCAGTAACACAGTAACATTGTCAGAACAACTGTGGCATTACTAGTTCCATTTCTGTAGCAACGTACCAAATAACAGAACACAAAAATGTCCTGGAGTTTCATGATAACATGCATGCATACCATTCTCCTCAGCTGTGTGTGTTTTCAAACAGATGTGGACGGAAACATAAAAGGTCCCGAGGCAAAGACAGGCCCTGTTTAGAGGCCATTTACACATAGGAGAGGATGTGTCCTGCAGCTAGTGTTTCATTGCAATATCATCATCTTGCCTGCAAGCATTTAACCTCTTACTCCCTGCAGGTCGGCCTTCCCAAGAATATCACCCCAGGCTTCAACACAGCTCAAGGTCGAGCCCTGCCTGATTCAAGTACACTAAGCCAGGTATCTCCCACCAGCAGCTATGACTCCAACTGCATCAACAAAGAACTGCACCTGTCAAAACAAACTGATCAGTCACACGTCCACTGCCAAAAACCAAAGGAGATATCACAGTATTCATGACTGGTTTCTAGTTCCAAACCCACACCCATTAACCATCAAACTGTACCAACACCCAGTATCACCTGAGATTGCCTAGAATTACTCAGTATCAGGTCCACAATAAAAAAGGGGCAAAACTAAAGCAGCAAATCAGTCTATAGGCTAAGATGCCATGGTTGCCATGGAGAATCCTACAGAAACTCCCCATATCTCAACGGTTCTCCACGTCCCCCTTCGGCAAATACAGGCATGTGAACATGTTTGACCTCAGGCATTTCTCTCTCTCTCTCTCTCTCTCTCTCTCTCCCTCTCTCTCTCTCTCTCTCTCTCTCTCTCTCTCTCTCACACACACACACACACACACACACACGATGAGATGCTAACGAATGAAACTTACAGCAGCCAGGGGTTTTCGCCAAGTGTGTCTCATCCCACTGCTCCACTGGGAGAACTACACACTCACTCTTCCCCTCAGCTATGAGCACCAAGGGAAACTCCAGTATACAGTACAGTTTAAAGATATCAGCTATGTGTCTTACATATTATATACAAATATATGTATGTATACATTATCCACAGTCATTCAGACATAAATGCAGACTCACTCATTCAGCCATATTCTGTTATACTCACTGGCATGTTTTTAATGTCGAAGGTAGAAAAAAAAAAAAGGACGTCTCGCACAAACACGCTTGGGCACACAGAAAACTGGTTTTCAGTTCAGTTCAAAAGTCACAGGCTATAAGGCCGTCCAAATAGAACATGCACCTACAGGTTCTGCCTCATTCCTCTCTGCTCAGACGGACACTGATGACGAACCATGGTGCTCTGATTCAAGCGTGAGATGAAGAGAGCACGCACGCACGCACGCACACACGCGCACACGCACACACACACACACACACACACACACACACACACACACACACACACACAGAGGACAGAGCCAAACAAGGCCCTTCTGAGCAAAATTTTTAAGGAAGATTGAAACCGTCATTTTCCAGCAAGGGAACAAGCCTCAGGTAATCAAATGGGGCCTGTGAACACATGTCACCTAGAAGAAACAGGCTGGTATAGAATAAAAGTTGAACACAAATGTGGTATTACACTGCCACCTTTACAGTTATGGTTGGGTACAGTCAGGTCCAAAAGTACTTGGACGTTTACACAATATATAATCTGCATCAAGATGCAATTTAATAAACAAATACCGCCCAATGTGTTATAGAGGATATAAGAAAATTCTTTTGATACTGATATTGAAAAATCATATCCACTAATTACAACGTATGCTATATGGAAAATAAACCTTCATCTTCATTCATTCTGAAATCAAAGGTATTAAAAAGAGTTTATCCTGCTTTTGTTGCAGAAACGGTTTCTACTGTCCAGGGAAGGATTTATACTAGGTTTAGGAAAAACTACTGAGAGGATTTGAACTGAAATGTGGGCTGTAGCAGGTCCTTTTGTCTGGAAACCTCAAAATGGTGTATATATCCAATACTATTCAAATTTTGTTTGAGCTGTACCAAGAGCCCTTCGAGCTTCAAGTACAGCTCGGCTTGACCCACCATCCCTCAGAATGCAAGTTAAACATGCATCCAGACTCTTTTCTGTTCTGGCATCAAAATGGTGGAACAAACTTTGGAGTCCCTCACTGTCTTCAAACGCAGACTGAAGACTCTGAAATCTGTTTCAGGAGTATTTAACTCCATAAAGACTTTTGTTTCATCATGGTCTAAACGTGTGGAATCTCTAGATTCCAGCCTTGTCTACTAGCTAAGGATGTTCTAAGTAAACAGCAAAGCACTTTTGCAAGTCACTCTGGATAAGGGCGTCTGCTAAATGCTGCAAATGTAAATGTAAATGTAAATTTATTGTCTGAACAAAAATATTTTGTTTATAATGACATTAATAAACAGACAAAATCGCTGCTACTACAGAAATATTGTGTATTGGTTGTATGTTTTTAAATATTCAGAACTTTTATATTTGTTTTTTACGGGACTGAACAGGCACATTATTTTGTAAGCTTTTCCTTTAAGGGTTAAAGAGAGTAGTAATTGGTTTATTAGTTGACAAACTGCTTCATGGCCTGACGCCAGGTGTGGCCTGTTCACTCATTATTGCATGACAAATTAAGGAAATGAAATCAAATGTCTAATTAAATGTTAATTCCATATGTTGGTTTTGCATTTGGTAGCTGTTAAGAAGAGATCTAATGTGAAGAAGGCCAGAGATGTTAACCGAATAAAATACATAAATTCCAATCGCAATGTGTGTGTGTATGCAATCGTCATAATGCATACACACACACATTGCGATTGCGACTGCATTGCGACTGCATAATGTTCAATATCTTTTTCAATGTAAAATATTTTTGCAATATTCATGCAACAGCAGGCAAAAGTGATTTCTGTAAAACAGTAAAACTGTATGGTTACTGTCAATGGAACTGGGTGGCTGGTTTGTATTGTTGATATGACTGCTTACAGTAGTAATAACATGAATTCTGTAGTGCATAGAGCTGTACATTCTGCTAAGATTTAGTCAAATGCTGTAAATGTAATAGGATTCAAACTACAGACTGATAATAACCCACAACATCAGGAACACAATCCAATAGCTTCTAAGGGCAAAGAAATAGAACATTCTTAAATGTCAGTCACTTGACCTCAATGCAGTTACATATGCTTTTTACTCACTGAATACAAACCTCAAAGCAGAAAGACTAACAAACAAGCAGCAGCTGAAGCAGTAAAGGCCTGGGAAATAATCTCAATAGGAAAAACAGTGTTTGCTGATGTCCATGGTTTCCAAACTGAAAACAGTCACTGATTGCAAAGCATTTGCATACAAGTATTAAAAATATTTATATTTGTTTGTGGTGTTGTACTGAGGCAAAAGTACAAAACCTGTCACTAGACTTACACCCATTAAGGCCTAGAAACCAACAGAAAAACCTCCGTTAGAAGGAGTCTGGGATTAAGGAGTGCTGCAAAAAGCCTCATCTCAGTTTTGTTTGTGTAATGAACCTCATGAGAAAGAGGGTTCCAAGCTCAAGCATATTAAGCAGCATTTCAGAGATGGTTTGGCACTCATTCATAATGTAACATTTCCCGTAACACAATCTGCATTCATGATATCTGAAATTATTTACACACAGCATGCCATATGCACTGCTGAGTCCATGCCCAATTAAATTCTGGCACGTACGACATGTTGCGCATCCACCACAAACCCCTCGAGCGGGTGGACTAGTTTCCTATCTCCTCTCTGCCACGTTGCATGCCACTCTTCTGACAGACAGCATGGAAAGAACCGTGGATCTGCTTAATTTCATTCCCCCAGTTACAGGAGACGAGCCCTGTGAGAGGTCCACATGGAGGTCTGCATCTCCCGCTCATTACTCCATATACAGTGTACCCTAGTTGCAGCATGTCAGACATAATCCAAGGCAATGCAGACATGTGGGTAATTTCTTTAATAGGCTGGCCTGGGCACAGCAGACCTACCATAGCTTCTCCTCCCTCAGGGTAATCCACAGAGAGAGATTCCATAATACCATGTAACATTTATTTGTTCACAGATGTAGAGACAAGATAAGAGCCAGAGACAGAACCAAGAACCACAAAACTTCATCCACAGTCTTAGATGGAGGGAGACTAGCCCATTTTCCCCAAGTTGCTCATGTTCTCCTCCCCAGACTTCTGAGCAAGAGCCAGGCTTTGCAGTGACTGCAGTCTCACACTGAGCATGTCCTTCACCTCCTCTTTGTACCATGGAGCGCTCACTCTGCTCACTGTGCTGAATAATTCTCTTTGATGAACACCCCCAGCCCCACCCAATGCATGCCTGCACACACACACCTATCGTGCAGAGAGCAGCAGCCCTCAGAGTACCTGACAGATTTACTGGACTATGAAAACTCTTTTAGCAGGGAAGAGTAGATTCTTTGTTACCTTATGTTTGGCATTTAGATTTTTTATTCAACTTCAACAACTTGATTTTGGCAAAAAATCTATTTAGATTTAACAAACTTGAATTGACCCACTTGCTTACTTGAGTTTTTCATGATATACAATATGCATCAGCTTATTCTTATGGAAATTGTTATGTGTTCATATGTAATAGAGGCTGTTTCTAGCTAATAACCGAGCTAACCAATATGATGCTGATGATATTCATGATCATGATTCATGATCATCTTCATGAGGTCATTTCTGCTCAAAGGGAAATGTTCCAACTTGTTAAAAAGAGTTTAAAATTGTGTATGTTTAAGTGTCAGCTAAAGAAATCAATTTAAGAAAATGTCTGAAACAAACAAAATGCCATGTCTGAAACAATAATGCCCAAACTCTGTGTCCCGAGGCTCCAACTGAATTTGGATATCCTTGCACGTCCCAAATTCCAATTTTGTTTTTCTTTTCTTTTCATAACCAGACCTGTATGCATGTAGTGCTGGGTGATATGACCTCAAATTACTACATCACATACAATTTTATATTTTATAATTATATATTATAATTATATATCTCTATAATGACAGACACAGTTCTCCATGTTGCCTCCATGTCAGAGACTATATGACTCAACATGATCTCACATAGAAACATCCATAAAGGTTAGTTGCTTCAGTCCAAAAATGCAACGTATATGGAGTATTTTTCACCCAGCCACTAGTACTGTTTAGTGGAAGCACACACACACACACACACACACACACACACACACACACACACACACACACACACACACACACACACAGCTTAAGTTTAGGTTAAGATTATGTTCAGGTCAAAATTAAAGTGCAGGTTAAGGTTAAGGTTAGGTTTACATATAGATTAAGTTGTAGATTCATGTTAAATTTCAAATAAAATTTTAAACAATAACATTTTACATTTTGTACTCTTTGCTTTGTTACAGTAAAATGAATTTTGATACTCTATTTGTTGACTTTAAGTGAAGTCATCTGTAGTATTTTCTTTGTGACTAGAGGTTGTGTTTCCTTAGAATGCATGAGTCATTTTACATTGGGGCAAAAAACTACTAAAATGGATGTTCTCAATAGGAATCGGGCTGTTGTCAGTACATGAACCGATACAGGGGAGTTTTAACAGTCAATTAGCAGTTCTGAATGTTGATTCATACTCAATTAAATTCCTGGCCTTACCTGTAAGTCAACATAATTAAACAGACACATGACACAGCACTTTAAAAGCCTCTTCACTATCATTGCAGTGAGTGGTCCACCTGAACAAAGGTAACAGTCAGACTGAACTGAATTTCACCCTAAACAGTGCATTAATAAAACTTTAGAAGCACATCTTTCATCACTGAAGACATGACAGAACCACTGTAACAAAACTTTAACTTTAAAGCTTTAATGTGTTTGCGTATAAGGAATTACAGAACCGTTCAACCTGCCTCCATCATCTATCCACTTCCAGTTTTTAAAGACATTCATGCCTGCCTGCCTTCACCTCCCGCTTACCTGCTCCACAGTATCTGATGAAATGTAAAGACATTCCTGAAACAGAACATTACAAAGTCTTTACAAGATGAAAGCACAGCATGAGGAGAGACAGTGTTTAGCTCTTTCAGAACTAAAAATGGAAACAGATTTATTGGGGAAAAAGCAGTTTTTGAACTTTCTGTGCCAAAAGGAAGAGAAATGAAAGAGACTCAAACTGTCTTACAGCTAAGAAACCAAAACAATGATGTCACACAGTAAACAGAAAACACAGAGGGCAGCTTTTCTGGACTTGCTTGAAACTAAATTACACTGACACTGTTTCATCACACACAGTCAGACAACATCTAAATGTTTGTTTTTGTTTCTGTTTAAACAAAAATCCCTTTTATGTATAAGGGAAAATTAATCAGTGCCAGTGAAATCTGAATGCATTCATAATACACTAGGTTTAGTCAGTCGAGCACATACATCATTCTAGTAAACCTCACAGTAAAATCTGCTACCAAACATCATGAATCATGATTCGGCCAAATGGATTTCAGCTGTTATGGCCTAGGAGTGTCACAGATTGCCAGAGAATATGAGAAGCCATTACAGAAATACACAATGTGGTTTGTGGCAAAAAAAGAAATGTTGTAACACCCTGTCTGACAAATATCACTGCTTGTAAAACACGTTTTGTGTCCTGTTTCCATTCCTGTTTGAGAGATTTGAGCGATGAAGCCTGTTCACACTGTAAGACTGTAAGAGCCACAGAAAAACATTCATCTTTTGCATGAAGGTCATATTCATAAGCATCACTGCACAGTAGAACAGTGCACCAACAGTCTGCTAAAAAAGCACGACGGATTTTCACAGTCCAACAGGGATTTGGATTTGCCTGTCTAGCAATCCTATGAGCAGTTCTCTTTGAAAGCCACACCTCAACTTGTCCTCCACCTCTTAATAACATGCTTTGCAACCTTCTTGAAACCTTTTACTGCTTTGTGGGCATCAATTATTTGAAAGTGTAAGCAAATGCTTTTTTACATACTCATACTCCATTTAGTATTTGGGTAAAACAAGGGATCTGTACAAAAAAAGATTTGGTGCATCCATAAACATACCTCAGTTGTGATGAAATTATATGAGAAATTGTTATTTGGAGAGCTGGGCAGCTGCCTGTTGCTACCGACTATTAGGAGGTAGCAGGTTATTTTTTAAACTTTTAAAGTTCCTAACAATTTCTGCAAACAAGCCATAACCTACCACATTTGTTAGAAGCCTGAGACCTTGGGAGAAAGTTAACTGAGAACTCAAATCAAATATCTTGGACTGCCCAAACCTTTGTATGATACTCGTTTCTAATTTTTAATCTAAAATATAATAAAACAAACAATAATACATTAATCTAGACCTGACCAACATTAACAAAAACACTCACCTAAATATGGCAACATTAATGGTAATGTTGAAGTATTAGTATTTGTTTCTAACACCAAAACACTGTATGTCGTATATTAGTAAGAATCTAATAATAATATAAGACAACTGCCCTTCTGCACTACTTCTCTGACTCAGCAAACTGCAGTGGATGATGTTAAAGATGGTGAATTATGTGCTGCTGCCTTTAATTGTGATGTTTCTACTATATGATTTGCACAAGACTGTACTCTGTTAATCGTCATGTCTCCAGAAACCAAACCATTTCCACACAACTTTGATGCACATTCTTTTTTTTATTATTAAATCACACAGAGATGGTAACTGGCTCAATAACCAGCAGGCTTAATATTACAATAAAGTCATTTTTTTATCCTGTATAAAAATTTCTTCCTTAAAAATGTTCATATTTCAACTCTCTTAACTATTCACAGTGAAAGAAATGTGCAGAGGTGTGAAACCCTTGCATGCCACTTATGCAGTGAATTGTTTGATTGAAGAAAAAAAAAAGACCTGAGGACAACATGAAAGACTAATGATATTGAGGAGGCATTTGGGTAAATTTGGGTTGCAGTTAGAACAATACCACTAGCTGTTGGCACCATCCCGCTAATATCTGAAGGTCAGGGCATTTAACACATCAGATATAATAGCTGAGAAAAGGCTAATGAAAAGAAAAGAGCACAGCTCACAACAACGTGAAAAGCTGTCCTATCTGCCCCACCAATCTGGCTCTGGGGAGAAGCCAGAGGGGGACTGCAGGGTAGCTATTATGCAATCCCTGTGTGTCACTGTTCTGGACAGTTCTAGTGGCTCATGAGACTGTGGATTAGAGACTATGGGAACATAGCGGAAGTGATTCTTCGAGAGCAGATCGTGTTCTGGACTCCTAGAGGGCTCAGTCTGGCAATGTGTCCACACACAGCTTGAATGACTGACTAAATGCTGTACTTCTGCTGAAACAGCACAAACACTAACAGTTTCATGTCTCCACATCCATATATTTCTTGTCTCATCACTGACTGAAATAAGTGAGCTTTGAATAAATATTTTGTAAAAATTAGATTCTTAATCTTAATTTGTATTTTTATCTGAAATGAACGACAATTTATGGGGCTTTCATCGTCAAAAGACTGTGAGATTTGTTGCCTGAAGATGCCACAGACACTTATGGCAGGAGGTCCAAGACAGCATGACTGGTCTTCACTCCTTCTGGGGGGCCAACGTGGGAGTCTGTCAGATGAGGTAACAGAATTAGTTAGTGTTCTCCAAAAGTGCTGAGTTGTCCGATGAGAGCACTCAATAAAATTCCTGCAGTTATTTCTGCAGGATTATTCAAGTGGTGATGTAAAGAGCATACTCTGACTTCCAAAACTGGAGATTAAAACATCTGATAAAGAGAGATGGATTTTAGCTCAGTAATTTGATTTCTCAGCACATTTATACTCTGTACCAGAGTTCTCTGCTTTCTTCTGCTTTCAAATTGTGTTGTTGTGTGTTCTCCCATACTTCTGTTCTTGCCAAAGGTCATCTTCCCCTGCTGAAGCTGCATTCCAAAACTCAAGATCGCAGTTACCAGGATGCATTGATTGGCAACATGCCGGCAAGAACGAACAGACATACAGAGCATTCAGCGTGGACACTAGGATGGTAGATGCTGGTCAGACCCACAGTTGTACATTTTAAATAAATAATGTTTCTAGTTCCAAACCATGTTTATTCTATTATGTCGTGAGGCTTTTATGCTGTCCTGTGGCACATTCAGCTTAGTTGATACACAGCATCTCAATAGTACTCTGTCCCTGTGTTCTGGTTCATTCTTACAAGGTTCCTTATCTAGAACATTCTTCCCAAGAATCAAATTCCACAAGAACCAGCAAAATTCTTACATGAGATTATTACTTGATTGCACAGTAGAAACGTGACTGTTACATGTAACCGCACTTAATGAAGGAACATTTTTGAGAGACCAGAAAAAAGGTGCAGCAATCATCTACATGTGTTTTTGAGGATGCATGTGCTGGACTTCACTCCCACACCCCCTTTGAATTTTTGCCAGAACTTTATGTTCTGACAGATATAAATAGAAGTTTGTGCCATATTCAGCAACTACAAATGCAATGTAATTTGAATTGTACTTTGCTATTTTGGTTTTGCACAGCAAAGCAATGGGATATGATAACAATAACCAAGTAGCATCATAGCAACCACCAACTACCTCTGTAGCAACCACCAAGAGAAAACATAGTAGCCCACAATAACCCCACAAATACTGCCTAGCAGAAATAGTGTCTATAATATAGAGAGGCAATCACTGGGGACCAAGCACATATTAGAAAAATCAAACCCAATACGTGACCCATTCCTGGAACAGAAGCCACATTATTTGTAGTCTGTGTACATGTAGCTTTTACATGTGTACATGTTAGAACCTGCTGAAATGTAACTGGCTGGTACGTGACACGTTCTTTTGAACATAACATCAGAATCAAATATTCAAAATGTTCCAAATACAGTAGCAGTACAAGGCAATACTGTAATTATACAGTTCAAAATAAATGTTATTATAATTAGTAACTAATGGTAATTAATTAAATGTAAAAACTGTTACAAAATTTGTTACTAATAATAACATTTAGAGCAGCCCCTACTGACTACTTGACACCAAACTACTTCCTCAGAATCATGTGACATATGAGCTTGTAAAGATTGGTGAGAACTGCAGGTACCTTTCCAGATTTATAGCCAGTTTTGTGAATTGAACTCCACCAATAGGAGCTTATTTGCAATGTGTAATCCATATTGTTTACAAATATTAAATATTTTTGTTAATTCCATTTCCATAATTCCACAATTCCATATCTTCACCCTGTGAACATTACCTATATTGTTGGGGTTTCATGAAATATCTCCAACTAGTACAAGTTCATTGGCTTCGCATATTTTGACAATTATAATACAGGAGTTGTGGGCGGATCTATACGTTGCATTGAGGATTTTTAGAATTCTTCAAAGATTAATATGAAGAAAACTATTTCTTATTGTTTTATTGTTCCACAAATATTGGCAAAAACACAAACTGATGCTCTATAGCACCACCATTAGGCCAATTTTTGTTGTTTGGTGCAATATCTTTGTACAAAATATCTCCCCTCCAATTTTCATGTCTTGGTGTCATACTGTGTCTTACAGTGTCTTCTCCACAACACGTGTTTGGTCAAAAAACAGGAAAAAATAAAAAATGGCACAAATTATAGGGTTCCCGCACCCTATGGTGCTTAGACCCCTAACTTGTGAGCATGTAGCAAAGGCTTAGCACCTTCCTATATGTGTGAAACAACCTTTCTGCTTTCCTCCAGGAAACACACTTTTCAAATTCATTATATAATTACAAAGGATGTAACAATCCATACCAAAATTGTCCTACTGTATACTACTACATGACTGTATTACATGTTACATTAGCTGGGACATATGACAGTTTGTGTCAAATACTGTTCATTTAATTTGAATGAATGAATGAATGAATGCTAACATTTAGCATTAACATCCAGGACATTTTGGACTATTTCTATTAGTGTATTTTGTTTTATTGTTTGTTTGTTTAGGCCAGCTATGAAAACACATGTTCATTCCAGTTTTTACTGTATGAAAATGTATTGAATGTACTTCAGATACATCATTTCATTATGTAAGCAATTTAAATAGCACAGCATACTGAACTAAGGGTTAAATCAGCTTTTGTCTTGCTCGGTTACAGAGACTCAGACACTTTCTCCAGGTCTGCTTCCCAGTCATTGTGTATTTTCCTCTTACGAATGCTAGATTCCATACCCTGTTTTTCTGGCTGGAGTACTCCATCTCATTTTCCATCTTTATCTTCCTGCAGATGATGTCACTGTTAAACCATGTGCCAGCCCAGTGAGAGCTGGCAGGAGGGGTACATATTGGATTTATGAGAATGGAACACTCACACTTCCACAATATATAAAAATGTCTCTCTGGTGCTGCCCAGCTACAAGTTCCTGTTCATTTCTTAAAGAGAACTGAGGTGGCTTGAACAATAACATTTAATAGAGGGTGGCAAGCCCCTACCCCCATCCCTCCCACAGTGTGTGTCTCAGCTGGGGACTAGGCTAAGTAGTTGTCCCTGCTTTCTCACTGCCTAATAAACCAGCAATGCAAAAGCCCCCACTATGTGACAACCCTCGTGACTGCACTTGGTAGTTTGGGGGAATGAGCTTTAGTCAGGCACCCAACTCAGTAATTACTGTTCCACTCCACTGGATCCCCAGGCCAGACAATTAATGTGCCCTCCAATTAGGCTTACTCAAGACCCTACTGGAATCAGGTTTAGACTTTGTTTACAAGACATACAACCGTAGGCGATATTCCACATTGTTAATTTGATATTGCATACTGGTTAGTCTGCGTCCTCATACAGTGGTGTGAAAGTGTTTTTTACATGTTGTCTCACTTAAGTGTTTCGGAACATCAAACCAATTTAAATATTAGTCAAAGACAACACATGTAAACACAAAATGCATTTTTTAAATGAAGGTGTTTATTATTAAGGGGGGAAAAATGCAAACCTTCATGGCCCTTTGTGAAAAAATGATTGCCCCCCTTTTTAAACCATACTGTAACTGTGGTTTATCACACATTGTGTACATTGTCTCTAGCCACACCCAGGTCTGATTATTGCCACACCTCAATCAAGACATCACTTAAATGGGACCTGCCTGACAAAGTGAAGTCCACCAAAAGATCCTTAAAACCTACACATCATTCCGAGATCCAAAGAAATTCAGGAACAATTGAGTTAGAAAGTAATTGAGATCTGTCAGTCTGGAAAGGGTTATAACCACATTATCCACAAATGGTGAACACATGGAACTGTGGCAAACCTTCCCAGGAGTGTCCGGCTGCCCAAAATTACCGCAAGAGCGCAGGAATGACTGATCCAAGAGGTCACAAAAGACTCCACAACAACTTCCAAAGAACTGCAGGCCTCACTTGCCTCAGGTAAGGTCAGTGTTCATGCCTCCACCATCAGAATGAGACTGGGCAAAAATGGCCTGCATGGTAGGCTTCCAAGAAGACAACCACTGCTGAGCAAAAAGAACATTAAAGCTTGTCTCAATTTTTCCAGAACACATCTTGATGATCCCCAAGACTTTTGGGAAAACATTCTGTGGACTGATGAGACAAACGTTGAACTCTTTGGAGGGTGTGTGTCCCATTACATCTGGTGTAAAATTAACACTGCATTTCAGAAAAAGAACATTATACCAACAGTAAAATATGGTGGTGGTCATGTGATGGTCTGGGGATGTCTTCCTGCATCAGGACCTGGAAGACTGGCTGTGATAAATGGAGCTATGGATTCTGCTGTCTACCAAAAGATCCTGAAGGAGAATGTCTGAATGGCTGAAGAAAAACCAAATAAAGACTTTGGAGTGCCCTAGTCCTGACCTGAATCCTATTGAGATGCTGTTGTATGAGCTTAAAAAGGCCGTTCATGCTCAAAAACCCTCTAATGTAACTGAATTACAACAATTCTGCAAAGATGAGTGGGCCAAAATTCCTCAACAACACTGTTATCACAAACACTTGGTTGTAGTTGTTGCTGCTAAGGGAGGCCCAACCAGTTATTAGTTTTAGGAGGCAATCCCTTTTTCATATGGAGGTTTGGGTTTTTTTTCTCCCTTAATAATAAACAACTTCATTTAAAAATGAATATTTAAACTGGGTTGATGTTCCGAAACACGTGTGACAAACATGCAAAAACACAGGAAATCAGGAAGGGGGCAAACACTTTTTCACGCCACTGTAATTGCACAGTCATCAGCTTGGGATGGAACTTGGAAGGCTACACATAGGCTAATAAAAAATGAATGAATACTCATCCACATGCACAGACGGAGAAATCTGATTACTGACAGTTCTTTTCATCAATTTATGAATCCGATTTCTAGACCTCTAATCTAAGAAATTGGAGCACGCTGTTTATACGACTACTTGAATTATTAGATAACTGTAGAAACATGCATGTAAACACACTCAATATTGCTCGAACCAGACTATATTGACTTCTCTCATCAAAAAGCTATTCCACTCACTGGATTTCTGCTCTTTATTATACCATTCAGAGTATAATCCCGGGAGATCTGCAGTTATAAACACTCAAACCAACCCTTCTGGCACCAATAATCATGTAATCAAAATTTCCTCCCCTGTTGTTGATTTGAACAGTACCTGAAGTTTCTAGCCCATATAGGTTTGATTTTATACACTAGGTTGCTGTCAAATGATTCGCTGATTAGATCATGAAAAAGTGTAGGTATACAGGAATTCCCAGAATTCCCAAATGAGTGTACATTGCTGTTAGATTGGGGAAAACTGGCATTATAAATCCTTATTTTAGGTAATTGTTTAAACATGAAATTAATTATAACCATGTTTGTGCCTCAGCAGAAATCGAGATTCATCAAACCAGACTATATTTTTCCCATCTCTGCAGTTTGGATGAGTGTGTGCCAACTGCATCCTCAGCTTTGTGTTCTTTGCTGACAAAATGAAACATGATCGGATGATTAGATAACTGCAGGTGCACTCCTATCCTAATAAATTTTACACAAAGTCTTGGTCGTATTGTCTTCAGCAAAAAACCTAAGTTCTCTTTGGGATCTGGTAGCAGTTAGGTTCTAGTATGGGAGCCTAGTGCTGAGCACTTCAATCCAGCCTTTACTGTGGGGTGACAGAACAGGATTGCCCCAACTGCTGTAATGAGCCATCACAAAGGACAGTCGGTCTCTAGTAGTGATACTAGGGACACTTACAGATCAGTGATATGTGAAGGACATCCTGCAACCACATGTGGCCTCCCATTGTAGGAATTCCAACTAGATTTTTTAGCTCACCCGAATACAGATAGATTTTCCCATGAATGTCTATCAGACTGCAACACATCTATGGCCTGCCTGGTCACTAGATGCATCAACAATCAAGCATTTATGGGACCAGCTTTGGCATCCTATGAGTGTGCAGGATCCATAGACCCAGTAGCAATGTCTATGGACAAATGTAGTAAACAATTCCATATGAAAGCTATATGGCTCCCTGCCCAACTGTATCCAGGCCAGAGGCAGTATAAGAGCCAGCTTTCCCCAACAAACCTATCCTTTCACTCATTATATAGCAGAAGCAGAAGTGGAGGAACATCAGGAAGAGAGAGCAGGAAAGGTAAAGCAAGTGAAAGCAAACGACAGTATGTGCATTTGTAGCCAAATCCAGTCCTGGAATGTGACATCTGACCAAATGGACAAACAAATACTTGTACAGGAAATGGTGAGGTCAAGGAACACGTCACTTCCTGTGTAAACAGTGGTTTGGATGGCTTTCAGCAGCAGGCAGAGCTGGATGAGTCTCTGGATGTGGCATAGGGAAAGAGCAGTAGCATGATGGCTGTATTCAACAAGAGGGGAGTTCATGAGAAAAAATGAACCAATGTGCTCTGTAACGGGTTCAATAACTGCTTTTAACTGTGACAGATGTAACTGCCTGCACAAACACACAGAAACAAGAGAAGTGTCACGACAAAGGGCAGCGCATTAATCACTGTGAGGGAAAAAAAACAAAAAACCTACATGCGGTTTTGTAGGTGAGTGCATTTGGGACAGCCTGATTAAGCCATCGACAATACAGCAGCACATAAACCAAGCACAGATTGCTGTGTGTGTGGGGATTTTGAATGCCAGACTCTACTCAGAATGAAAAGGGAGTTGGCCACCCTCCAAGTCTCTGGTGTCAGGCCTGCAGGTTCAGGTCAGGTCACTCACACAGACGAGCTCAGAGAGTTCGCTCTCGTGCAGCTCTCAGTGTTTCTACCCTCCTAATGCACTGAGGTTTACAGTGAGATTGATCCTTATGTTTCATGCTTAGCCTTCGGCCTACAATTGCTCTCTCCAGTGATTATGTTTACTTTCTTGATACATTGGCACATACTTACATACATAAGCCAATATATCTATATTGCTTTCCTGTGCGTGCTGTAAACAACATTAAAGCATGCGTCATTCCTTGCTGTACAAAAAAAAATTATAATTCTTCTGCCAACACACAAACTCCGCTGAGGCATACAGCCAGGAGCCAGTGGTGGTCTTAATTAAACAGGGGTAGATCTGCAGCAAAAGTGGCTAGGCCTGATATATGTCCCATAGCTAAAGCTGCCCCCTGGCATCTGTCCAGTGCACACTGGCATACAGCTTCATCAGCACATATCTCCAGTTCATAATGGGGAAAGGAATGGTTCAAGTGTGTGTGGGTCACTGTAAGAGTGAGATAGAGCAGGACAGTCAGAGTGAGAGAGGGAGAGCGAGAGCGAGAGAACAAAACCCCTCAATGACCTCTATGCATCTTCCCTCTGAATTACTCATAAATAAACAAGTACTGGATTGCACCCTCAGCAAACATGCAATTCACACTGCAGCACACAACACAGTCAAGGCCATACCACACAGGGGGCTACATTTCACAACACAGCCAGAGGCCTCTAGCACATGGAAGCAATGGGGGTGGGTTACAACTATATAGTTGAAGTATTCAAATCTGAGCCTTGAATCCAGTTTCCAGTCCCAAGAATTGTTATCCATGTTAGATGTGACCAATCAATTGCATTTACTGTTACCTTCACTGCCAGCGAGAACAAAATCCAGGAATGGAAACAAGATTCAAGCTCCATATTCAAGGTCCTGGAATCTAGAGGCTGCTGCAGTCTTGCAGTGAAACGCCTTCAAAGCACACTGATAAGTGTGCAGGTTATCTAAGTCAAAATGTACAAGAAAAGAGAGTAAGACATACATATCTTCTGAGCAAGACTTAACTGCTGACATGACGTAGAGGAACCTCAATTAATGATATGGGTTGAGCTAATCCTAGAGTAGTATTAATCCTGTCTTTGCTACAGCCATGTAAGCACCACCTACCCATCATGCTAGCCCAAAGTGCAGACTTGCTGTTCACCCTTATTGTTGTCTGTTCAAGTGTTTTACCGATATTTGGATGATCTGGTTACAGATAAGGTAAAAATGGCCCTGAAGGACAACATGAACTGGTGGCAGGATCATAAATACCCAAGAATAAGTGAAGGCTATATTAAAAAAATAAATAAATAAATAAATAAATAAATTTATATATAAATTGTACAATTCATGTAATAAATGAAACCACCAGACCACACATGCAAAAGGCAAAACAACAAATGTGTTATGCCAAAAAATATGTACAAACAAAATGCAGTCTGAAATGAATCCTTCTTTAAACTACAGCAAAGAAACTAAAGGGAAAAGGTGAACCTTTTAAACACGTATCAAAATGGTTATTAGACAAAATCAATAAAGTCCAAAATATGTAACCATAAGACTTTTCTGAGTATATATTATCAAGTGTGCCATTTGTATTTCTATCACACCAAGCATCTGCACTCAAAAGATTGCTTTATAGGTGAGTGATCCAGTTTTGTTCACCAAGGGCTGGTGTGGTTGCAGGGTTTCAGTCCAACAAAACAGTCTTCAAACAATTGACCAGGTCTGTTCCTGAGACCAATTGATTAAACAATTAGAATCAGGAGTGCTCTGGCCTGTTTGGAATGAAAACCTGAAGTTCCAGCAGCCCTTTGTGGATAAAATCGACACCTGATTTAGGCCAATTATAGACAGTGTGAAAACAACAACATTCATTGTATTGTGGTTAAGCGTACATGGTCAGTCCATTTTGCAATTATTTATTTAATGAATTTGTTTTACCAATTGATTTTTCCTCCTGTTGTTTCCTGAAGAGTCAACTATCCTCACATATTTTAAACTCTGATCATACATTTCTCATATCACCAACACGAGGAAATGAAGGAACAATGTAAGCTTCACTAAGGTTTAGAGCAGTTACTAACAGACATTGTTCCATTCGGACCTACATCTATAACCCATAAACTATTGAAAAATATTTCATTATGGGTGTCTATTTGTACCAGTGTATCTTTCCTGGGCTGTTAAACGTAAAAAACTCAAACAAAAGTGTTGTTTTTAGTTAAACTAGAGATGATGATGAAACCAGTCACCAGTTCTCTTAACTTTTCAACAAAATTAGCCAAACAGCTTGTGGAGGAGGAGGGCAAATGATACTGTGACAAAAGTGTGGAAAAAGTATTGACATCAAGCTCCATAATGAGACAAGATATTAAGTATGGCTGTGTATTGGCTAGAATGATATGATGCAGTGGTCACGATTCAATATATTTAGGTATAATGAGATATTGTTAGCGAGGCAATATATTGTGATTTTTAGGCCAGTTTTGCTGTATGTTTTGATACTTTTACAGATCTCTTTTCACCTGAAAATGACAAAACATTTACAGATCAGATGCTGTTATTGGCAGAAGAGTTTGATCTTGTTTTGATAAAAAATTTACTTTATACCTGCAAGTTAGGGCTTTGTTGGTTGTAAGAACCATTAAACACGTCACAAATCAGCTGTGGTCATGAGGTCATAACCCCACCCCCTTCCCTTTACTCTTGTATTAAAATTTTTTACACCCTTAATTTTTTTCCAAAGTATTTTTTCACTTTGAAATTTGACTGGAAATGAGAAAACAACATTTATTTAGAGTTTATAAAACTGATCCCAGTCCTGAAATTGTACTGGCTGAGACGCATAGAGTTGAATGTTGTAAAATGCATGATATATGCACACCTAAACCACTTCATTTAATTTGCCACTGTTACATACACATACACACACACCCAAGCTATGCATTTGCTAAAATATCTACTTTATCATGCAAATCGTTTCAGATATTGGAAATCTATTTTGTTTTATAGAGATTTGTTTTATGAAGCTTTGATTTATGGAGTGCGTATGTTACTGTTTGAGGAATGTGTACGTTACTGTGGTTAAACTCCGCTTTGCCTAAAACTTCCTTCCCTGTGATACATTTGTGGCGTAGTGATTAAATATTTATTTAGAATGGGTGTTCATTGTGAAAACTACATATAATGTTGACAGAACTACTCTGAATCATAATTCAAGTTAGACATTATGATGTGCCAGGCTTTGTCTTGCACATTTTCTTTCACCTTTCTAAATTTGAATTAAATACCCCTGGTTAGGACGTATACTCCAAAAAACTACTTTACTATGCCCAACACTGACTTCTCCATGAGGAGTGTAATGCTAACCTCATCACTGATGCAAGTTCAAGCAGCAAGATAAAGTGTGTACATCCTCATTAACAGGTTGCTGACAGTCAACTTATTCTTTCTCGTAATTGATGGTACTTAAGCTTGCTGCTGCCCAGCTCTGAGTCACCAAAGCTTAGTCAGCCTACTGGAGCTCTAAAGCTAGGCTTGGATCATCATGGTAACATCTGAAAGAGCTGACTCCACCACTAGTGACCTCACTTACCATAGTGTAAATCTCACCTGTTCAATGCAAGGACCTGTCTGGCTCCATCTCTGCAGACGGAAGACTCAGCTACAGGCCACAGCTCAGACAAGTTTAGACCAGAGCAGATGGTTAGAAGGTAAAGTGTGGAGAGAAGCCCTCTGAAGCAAGGGAATGTGACAGCTCTTCTTCTAGTCTGAAAAGGTGAGGAGGAGCTTCAGAGCAAGTGTCTCCTTGAAAAACTGTGACAAGGGTGTAATATGGGAGTTTCCTTAGAAACTGTCGCCTGGCAACAGTAATCTTGTAATCATAACCTCGCCCATGTTCAAAGGTCATTTCAGAGAGAAAGACGGCTGCAGTCAGGTAGATTACATCGTGTTCCAATCCCACTGTGCAAACACAGTTAATTAGTACCTTGACTTCCTCAGGTGGCACTGCCTGCTCTAACACTCACCCGAACTCAGAGAAGCAAGAGGACAAACTGTGGAATATCAGAAGGACATTCAGGGTATGATACCAGCACATGTTGCTTGAATATGTCTCTGGAAGTGCTCTAGAATGGAAAACTGTACTCATTCTATCATGGCTGAATAATGAGACATCCATAGACAACAGGGTCAGAGTGGAAGTGACCTTGAATCTTAAAAACTGTTGTATCTGAAAAGAAAAACAGCAAGTCAAGGCTGTAAAACAGGCCAATTACAAAAATCCAAAACGTAACATAACAGTCTTGACTCATCATAATTTCCCCCCAAATTTACAAACACAATAGACAATATTATTAGAACACTGACAATAATAAAGAACACTGACCACCTGTATGTTTTATTATAAAGAGTGTGGTCAGTCCTGTTTATGCGGATATGGTGCAGCAATTTTTTAAATAAATCACTATACTAAGCACGGGAGACTGTTCGAATAGTAGTTTCTGCCACTACTAAAACAATCTGTCTGAATGTGAAAATATTGTGATAAATATTGTGTATGGTAAAAATATATTGAAATATTGTGATATATATTGAAATATTGTGATACTGTATATTTATCACATTGTTCTCCCCTACACCCAGAACAGTAGAGAAATCATTTCTAGAACTACAGCTGCAGCATGGTAAAACACAATGGCACCTTCAGGAAAATGGTGTTAATACCTGTAGTTTGCTGATCATGGCTTTTCCCATGGAAGTGTCTGCAGAAAGGGATTTTAAATGCGGCAAAGCAAACTATCTCTTCAGCTGACAGGTTAGCAATTCTATTCAGTAAAACTCTGGAAAAACTACAATAAATTCAATGGTCCTGTTCAAAACAATGATTCCACCAAAAAAGAATCATAATGTCACTCAGTTAACACAAGTAACTTGTCATAAAAATAAGTTAGAACAAAAAAGACAGTATAGATAAAAATCTCAATTACAGGCAATTTAGTTTGTTAGATAGAAAGTCGAGTTGACGTTTTGGCCACCAGAGTCTAATTATTAACAAAAGCTCTAAACTTAATGTTACAAGGGCCAAAAACAAATGTTCAGTCTAACTCGTGAAAAGGCAATTCCCTGAGATCTGGCTGGACTGTATGATGTTTTGTACAGCTCCCAAGGTGCACACGAATCAGGTTTCTTTTTCCAGCACAGTGTAGTTAGAATTATGAGAACTTGCCTGGACCAATATGGTGGCAATGTCGGGGCATGTTTCAGCTGGTCAAAGTAGCCTTTATGTACACATATGTCTACAAATGCAACAGTTGAAAGATTACCTACATACTTTTTCCAATATTCTGTTTCCCATTAAAGGTTCATAGTGGAGACCGTTGTTCTGGGTTGACTTTCTTGAAGGTTTCCACTTTTTTACACCAGTCCATTTGAAATTCCCATACCTCACACCAATATAATTCTGTTCTCCACTCTCATAGCTGAGTGATGTCGCTGTCGATATGTGACAGTGCTTGATGTGTTGCATTATGAATGTCACATAGGGCTGAGTGATTCACCAATAGGGATATTAGCAGACTGTGATATGCACAGAGGCAATATCATATTCTCAGTTATAAAGAAAAAACATTTTTCTGCTCACTTGTTCTGCTCCACACCCTGCTCTCAGCTCCTCCTTCACCTTGCTTCCACCTGCCCCCACACACCTTGGAGAGGGCATGAGACAGCTCTGGCTCACACATATTTGTGAAAAGAAAGAAAAAAAATTAAAAATAAAATGTCATTCTGTGAAAATTCATAGGGCCCTACTATACTTGGATGTAGTTCTGGATTTAAGTGATACTTGCTAAATCTCCATTCTCCGGCACCGGCATGTACAATCAAACAAGCTATTCAAAACACTTGCCTTCCTTCTAATCAGAACTTTGCCCAAGCAAGCGGGAAATGGGTGCAAAGTCTGCTGATCAAATGAATGGGATGCAAACACTACAGCAAATCAAGTGTGTGACGAACAAAACAGCACACTATCCGCTTTTCCAGCACAGTCTGACAGCAGCTCCACTGTCCCACCTCTTCTCCCGCTTTTTCTTTCTGCTCATCCAATTACTTCACAGTTCCCACTCTATTAGGGGAGTTTGTGTGTGTGTTTCTGCATCAGTCTTTCTCATCCCAACCCCCATTTTCCACTTTCCTTAATCTTTCTCCCTCCCTTTATCTCAGACTCCCTTTAACTCAATCTCCTCTTCGCTTTCTCTTTGGGTTGACAGCACAAATCGGTGGTCGTGACCTTTACCTCTGGGTCTGGCTGAGACTGGTTAGGTCTTGAAATCTCTCCTGCTTGCTTGCTCACTCTGTCTCACACACACACACACACACACGCACACACTCACACACGCACGCACCCCTCCGGCCACCAGACAGACACTTAATCTTTCTTCCACCATCTCTCTAATACACTGCCATTTCAGTGCTTTCAAACAGGTATCGACTACTTTGTGTACGAAACAACTGACCAAGTACTGAAAGTATATGCGTTTGCACACTACAGGACTGAATGTTTGTGAATATCCCTTATAAAAATGCCTTCAGCTACTTTAATTTACCACTTTTAACACCACTTTTTGCCTCCAAAGCTTGTCTAGTCGCTGTAGAGAGGTTCCACCATAAAAATACCAATCTCTCAAGCACCATATTTAATGCCAGGCATGGGCTAGAGGGGTATAGGCCCCCAGAATTGGACTGTGGAGCAGTGGAAGTATGATTTCTGCAATGATGGTGCTCCATCCATTACTTTTGTGATGAGTAGGGATGAGGTGGTGATATTCATACATTCTCTCCGCACTAACATTCTTCTCACTGAATACAATCAAATTCTTACAGCAATGCTGTATGACAGTAGACACAGTTACTCCAACAAAATCAAACTCTTTATTAATACTTTTAATATCAGAAGAAATAAGGAATGAGCCGGTGTCCCAATACTTTTGCCCACACAGTGTAAATGTATGTATGATTCTTGCTTGTGCATGTGGCATCTCTCAGCAGGGGAGATGGACCAGCAGGGCAAAGCTCTTACTGTCTGGCCTGTTATGGAGCTCTTCAAGCTGGTGTTAAATTTCAAGCCCCGCCTCCAAACCCCCTGCTTTCTCTATCTCACGCCAGACAGTTAAGTTCAGACTGGCCACTTCAGAGTGGAAATTCAAAACCAGCCATACAGTTAAGAGAGGGAGCAAGGCTGTGATCGACCCTCAACCGCACTATAACGAGGCCTTCTGAAGGTGTTTATGGCTTCAGAATGAATTAATGACCCCCAGTAAGAGGAGGTGGACAGTTAAAGTTGTGCAACCTTATCTGCTGTGACTAATGACACCATCTCCATAACGGCACTCTCCAAGCTTCTCTTGTGTCTTTGTGGCTATGACAGCACCCTTCACCTCATAGTATTCATTTAGGAGTTAAGCATAGTGTGAGTGAGAGACTAAGTGAGTGGGATGGCAGCTCCCCTTTTATAAAGAAGATTAGGCCCACTGCCCAGTGATGGGCAGTGATGAAGGCTGGGGTACTCAATCCAGTCACCAGTGACCATCAACCTGTCCATAAACTCACTCTGTTCTAGTTTCCACATTTAAGCTACAGTTGGGAAGGTTGATTACCAAGTTCTGGTGTATGAGAAGTTCCCAGTGGACTAACCTCCTTTACAGCTGGTCAAATGATATGTATCAGGACTATATGTTCTATTTATCAGAAGTATCTGGATTATTCACAGATAAGGATAATCTACATCAAATGCTGTAAACATATTTAATACAGATTTAAGCATAACTGCTCAAACCTCTTAAGGATGTGTTGACACATTTTGCTCTATACATTCATCTCTATAGATGATATGTGACAACCAAACCACCTCCCAATAGGCTACATCATAACACACACGGTCATAACACACATTACTATCATGACTAATACAAGACACTAATGCAGGAGGACAGGGAGGACTGGAGTGCACAGAGCACAAAATGAAATGACAACACCATGCAAAACAGTTTTTTCTGACCATCTGTAATGTACAGTGTGACAACTTACCTGATTGTTGTGGTACAAATGGATTTCTAAATGACACCAGCAGCTGCAACTGGAAATATATTTAACTACCAAACTGTGATCTGCATACAATTCCGATAAATGGCATGAAATGATGATGGAGATTGTACTGGATATTCAAGCAGGGCTGGTTAAAGTGGGAGGTAAACCTGTAAGATTATTTTATTTTATTTTATTTTATTTTATTTTATTTCTTTATTTCTTTATTTCTTTATTTGGGGGGGGAGATAGAAAGAGAGAGAATGAGAAAAAGAGAGACAATGAAAGGACAATGAGAGTGAGGTACAATGAGAGTGAGAGACAATGAGAGTGAGAGACACAATGAAAGAGATAGAGAGAGCTCACTGGGAGGGGAGCTGGCTTATTCTGATTACTGTGAGGAAGAAACTGGGCTGCCAGCAGGTAGTGGGTGGCAGCCAAGAGAGACAGAGATGCGTCATGTTACCATATGAGTTCAAGACAGAAAATACAAAAGAAAGAGGTTCAGCGGAGGGACAAATTCCCACTCAAATCCCCCGAGAAATCGCTCACAAGGCAGCTTTTTAAAAAATCCCATTAATTACCAAGTAATAGTGACAAACGGGCAGATTAGTTCCCATGTGTAGAAAAAGAACCTCAGTCTGCTTTCCCCTCCAAAAAAACAACTCATGCACCAAGACCACCACGGGGTAAAAGGGAATAGGGTTATGACCCACACGCATTTTCTCATGGCCAAGGCTTGCTCTGCTTAACCAATGAAAACAATGTCAGTATGGTCTACAGTGCCTCTGATTGCTACTGCAAGTGAAAACTAGGCCTGTTACAATAACTATTCATTAAATGATATATTGTTATAGAAATCATTTTGATAAAGTACATTACTGTCATTTTATGCCACTGATGTAATAACAACATAACAGCATAATAATGTAATTACATACTTAAAAAGAGAAGGAAGGGGAAGTATGCTTTTTGTGGCAATTTGTACAATTTGTCAGAAGTCTGAGGCATATTTTTAGGAACGCATAGGCTTCAAGTAACATCTTCAGTCTGCTCTGTCTATGTCAATATGGAGGCACTGTTATTGATTCACTGGTCAAATGGCTAAAATATTAGTGAAGTTCATTCTTATGTAAACAAGCATGCAAGGAAACAGAATTTACAATGTAAGAATTGTTGAGATCATGTCAGACGCCCATCAATTTATTAACATTTATTATGAAGTCTTGTACACCTAGCACTCATTTAAAGGAGGTGCTCTGTTCTAAAAAAGATTTTAGTTGTATTTAATGAAACTTTATATCCAGAAAGCAGTCAGAAGAATCAAATCCTCTGATGAAGTACTCCTCTCTCCTACACTCTGTGTGAGCCCTGTCCAGCCATGCACATTCATGTGTTTTGGAGAGTGGGTTTTGGAGGATGGCTGAAGGTAAATTGTAGAATCTTTTCTGTTGTCTTTTTAAAAAATGCTACTGGATTCTACTCGATTTTTTACTCTATGTTTCAGCCAATCGTATAGAGGCATAATATCAAGCAGATAACAGAAAAATGCAGACTGGTCTGAGGAATCTTTCTGCTCAAACACTAGTCAGAATTGGAGCCTGTTAATACTACTCATCACTTCAATGACAAAAAGTCATTATTGAGTCAACAATCTTGCTCTAGAAATGTACTAGACGTCTGTAAATATGACAAAAACCTATGAAAAGGGCTTATTTTTTTTACTCCTGAATAAAACAATATTTGCATTTTGGATTAATTGGTTTGGTTTTGATTCAACAAATAACATTTGTGCAGTCAAATTTAACTTAAACTGCACATCAGTGCATGCGTTGCATTTAAATACAGTCTGCAAAGTCCTATATAAATAAACTAAATATAAATCCATTATCTTTGTACACAAAGAATTCATGAACAATTTCAACAGCAAATAGCGATTTCTGCTGATCTGGAAGAACAGCAAGGCTCAGGGAATAATGATCCCTAATAGCTTTAACAGACACCCACTTTCATCCACACAAGCACAAATCCAATAGCAGAGGGACAATTCCTCTTGCACGCAAGAACAGGACAAGCGGTGCTGATGGCACGTATTCTTTTGTAGAGCAAGCCGTTCAGTTCTACACAGCCCATATATAACTGAGTCAGCTTCACTGCTAATGGCTCCTCAAGGCTGCAAATGATTAGGGTAAAAATAACAATAACCTGACCTCTGACCGTCATCATCTGCTTAATCTATTAGACAGGGCTGGCTATCCCCTGGGTCTGCAAGATGGGCCTCTTCTCTTCTTATGACTCTTATTTTAGGAAAGATTACAATATAACACAGACAGGCAGGTCAAAAAGAAACAAAGGGAAGCCACAAAATGTGTTTTTCAGTGTTTTGAATACAGTGTTCTCTCCCACTGTGACATCCCCAATGTGAAATTACAAATGAGAAGCATGACATTCAGTTGATTCAGTTTCATATATTCAATCATGGACAACCACAGCCAAGAATCTGTGGCTTAATGCAGAAACTTTACACAGCATTTACATACAGTGCACATTTACGAACTGAATCATATCCAGCCAGCGATGTAAAATGGGTACCCTTAACTTGCAAACATACAATAAATCAAAACACTTACAAAAATCCTGAACCGCAAACTATTTGGGGCTAGGCTGCGTTCTTGCAAGACATGGCCAAGTCCATAAACACTGTAATTACACCCTTTTATAGAGATGTTAAAGTATATTTAGGCTGCTGTTCTGAGAGAGCCAGCCATGGAGAGATCTGAGTAAGCTAGCTGGGAGACACTCAAAACACTTGCCTTGCAGAATTCAAGGCCTGGCGCATGTTCCAGTGGACACACTATAATTTTATACAAATCATGTCTGAAACAACATGCTAATTCAACATTTTTTAAAACTTATGTAGAGCATTTCTTGGCTGGAACTGGATATATTTGACTTTTACCAACATGTCTTACAATCCAGTCCAATTTGTAGCATCTTCAATGGCCACAATAACCCCCAAAAAAGCAGGAAATGTAGGCAGAGACCGTTGTAAAAGCTCATCAGCTCTTATGGATCCAATAATTGTGGCTTCATATTATTTTTTATTAAAGCACTTCCCTTAAAATGAGCAACTAAAAGTAGACAAAGTGCTAGAACTGCCACCCCACAGTAATAATACACAGCTAATCAACATGATATGAGTGTGTGCTTTTTCAGGCTATATTTGTTACAGGATAAGATAAAATATATTATTTTCTTTCCTGCTCCTGTATCTGATTCAGTGTTTTCTTGGAGACCCCTGGTATTAGCACTTAGAAACAGCAACTAACTGTAAACTATGGGTCTCATAGGATTAAGAACTGCTTGTACGCTTGAGAACTGTTCATAAGATTGAGAATTGCTTGTAGGATAGAGAACTGTTTGCAGAACTGAGAACTGCTTGTGAAATTGAAAACTGTGTGTGGGCTTGAGATCTGCTCGTAGGATTGAGAACTGCTTACAACTTTGAGAACTGCTCTTAGGATTGAGAACTGCTTACAACTTTGAGAACTGCTCTTAGGATTGAGAACTGCTTACAACTTTGAGAACTGCTTGTAGGATTGAGAACTGCTCGTAGGATTGAGAACTGCTCGTGAAATTGAAAAACTGTGTAGGACACAACTGCTTGTAGGGTTGAAAACTCCTGATAAAATTGAGAACTGCTCCTAGGACAGATCTTGCTTGTAGGTTTGCTAAAAAAGGCAAATCAAATCCTTTAAAAGACCTTGAGGCATCATTATCAGCCTCTGGAGAGGTGGTGCATTGTGCATTGGTGGTGCAAATGTGTATGACACATTTGATGACATTTTGGAAACAAGTCTGGTCTGATGTAAAAACAGACAGCACTGAGCGAAGGTGTGTTTGCAGAAAAAATATTTTTCATGAAAAGAACATCTATACAACTGTTAAAGACATAAATGAGTGGTGCACTTTGGGTTTGTGATGCAGCCAGTGAAACAGGGAATATTTCACTGACAAAGAAAAATGGATTACACATCCATTATCCTTCAAGACAAGACAAACAAACAAAAAAGTAGAGAGACCCTCAGAAAAGCTATCCATGCACAATGTCCCAAGAATCTCATAAAACTAGAAGCCTTTTGGCCAAGAAGAATCAGTGGAATCCAAGAATCAAAACCAAAAATTACTGGTTAAAATATTTTGCTTTTGGAAATCAGGTCATCTTTTACCCGCTACTTACAGTAACAGCAATTTTATTCAGAGATGCCCAAACTTTTGCATGCAACTGTGTTGACCTGATAACAACTAATACTGATTCACTCTAATCTTTAGTAAAAGCAGATAGGACTTGTGGCCTGAGTTCACATAAGCTAGCTGGGGTAAGCTTAAGGACGAAGGCACTGTCCTCAGACATTAAACCGAGAGCCTCATGGGTGGCGTTGAAATTAGCTCAAACAATGAAGACACAGTTCAGGAGACAGGCTTTGGAGCAAACCCTCTGGAAACACACACAAGGCATTTAAGAGTACTGAACAGCTCTTTGTACGAAATGTGGTGACTGGTACTGAAAAGCTGCAGTGGACACAGATTCTAATGCTCCAACCAAAATAACAGCAGACCTAGCAATATGATCAGTAACAAGGGTCTGAGACCCTTAGGACAATTTCCTAGATGGGCATCCTTTTTAGGTCAGTGAGGTGAACATGACGATCAGTATTGAAAACACTGACCACACTCACATGGATTTCATTACTGGCGTGTTGACTGTTTTGGCTATAATTATATGCTCCATGAAACAAATTAACATGGCAGCTTTACCCTAATGTTCCTTTAAATTCTCACAGAGTGCAATGTACCATATTTTTGTTTCCCAACTACAATAAATTGAGTTAAATCAGGGGGAAATGGGAGTTTGTGGTGATTGTCATTTGGTTTATACAAGCCCTAAAAAGTATAGAGCATAATTCTGACATGCAGTCTTTTCTAATGCTCATTATCTGCAAATCATCGCTGACATGCAAAAAAAATGTAAATTTTAATTTAAATTAATTTTAATTAATTTACTGGAGAAGGAAAGGAAAATTCTGAACATCTAATGGACATCAATAATCACAACTTTTTACTCCAAGCCAATTTGGTCTGGCTTTAAAAAAGTTAGTTTGAAACCTTTGCAAATTTACGTACAAAAATATAACATGTACAAGTATTCACAGCCTTTGCTCAATTGGGTTCAAGTCTGGTCTCATTCTGGGCCACTCTAGGACATTCACAGAGTTGTAACGAAGCCACTCCTTTGTTATCTAAGCTGTGTGCTTAGGGTCATTTTCCTGTTGGAAGATAAATATTCACCACAATCTGAGGTCCAGTGTGCTCTGGAGCAGGTTATCAAGGATGTCTCTGTACATTGCTGCCGTCATCTTTCCCTCAACCCTGACTAGTCTCTCAGTTCCTGCTGCAGAAAACATCCCCACAGCATGATGCTGCCACCACCATGCTTCACTGTAGAAATGGTATTGTCTAGGTGATGAGCAGTGCCTGGTTTCCTCCAGACATAATGCTAATCTTTTTGTTTATCATGGCCTGAGAGTCCTTTAGGTGCCTTTTGGCAAACTCCAGATTGGCTGTCATGTGACTTTTAATGAGGAGTGTCTTCCGTCTGGTCACCCTACCATGCATGCCTGATTAGTGGAGAACTGCAGAAAAGGTTGTCTTCCTCCTCTCTCCACAGAGCAACACTGGAGCTCAGTCAGCGTGACCATTGGTTTCTTGGTCAACTAAGGCCCTCCTACCACAATCACTCAGTTTGGTCAGGCAGACAGCTCTATGTAGATTCCAGGTGGTTCCAAATGTCTTCCATTTTACTGATGATGGAGGCCACTGTGCACATTGGGACCTTCAATGCAGCAGATTTGTTTCTGTCCCCTTCCCAAGATCTGCGTCTCAATACAGGGTCTACAGACAATTCCTTAGACTTCATGGCTTGGTTGGTGCTCTGACCTACACTGACTATAATGGGACCTTATATAAACAAGTGTGTGTATTTCTAAATCATGTCCATTCAACTGAATTTACTACAGGTAACCAATCAAGCTATAGAAACATCTAAAGAATGATCCGTGGAAAAAATATGCACTGTGAATACTTCTATACATATTTTATGAGTTTTATTTCCAATACATTTTCAAAATTTTCAAACAAACTTCTCACTTTGTTATTGTGGGGTATTGTGCGTAAAATTCTAGGGAAAAATGAAGTGAATCCATTTTAGAATAAGGCTGTAACATAAAATGTGCAAAAAGTGAAGAGCTGTGAATTCTTTCTGGACGCATTGTATCCGGTACTATTAAAATATACATATATGAACCAATACATTTTGTTTGTAAGTCTTCAACTCAATAAAAATTAAAAAGTCATAAAGGCAGAAATTGTTTCTCATTGATACGTTACACTACTGGGTCTTTGAAATACCATATGTTCAGAATAACAACCATATTCACTACCAGTACACCTGTATTGTACATATATTAAGCAGCGGCATGTTGTTAATCAAGAGATCACATCAAAGCACCATGACTGAAACTGATTTGTTTTATCAGCTTTACTGACCAGACAGGAGCACTTTGTAGCTCTAGAATCAGACTGCTGTCTATTTGTTTCTCTGCATACACTGTTAGCCTTCTTTATCGCTGTTCTTCAATGGTGAGGACCCCACAGGACCACCACTGAGCAGGTATTATGTGGGTGGTGGGTCATTCTTTGCAGCTGAGTGTGGAAAAAAGGAGGTGGTCATAATGTTATGGTTGATTGTAAAACCAGTAAAAAAAAAATCAATTTCATATGGCCATTGTGATGTCATCTCTTAATGAACAACATGCAGCTTACATAATATATGTACTCTACACCCATGTTAGGTGTTCCAAAACGTTTGATCAGTAGTGTATAACAACCGCACCCCAAATGCTTGAGTATCCTATTGCTGTTTATGCACACAGAATGAAACTATAAAAGCATTGAAACATCAACAAGACTTCATCCTGAGTGACAGGGCCATCCTGAGTTCTGTGACGTGCGACAGGCTTCTGCTTAATAATATACTGGACAACATTGTGCAATATATTACAGCAGAACTGCAAAAAGTATGCTGGGCATGTTGGTTTCATGACACTGAGAGAAAAGATCAGGAGTGTTACCAACATAACTCAAATTCTACCTCTACTGTATCAACCCTTAAATCTGAGAAAACATGAATCTGATAAATGTCAGTTGAGGGTGTGGTTCAAACATAACGCAGGAAACCCACACCAGCTCACCTGAGACCAAAAAACTAAGCCAGACAGGATTGGAGCAAACAATTACACGAAGCAGAAAAACACTGAACTTAGTCAGGAAATGTCTGATTACTGGACACGTCCTTGACATTCTGCCTTTCAGAGGTTCAGAGCTTCAGTGGAAAACATTTTGTGAGTTTCAAATGTTCTTCTTTTCAGTGCGACATAGGACAGCAACATTATACTCTGCAATGATTCCCAGCAAGCCCTGAGTTGTGTCTGTTCTCTTTTAATAGAAGTACCAGGAATCTCTTTAGGAGCTGATTATTGAATACTACAGTACTTGAATACTCACATGGCATGACTGTGCATTCACAAAACAGTACAGCTTTACCAATATAAACAGATGCTTTTGGCAGGACACCCACATGTACAGTGAATAAGCAAGTTAGTTCTACTAATTCTCCAAGGATGTTTCCTAAGAAAACTATGAAAAACAGGATTATTGTCTTCAAAGAGGGCCACTATTTGATTCACTTACAGCACATAAGCTGAGAGGGTGAAATCCTGACTGGTGTAAAATTCAATTACCATAATGTAAGGAAGTCTGAGAGTTATCTGGGAGAGGGAGGAAGTAGAAGGAAACAAAAAGAGAACAAGAAAAGATAGTCGCTTAACATGTTGACATTCACACAACCATATGACTGCAATGAACAAAGGGCATTAAGCAACTACTACATGTGTTCCATTGACATTGCTAAAAAACTAGAGCTACCCAATCTCAGGCAAGCACTTAGACAAAAGCTAAGAAAAGCACAACTGTACTTATTAACATCAGATGGCAAAATATCACTTTTTTCTAACACTAATATTGAACTCCTGAATGTCAGCTGATACTGATAAAAATTCCAATCTTGCTGACAATCTTAATAAACTTCTCATCTTTAAAGGTTTATGCTGATTTTAACAGAAGTACTTCACCATAGAATGGAAAACTATGGCTGTGACCAGAATGGATCCCTATTTACACTTTAGTGCCTGATTCATAAAGTGGAATTTGATCTCCCACAGTGCATAATGTATAGTAAACATTGTAGCTCACTACATGAGCCAAATGTGGACCAAAATGCATTGTGAGTCTCATTACTAACCAACAGACAGCAGAACAAAATGGAGCAGATATCAGTTGCTCATATAACTCGAGATACAGGTGTAGAGATACAAGTCACTGGGCACCATGATTTATCCTTATTTCCCCATGTATTTCATTTATGGGAGGCTTATGTCTCTAAGCAACTTCACAGACTGTATTTACTTTGCCATCTTTAAATAATGAGAGCTCAGTACATGGTAGTGATAAGCCACCAACCTCAAAAACTGTTGTTTTTTCACTGAAAAGAAAACCTGGCATTAGCAAAACAGGAACATGGGCAATTCCCAAACCTATCCCAAAATGCATAATCCCAGTCCACTAGCAGAAGCCTCATTTGTCCTGGTCACAGTTGGACATGCAGTAAACTGTTACTTTAGGAGTGAGGTTTCTGCCATGGGTTTGCTGCAGTACTACAGGAGAGCAGCAAATTAGCCTTGTGAATGGAAGGTTGTTGGTTCAAATCCCTGAACTGGTAAGACATGATTGAAGTGCCCTTGAGCAATGCACTTAACTCCCAGCTGCTACCTGGGTGCCATAGATAAGTCTGCCCATCTAGCATGGAACACATGTGCTCACTGCTACCTAGCGTGTGAATTCACTAATGTGAAAGTGTGTGTTTCACTGTGTGGATGGGTTAAATGTGAAGGACAAATTCCCCTGTTTTTGCACATTTACATTTATGTTTACATTAAATGTTGGGAAATGGGTTGTTATGGAAACTAGGCCAGATGACTGAAGCCTTCCCTGTTCAGAAATGGGAGCTTAAACTTAGCAAGCAGAAAGCTAAAGTCTCGTCTAAAGTGAGCTGGTACTATTCTAAAAGCTAACCCTAGTTTGCAGAGGCACAGACAAGGAAAGCATGTTGAGGGACGCAGTGCCGGGTGAAAAACAGCCAGGGAAAGGGATTGCATGGACTGGATGGGGTTTGGGAATGGACTGTGGGTAAGGGCTAAAAGCTAGCCCTTCATCTCTCACTGCACAGAGTGAACAGCTACAAATATTCTTGTTACAATGTTAAAAGTATTGTGCTATATGTTTTCGTTTTGAGCCCCTGTGTTTACACAAGCCAGATAATCATCGGAGAACATGAAATTATTAAGAAGACCAGCAAAATAACAACTTACATTACTCATTTAATAACTCAACGGTGTCTATGGCAGCATCTACAACAATCATGCTAAAACTAATGGAACTGACAGGAAGGAATGCACACTTAACAACAAGACATCACACAGCATGTGTATGTTCTATTTACAGCCATATCTGCCACAGGACTGGATCAAATAAATTGTATTTCCCTTTGATATCTAATCAAATTGTTTCTGCTGGAAAATGCCAATCAACACAGATATGGCATCTCTATTAATGATAATTATACAGTCTACAGCTTAAATAACTGAACTGGGTGCAAATGGGTTCATCTGACATGAAGGGTTCAGAACATTGACAGCTCACTGTACCTCGAAGCTCACGTATAACCTGAAACAACATTTCAGGACATACATCTGACTGATGAAGTGGGTTTTTCAGAGGGGTTTAATGTAAAGTGCACTGTTCCAGACAAAATTACAAACTCAGAAATGTTCACAGCAGTAATGATGGGCATCAGACATCTAAAGCTTGCAACACTTTAAAAGGCTACAGCACATAGAAATGTGATATAATATGCAATGTTAAAATCAATGTTTTAGGTATAAAATATAAATAAGCAATTAAAATGTACAAACTGGAACTAAAGACACTTGTATTAGCATTACAGAGAGATAGAACCCACATTTGTGTGGGGTTACAGCTGCAGTAACATGGATAAAAGCAGACCAGTGTCATCTTCTAAATAATACATAATCAAACAAAACCAATGTTGTTATGATTCATCAGAACATAATTAGAAATATTTTTGCATGATACATAAATACTATTACTAATACTATTTAAAGTATTAAGAGAAACAGTACAGATGTACTGCTATTTTCAACAGGACATAGACCTCAGAATAGCTCAGTGTGTATATAATGGTGGTAATGTCATCACAATATGGGAATTTGTAATAGTCACATCACAGGATGTTCAATGTCATCTAAGCTAGGGGTTCTCAAACTGTGGGGCATGAAGCACTCCCATGGTGTGCACTGGTGTGCACTCCCATCCTCTCGGGGAGGTAAAAGTCAATAGTAAACCTATAAAGTCTCTTTCAACGTCTATGTGTGACCCAGACTACCTCAGATATGATGTGATGATCAGTAGCCAGATTGTCAACATGGGAACTTGTGAGTTATAATTGGGATGGAGGTTTCTGAAGACATGCCGGTGTCCAGTCCCTAATTCTCTGAATTTTGGGTAAGCACTCAAGAAACAATAGGAAAAAATATTTTAATATAAAGAAATCGAGTTTTTGTTTGTCTTGTGGGCCATTATGCTTTCTAATTATGAACAGGTGGATCATAAGGTGGAAGTGATTGAGAACCTCTGATATAAGGTACATTTACTTAAATGTGCCCACCTTAAGTAGTGTGATAAAAAGGGAAAATTCTGATCTACCAGAGGCAGAATATACTGTATTGCCCAATATCAATCATTTACTCCAATACTGGATATACAGACAGCATTACTAATATCAGGACATGGTGGATTGTTATCTTGCAGTGAAAATTGCAGTATTTTTCAATAATGTGATCAGAAATCATGGGGAAATAATTGTGCTCCCCTAGTAAATAACATTTATATGCTTGTATTACAGACACTTTGACCCTGGTTCATGTCACACAGATGTAAACACATTAGTATCAAAACTCTGACTTCCTCAACCACTGAATAATGCATTGTTGGAAAATGTGGACTTTGCATTTAACCTTTAGAACCTAGACAAATTCTGTGGGATGTTTTCATCGTTTGCCAAAGAAATTCAGGAGCTCCAAGGCTACTCAATTTGTCTTCATTTCACAGAATCTGTGTATGAATCTGACCATGTTTTGATCAAACATTTACTTGTGACTACAATTTTTGCATTTTTGCTTACAAGGACTAAAAATCATGTTCCAAACTGATAATGAATTCATTTAGATGAGATATTTGTGATGATTAGACTGACAAATAATGATTTGCTCAAAAGAATTGACAAAAGACAAAACGTTTATGTATGTATCAGTAGCATCGAATCAGCCTATTCCTTCTCATCCTCTTTAACCCAATATGAGGTCAGTGACACCATGTGCCCCACCCCCTCTGGCTGATCAGTCAGAGTCTGCAAGCAGGTTAAGCATGTCCACATGGACAGAGCAGTAAACATGCACTGGGAGGCTGCTATGGCATTTAAAGTGGCATTTCACTGGGCTGGAAACAAGTGACTTTTATCTCTTTCCTGAGCTGGATTACTGGCTGATAGCTCATCACATGACGGGGTAGATCTCCTAGTTTGTTACCATATGTGTATCGTGTCTGTAGGTCTCCGGTTCTAAGAGCTTAAATGGGATCTAAAGAAACTGGTTTGCTAGTATTTAACACGCACACGTCCTGAGCCTCCTCTCAGAAGCCTCTATTGTTCCCCTAAAGAGAAAAGTGCGCTTCCTCGCGCTGCCCCATTCATCCATCTCAGCAGTGTGGAGTACCTGCTGCTGCAGCGCCTGACAATAGGCTGGAGTGGACATTCAGAGCAACGAGACATCAGTACCTACAAGACAAAAGACAAGCCATCATGTCCAGCGTCCGCTCACAGCCCCCCTCTGTACAACCGAGTCCCTTTAACCCAGTTCACACAGCGGCTGCTCACTCTGTCCGACAGAACAACACGCAGAAGCGAAGGGGAGAGCGGACCGCCGGGGCGCGAGCGGCGGCAAAGTGGATCAAAGCCCGTTTGTTTTCCAAATAGTGCGCGCGTTCGGGCACTTGGCGGAGCACAACACAAACACGGCTGGTTAAATAACCCCTCTCTCCCTAAGGGAAGAGCGCGCCAGCAGGCAACTTCAGCGAGCCTCGCCACAGCTGATATCCCTCCTCCTCCTCACCTTAAAGAAACTCCCGACCGTTCTGCTTCCGCGGCGGAGACACGCGCTGAAATCCGCCTCGCTCTCTGTCCGACACAAATCCGCTTTCGCTGACTTTTCTCGGGTTCGGTCTGCGGGCCCGGCAGCTCCGATCTGCCCCAGCTCCCTCGCCGCCACTCTCTCGCCCAGTGACGTCACCAGTGCCAGGGCACGGCGAGAGGCGTTCCGCTTGTTTCCCCGCCCGTTTTCGAACACACCCCGCCCACCGTCATCTAATTGGACGGGCCGGTTCGGCACTCTCAGCTGTGATTGGCTGCGGGAGCACTCAGCCGAACCCCGATTGTGAACAACAGCCAATCGCAGCACAGGAGGCGAGAAACGGGTGGGGAAACGCTGAGTGACCGAGGGCAGGCGAGGCGCACCCCGCTGAGCCAGTCTGCCAGCCGGACAAACCAGGAGTCGTTTCAGCGATGAGGGAATGTGTGTTTACGTCTGAGCGAGATGAATAGAACCGTATTAGAACCCAAAGTCATAAACAGTAAACTGTGTCCCAGGGCAGAGTGACCTTTACTGCACGTGACTGAAACACCACACTTAGTTTGTGCATTTTCTGTTTGTCTGAACTGCATTCTCATTACACATCAGTGGAAACAACCACAGCCTCACTCTTAGAACCCAGGATCTTAGAACCCAAGAATTGCATGCAGAGTCCAACTAATCAGAGGCCTTTCAGTTTGTTTGTTTTGTTTTGTTTTTGAAGTATTTTGAAGAAAATATTATTATGAATATCCTTGTAAATCTAGCCATAAATAAGCATCAACATTATTGCATTTTCAATTCCAAACAGGATTTCTGAGATGTCATTTGAAATACAATTTTTCTTGTGAGGAAAAAGTTAGGGAACACTTCAATTCCTGTGCTGCACATCAGCTGGAAATTATTGAAACATTATTAGAGAGAACAGTAGGAGGTTGTGTTATTTAAATCCCAGATGTTAGTTTGGTTTGCTCTTGATTGTTGCAGTGAGTGGCATGTTCCAAAGGTTCCTGAAGGTTATAGATGCATATGAATCTGGGAAGTGATATGAAAAACAGAACTTCATCATCAAAACAAACAGAAATCATTTTATAAGTGGAGAACATTTTAAACATTAGGCAATCACAGCACAGTGAGCCTGGAAGCAGACTGCAAGTTTTTTTTTTCTTTTGTAGAAACTGGAATCTTTTATTTTATCTTTAAATGATAAAGTCAAACTCTTTCAAATTCTCATTGTTTTTGCAAAGGGGATGCAATTACATCACCTTTATCTATAGATATTGTTAAAGTACTGAAACATCCATACTTCTTAATAAAGAACTGAAACTATCATAAGGTGTCCTACTTGTTAATATTTATTAATAATTAACATCCATCTCTGGCAAAGCAACCAGTGTTCACAATTCTTGTGCTGGACAGCATGCACTAAACAAGGCAAATCAAGACTTGAAATGAGGTAGTACATGGCACTGTACACAACGATGGGCAGGAATGGAGGAGGGACTTTTACAAGCCTTGACAAAACAGGCTAATGTGTCACGTGTGTAGTTTGGGGTTTGGAAAAGTGAATAATAACTGGCCTAAAGGTAGGAAAACCTTTGTTTGTTTTCATTGTGCAAGAGGAACACACACAGACACAGACACCCCCCCACACACACACACACACATTCATGTTCAAATGTCCAAAGTCACTGACAGGGTTATGGGAGCCAGGCCATAATATTCCAATAAAAAGCAATGTTGTGTCAAGGATGTGATACAAATGAATGATAATCAGGGATGAAATTAATCAATTAATAATTAATCATTTTACACAAACTAAACAGAATATAGCTGTAATTTAAATAATTGAAGAATGTGCTGGTTGAGGTACCACCTTCTATAATGATATACCTGTTGGTATACCTGCTGCTTTAGAATGATTTGAACAGTGTGCCCAATGCTTTAGAAAGCTTGCTTGGTGTGCCAGCTGCTTTAGGATGTGTCAAATAGTGTTAGGATATGCCTGTTGATTTGCAAATGTAAAATGATGTGCCTAATAGTGCATTAGGAATTGCCATTTGGGGCATTTTATGATGTGCTGTTTGATATACCAGATGCTGCCTTAGATTGTGACTGATGGTGAGCCAGCATTAAGATGTGTCTGATGATCTGGTGGCAGCCTTAGGATGTGCCGTTTTGGTGTGCCTTCTGCATTAAAATTAGCCGGTTGGCATCCTTGCTGCTTTAAGATGTGGTGTGCTGTTAAGCTATTTGGTGTGCCATCTGCTTTCAGGTGTGCTGGATGGTGTGTCAGCTGATATAACATTGTTCCAGGTGGTGTGACAGCTTCTTTGAGGATGTGGTATTTGGTGTGTTGGCTGCCCTAAGATGTGCCGGATGGTGTGCTGGATGGTGGGCCAGCTGTTTTAGGAGGTGCCAGTTGATGTGAGGTGGGGTGTGCCGGCTGCTTTAGAATGTGCCTGATCATGAGTTAGCTGCATTAGGGTGTGCCTGGTGCTCTGGTGGCTGGACAGTGGTCATGAGAGCTTTACTTTTTGCTTGTTGCTACTGTCGAAGAAAAAATCATGTTGTTAAATGTTGTCATTAATGCTGTTATTAAGTGCAGTCCTGCACACACAATTAAATCAAAGCAGCATCACAAACATGGGAATAAACAGTGGTGAAACAAACAGACCGAAACAAATACTATCAATATTTTGAAGCCTTTTTTTTTGCTTAACCATTTTAATGGTTCTGTGTTTACATAATGATCTACCTCCCTCGCACAACAGTTTCTTATATCTGTGTTTGTTGCATTAAGTAAAGCCAAACTCTCAAATGTACCTTAAGAAACATTGTATCTCTCCTTCTTTTGTCCATAACAATCCAGTTGTCTTTATTCCACATCAGGACCTCCACATCCTTCTCAAAGTCATGCTCACCATACAAGAGACAGAAGTGAAGAGTGGATTTCTCAAAGAACTGTACCATTTGAAGATAATCGAGAGAATATTTTCTTAATGATTTCACAGCAGAAAGCTTGTGATTTTTTCACAAACAGTTTTCGCTTTTTTCCAAGCTGGATTACTCTGATTTACTCTGTACAGCTCTCCATTCTTATTCATAATCTACAAAAGGCTAGAATGGGTTGGGTTAGATGATACATTCTCTTTTTTATCTTTTTCTTTCTTTTCATGCTTTACATTTTCAGAATAATAAAAATGAAAATGGTCTGATGCAAAACACTGGGCACCCAACATGGATAGTATGTGCTTATTGGATTGGATGTAAACCACAGCAGGAGTGTGTAAATGTAATGTGCCTGCATATTTTTATCATCATTCTGTATAGTAAGTATAAGGCTGAAGAATCAGTATTTAATTGTATAACCAGAAACACATTATGCTGTATTTTTCAAAAGTAAGTTTATGATGTTCACATTATGAAACAAGACTGTGTCATCCCTCTGAAAACCAAACCATTTCCACAACGATCCAATCACATTCTCTCTTTGGAAATTAAGCGTACACTGATGCATAACAGATGTGATCATTTTGTACAAAATATATCTTGATGTATATTGGTGTGTACAACATATTGTCCAGCTTTGCTTCCAACGTTGTTTTCATTTACATTTATGACATTTAGCAGATGCTAAGTAGCACACCCTTTGGAAAGTATCATTGCTTGTAAACGCTTTTTGTATCCAAGAGTCTTTTAATTGTTTGATGAATTTTCATCCATTCTTCCTGGCAAAAGTCTACCAGTTCTGTGAGATTCCTGGGCCTATCTACAGATAATGGGAATGGTGACGGTCATGGTAAAACCTTCAGATGCAACTTTTGAGGTGGATATAGGTGTGTTTAGGATCATTATCCATTTGTAGAAGCCATCCTCTTTTCAACTTCAGCTTTTTTTTCTTACAGTTAAGTTTGCTTCCATTGCTTCCATCTGAGAAGGACCCCAAGCTCCCCTGATACATCTTTACATTGGCTTCCCACCTTCCGGCTACTGGACCTGGACTAGTTTCCCATCCTGCCATGGACTAGCTGCTCACCCACCATCACCAACTGTGTAGAAATGTACTGATACTATTATGTCCACCAGCGAACTAACATTACTTCAGTACCCGAGTAATAGAACAGAGGTGTGGGGGTCCAGTGTCCCCTAAGTGTGTAGAAGTAGTTTGACCAGAGGAGGATGGGTCCTCCCCTTGAGAGCCTGGTTCCTCCCAAGGTTTCTTCCTCCAGCTCTGAGGGAGTTTTTCCTTGTCACTGTCAATCTTTCGCTTGCTCCCTAGGGGACCTGTCTCTTATCCTTTGGTCCTGTGTACTGCTCTGTGACAACTTCAGTTATGAAGAGCGCTATACAAATAAATGTTGATTTGATTCCAGAATTTGGAACCCACACTTCCAGAACCCACTCACATTCAGAAAAATGTATTACAAATAAGTAGATCCTTTTCTGATTGGTCTAAAGTAATGAAATTATAGTTACACACATCATAAAGAGAAATGCATCAGTTGGACAATTTATTGGACTAAAAGTACACATACAGTACATACATTCATAATTATGTTTGGATCAAACTTTGATTAGTCCTGTAGGACCAGCAGATCAAAGTGAAACTGACCTGTGTTTTGACCATTAACATTGACAGTTCTGCTATATTCTCCAAAATGAAAACAGTAACCTATACCTAAACCTGAAACAACAACCATCAAACAGCATAAATTATAAAAATACTTACGGCGGGAAAAAAAAGTTTTGGACAACAACTGGATGCATAGAATTGTTAATTGGGAGGTTGTGACAAATATATATGCTTCATTAAAAAACAAACCAAAAAAGTATATTTTATGCCACAGTATACAATTGACATCCATTAGGTTTTGTTTGCCATTTCAAGTGACCTTCTGTGGTAACTTGTAAAAGGTTTTAAGGTTAAGTCAAACTATCATCATTACTTCAGTACATCTGAGCACTGCAGCAGACATGTTTTGGTCCAGTGTCCCTTTAATAGTGTACAAATAGTTTGACCAGAGGAGGATGGGTCCCGTCTCATGAGCCTGGTTCATGCCAAGGTGGCTTCCTCCAGCTCTGATCGGGTTTTTCCTTTGGCTTGCTCACTGGGGGTTTATGTCCATCCTTTGTTTGATTGTTAATCATCTTATTTTTTATTTTTGTAAAGCTGTTGTGACATCAGTTGTTAAAAGTGCTATACAAATAAATTTGACATGACTCATTTGAAGTACAGATGTAGCAAAGATTAGAGGTATAGAAGAATGAAATTGAATCACACACAATTCAACTTTAAAACATCACATGCTAGAAGTTTATTAGAACTTAAGGAGGGATGGAGGAGTGGGAGGAGGATCAAGGGTGTGTATAGGGAAAGAGGGTAAGGAAATTGAAAATGGTGGAAAAGGATGTTAAGTAATCAGAGGGAGCTCAGATGTCACACATTCTGCATCAGCTCCTCATAGTGCCAATGCAGCCACCCTGACACCTCAGTGGCCAGGGACGCGGGGTCTTTGTACATGTGCTCTTTCCCAGAAAATAGAGCAAGGCTGCAATCAAATGAAGATAGCAAACACAGCATAAACAGAAACTACTCCTTAAAATGAGAATCACTAAATATTTGGCTATATAAATCATTTGGCTTTGAATGGTTAGAAGTCCTAAAGCAGTTCATCTGTGGTGTACATATGCACATTACCTGGGGCTGGAACGTGTACTGCTCAGCACTGCTGGTCCTCTCCTCCTTTCTGTCTGCAGTAAATGAGTACAAAGCACTTTTGTAAGTCGCTCTGGATAAGGGCGTCTGCTAAGTACAATAAATGTAAACATAAATGAGTCAAGCACTGTCAGCAGGACATCAAGGAACCCTGCAGAATTCTGAGATGGGGATATAGAAATATAAGCGCACTCATAGGATCAGCTTCAGCCTTTCATTTTCTACTGAATGTGAGTCTAAGATCACTGAATTTTTAAATATAAAGTACAGGTGTACATAGCTCAGAAATCTGAGCCCTACTGCCAACAGAAGGTTCTTATGGAAAATCCTCATGTTCTGCAGGAAACCTAATAAATTCATAGTTCAGTTTAACTCTTAGGTCCAAAGAGGCACACTTTGTAGGCAGGTACATACCATTTTCTAGATCAGAGTAACCTACAGACACCATACAGAAACTCATTAACAAACTACCATATTGTGTGTTGAATTATCAGTGGCTAATCCAGTTTGATAAAGAACAAAAATTCCCTCATATCCAGCTGGATTAAATTCCCAATATAAGTGCCAAAGGAACATTCCAGTGCATTCCAGACTCTGACTGATCAGTGATAGGGGACAGGGCTGATGACATCACTGATGTCATAATGGGTTATAGAGGAAAATGAGAAGAGGGACTGTTTGCTTTTCTTTTTTGTGTTCAAAATGTAGAATAAAAGTCCTGAGAAGGGATAACAGTGAAACACACACACCAAAACATAAATAAACAAATAAAGGACATTCAGGTTGTTTATTTTATTTGGACTACTTGACCTATAACTTTTACTACTATTTTTAAAGAACTTGTTGTATGTAAATAGCCTTGTCTAATTCTTGCATTTTCAACACTCTTGATCAATTTCCAACAGGAATTTCTAAGATATAAAGTGTTTAGTTCTTATAAGCAAGCAAACAAACAAACAAACAATTGCAGGTACAAATATTTATCAAAACTTTGTTATTTCCCAAAATTGGTTAATCCTTGAGACCGTCCAACTCTAATTGTATGTTTATTAATTATTATGTACCCACACATGCTTTATACTGTCTGCAGTTTTCATTACCTTATTGTTCAGGTAAGCCAGATCACCAAATACCAGCCTAGGTGCCTCAGTGAGGTGGAAACACTGTTCCACATCACACAATGATCTACAAAATAAAAAAAATAAAAAAAAAAGACCATAAAGGGAAGGACTGGACAAACATCCAGTCCTGTAGACTGACAGTGAACAAATTTAGTGCACATATGGAAAAGCTTATACACCATGAAATCTTCTGTTCAGCACAGAAGTTGCTGTGGCAAGGGAACGCATTTACACACATATGACTATGTTTTCATAACAAGTCTATTTCAGAATCAAGCTGTTAAATGCTATTTACTATACTGCAGGGACCTGCTGAGCTTCCACAGGGTCAGTGTTATCAGCCTATGACACACATGAGCATGCACATGAACGCTGCACAACTGATTTAGACTGAAAAAAGTAATATTGTTTCCTTTAACCTCAATATTTCTGTCAAAAGAATGATCAAAGCCGCTGGCCTCTTTCTGATTAGATGATGTCTTTTTGTCCTGTAGAACACACATCTATTAAGCAGTGGAACAGATCTTAGTTGAGTCCTGACTTAAGTGTCTTTTTTGATAAGTACGTCAGGTGTGACTCCATCAAGACGGATGTTCTCTTACATGTTAGGGCAGCTTGCATGGGACAAATTGAAATGGTTGACATACAATAAGCCTGGTGTGGGTGATAAACAAAAAACTCCACAATATATACAAGATATAAGATGAGATATAGGATACATTCTATTTAATAATTCAATATTCAATATTTTAGATGAATGTTGATATACAATACACAGTAGATAATAATAATAAAAATAGTAAAAAAAAAATAGGATATGTATGTGAAGATATGTGAGAGGTTACAGGAAAACAGAGTAGAGGAGGAGCAGAGAGCAGGGAGAAAATCTTATCTGCAATGATTGAAACAGCATTATTTACAAATGTAAAGCTCAATATAAACTACATCCCCTCAGCTCATATCTTACCATTATATCCCAATATAGATATAAATATTGATACAGTTGTTCTCAAAAGTTTATATACCCAGGCAGATTGTTTGCTGTCTCGACCTTTTTTCAGAGAATATGAATTATAACACAAACTTTTTCGGTGACGCAATTTATTGTCAAAATCATAATGACAATCAAAAACATCCAAATGACCCTCATCAAAAGTTCACCTACCCCAGTCCTTAAGCCCCTACATCAATGGCAGCTTGAAGTCTTTTGTGGTAGTTGTTGATGAGGCTCTTTATTTTCTCAGATGGTAAAGCTGTCCATTCTTCTTGGCAAAAAGCCTCCAGTTCCTGTAAATTCCTGAGCTGTCTTGCATGAACTGCGTGCTTGAGATCTCCCCAGGGTGGCTCAATGATATTGAGGTCAGGAGACTGAGAGGGCCACTCCAGAACCTTCACTTTGTTCTGCTGTAGCTAATGATAAGTCTACTTGGCCTTGTGTTTTGGATTGTTGTCATGTTGGAACATCCAAGTATGTTCCATGTGCAGCTTCCGGGCTGATTAGTGCAAATCTGCCTCCAGTATTTGCTGATAACCTGCTGCATTCATCTTTCCTTCAACTTTGATCAGGTTTCCTGTGTTTTTGTATCCCACAGATCCCCAAAACATCAGCGATCCACCTCCGTGCTGTATAGTAGGAATAGTGTTACTTTCATTATAGGCCTTGTTGACACCTCTCCAAATCTAACTTTTATGGTTGTGGCCAATAACCTGTGAGATACTTTATGGCCTTTGTGCAGTAATTCCTTTTGTCTAGCAACTTGACCACGCAGCCCAATTTTCTTCAAGTGTCTCCTTATTGTGCATCTTGAAACAGATACACTTCTAGTTTTCAGAGAGTCCTGTATTTCAGCTGATGTATTTGTGGGGTTTTCTTTGCATCCCCAACAATTCTCCTGGCGGTTGTGGCTGAAATGTTTGTTGGTCTACCTGACTGGGGTTTGGTTTTTACAGAGCCCCTGATTTTCCATTTGTTAATCACAGCTTGAACACTGCTGACTGGAATCATCAATTCCTTGGGTACCTTTTTGTTTCTCTTTCCAGTTTTATACAGTTCACCTACATTTTCCTGTAGATCCATTAACAATTCTTTTGCTTTTCCCCATGACTCACAATCCAGAAACGTCAGTGGCTGGATGAAAGATGTGAACTTTTGATCAGGGTCATTTGGATGTTTTTGATTGTCTTTATGATTTAAAAAGAGAAAACACAGTCATTTGACAATAAATGGCTTCACCCAACCACAAACCATGAGTGAAAAAAAAGTTTTTGTGTTATCGTTCATATTCTCTGAAAAAGAAAGAAAAAAAGATCTGCCAGGGTATGTACACTTTTGAGCACAACTGTAAACCAACCATACCAGCCCTACATGGTAGTATAGTGTCATGAGAATTCTTGAATGAATTAGGTAAATAAATCTCCTCATTTTAATTGCATTTTGACTTTTTGGAAGCAATTTTGTGGAGAATCTACTTGAATACAAATATTCTGCCCAACCCTGATTAAAACTCTCAGGATACTCAACGTCCATTTCAGTGTGAATACATATCGAGTTTCATCTAGGGGGTTGCCTACAGGAATTAGGGCTAAATAATATTGCACATTATCTTCTGTGAAAGTTACAGTGATATCCACCTCTGACTTCTGACCGCTGGACTTGTAGAGGTAAAAAAAGGATGTGGCAGTGTAACAATGGTGCAGTGTAACAAAAGTGCTGAGCAGACGAAGACAGAGAAGGGAGGTGGATGTACATGCAGGGGGTTTGGATTATTTAATAATGAAGAAACAATGGGATACAAAAACAGATGGACAAACTATGGGAAACCAATATGCAAACAAACCGCATGGAAACATACCGACAACCAACACAATCATAAAACAAAGACAGACTGAAACAGAGGGTCTTAAATAAACAGACAACATCACACACACCTGGACCTGGTAACAAATGAGACATAGAGGGGAATGGGTGGAGCATGGGCAGAGACAGGACCAAAACAAGACAGTGCTCAGAAGCACATGGTGGAAAGACAACAACAATGACCAGATGAGAAGTTGAGAAGACAGAGGAGTAAAACATGATAAATACATGACAGGCAGCTACAGCCATAACACCAGTTGCACACAGGAGTGGGCACCACGGCACATCTGACAGCTGAGCAGGTAATTAACGCAGTAAGTTGTTCATTTTCTTTCCACTAGACAGGAGCACAAGTTCACTTTACAACTAGCAGATTAACAACGGAAGGTTCCATGTGTTGGATTTGTGGACCCCAGCTGGGCTGCCCAAAGGAAGTCAAATGTAAGCTATCTCAAATGGGGTTCGTGGAAAAGCCCCATCTTGTCTTATAGTCGACAAATAATGTTTGACTTAGCCCACTCTGGCCCCATCACTTGCCGATTTAAGGGCAAACAATAATGGGACTGTGTGATGGTACACATAGAACTCACTTGCAGCCAATTTTCACTTACATGGGCAAATGCACATGGGGTCTGTCTGGAACCGATGTAAAAATCTGAACTGGGCTGCCTAAAGGGGACCCAATTGGCAGCCCATCTTTAACCCATATGAGGCCCAAATGGACATGGGGAGTTGCATGTGCATATTTATGTGGTATGATGTGTAATAGAGCTGCATTACTGACTAAGAGCTGGTCACATAGAAAACCATCAGAATATGAGCAATAACTGGATCTGCCCCAGCCAACACAGCATAGAACAAAATGATATTTTATTGCCTCCATACAAAATCGTATATCTAATACTCCTGTTAAACCCTTCATATCATTCATTTAAGCAATCAAATGGCTTAAATTGGAACTCTATCAAAACACATTTGTCTCATAGATGTACAAGCTTTTTCTCATCACATTTACACTGTGAGCCAAATTGATTTGGACTGCTCAGGGGCTGATGGGCGCAGAGGGGAGGGAGCAGAGTGTATTGACTTAAATCAGCGTGCTGGCTAGATCACACTCACTCAATATCACCTGAAGGACACAAGCTGCAATGCTCTGACTGGGCTGCAAAAACAATGAGAGCAGAGTGACAAGTAATAGCAGATACTGTCTGCTAAAAGGCTTCCGCAGCAATGTCAACATGCTCCACTTTTTCTCTGTCTGTTTTTCTATCTCTCCTTTGTCTCTTCTCCACCTGTCATTCTCACTTTTTAAAGGAATTGAAAGAAATGCTCCAACATGTTCAGCATCTGTCTGCTGCTTTTATGACAAATACAGTCTCTACAGAGAGTGCTTTTTTTTACACTGTGTGTGGCTACAACCATAGGAACTGAGCTGATTAAGATTTCTTCACCTGATTGGGACTATCTGTCTACAATGTACACTGTACATTTTTGTGATGACACAATAGTTAAAACAGCAAATTTGTTAGTTTAATAAATATTTGCCTCAGTTCTTTGTAGAACCACATTTTGATGCAGTTAATGTTGCAGATCATGATCCTTATTTTTGGCCAAATAAGCAAAATTGTTTAAAATCATATTTAACAGAGATTTACAGTCCAATTAAATTCTGATGTTTTACTGGACCATTCCGAAACATTATAAAACCAGTTCAAACCAGTTACACCTAGTATTATATTTTTTGGTGACAGGATCATGTATGGATTTCACTTGTTTGCATAAAATCCAAGTGCATGTAATCCACCAACAACAAGCATTGTAATCGGATCAGGATTTTATCACTCAAACCACATTTGGAATTGGTCAGGGACAAATCTCATCTACATTTAACAAAAATATGAACAGAATGTGTTTCTGTCATCAGTATTTGTCAGGCAAGAGAAAATACACCCACTGAAAAAAGATGTTAATATGACTATGGATTCTCTCTCTCTCTCTCTCTCCCTCTGTGTGTGTGTGTGTGTGTGTTTGCTTATTGGCCGGTAGATGATGGCAGACTTTTTAATTGGTCACATTTTCTGAGATAATAGAAATAGTTTTGTGTTTTAGCAGCAGTGTAGTTAAGTTGAAAAATATTAAGAAACACACACACACACACACACACACACACACACACACACACACACACACACACACACACACACACACAATTCACTTTTGATTAATCTTAAACCTTCAGCCAATGAAAAAACTATGACACCATTTCATCATAAACAGCACGGATGTGTACATTCATACAAAAATTCAGACAGTGAGACACTAAATTTTTATATATAGTCAATAAAAATAAAAGGTGTTTCATTAATATTTATTTGTTTTTGATAAGGTTTTCTATAAATACTTAATATACCCCATCAAATATAATATAATATAATAATACGAAAAACAATGCACAGAAAATAACCAGGCTGATGGACTGAAATCTTCCACATATATAAGATATAAATCTGTAAATCACTGTGGGCCCAGTGCAGCAAAGCTGAGACAGCAGAGCTTTTATGACTTTATTGAGTAAATCAATCTTCATGAATATTTCATGCATATTTAGATAAGCTCCATGGGAAATTACCTAAATAAATAAAAGCCTCATGATTATATCAAGAGTCATTTTTTAGTACCAATAATTCTGGTATGAATAGATTTTTCTTTACAAAGTGCCAAAATGGTCAGCAGTGAGTCACAATTTTGAATAGTGACCTTAAAAAGATACACTTTTTAATATTACAGTTTCCAATTACTTTTGTTCTGGTAAAATAAATAATGAAGGGACAAATAAAGTATGAAGGGACTAAACCAAATTAAAGTACACTGGTAAATAATTCTGCGTGATGTCTGCATGTGAAATCAATGGTGCTCTTTTATAGAGAGCACAGTGGTTGGTAATGGTCAAGCAGTTAGTATTAAATCTTAGAGCTCTGCGATCCACTGTATCCAATAAGCATAAGTATTGCAAAGATGCAATATTAATTTCATGGCCGGAAAATTATAAAATTACATTTAGACGTTTTAAGGCAGAATGAAGAAAAGTTCCAATCTATTCAATCTATTTCTCTTCCCTGGTAAGGGTACCTGTTAAATATTCTCTCTGCTTTCACAAACAGGACATCATAGAAAATCAGCTGCCATAATGGCTGTGGTTTGAATGTTGCCCTCCTTCTAATGGGAAGAAAATAGAATTGACAAGTCAATTTGCCTCTGTTGTCTTGTGTAATGAATGCACTTGTAGTTTATAGCTCACAGTGCACGATGCACACTTAATTGATTAATGAAATTGCTGTGGATTTGGAACCAGCATATCTCTCTTAGTTAATGTATTAAATAATTTACTAATTCATGTTAAGTAACATGGGTAATGGCTACAGATGTACAGCTCACTAGTAAATATGTAACTTTGTCTAACTTTATCTGTAAGCTATACACAGCAAATCATTAACTGTTAAAACAGGTTCAATTTAATTAGTTAGGCTGATTCTGGAGTTGGGAAAATTGTTGATGGAGGTGTATTTTCTGTAATATTATAATTAGCAGTGGGCCATACCACTAACTTCTTTTCTAGCAATACCACAAACCGTCTTCAGGTCCTTTTATAGCTATGTGGTGGAGAGCTTCACGACCACATGCCTCACTATGGTACACTGGCTGTACAGTGCATTTTTACTACATTGGCATCTCCAAAACAGTGATTAATTTCAATGTAAAGTGTCACTTAGTCCCCATGAACAAAAAAAAACATTCATTTTTCTTAGTTTTGTCTTTGTTTGTGTTTTTACATCACAAATGAAGAATACTTTGAAAAGCGTATAAACACCTGAAAATACCTGCCATATTTGACTGTCTATTAATACAAATATTTGTCAAATAAAAGGTTTAGGGTTCTAAAGGTTAACCTACTTAAGTTACTGCTGCTGCAGTACATTGTGCAATAAAGTATGTAAATACTTACATATGTATTTTTAACAGTTTATCTTAGAGTATTGATTTTAAAGTTTATTCTTATTTTATTTGTTATATACAAAAACTGAGTAATTGTATTTTGTCACATGCTTTGAATGGCATATATATAATAAAGCTGAGTCTGAGTCTAATAATGTGCGTATGTGGGTTTTTGAACCAAATAATATCGATTAATAAATGTTTTCATGCCCATTTCCAATGGTTGTCTCTCTTTATTTCAGTTATTGAAACATTCTTAATGACACACGATAATACATGTGCTGGTTTTGGGGTAGTTTTTCCACTTTGTTTTAGAAATACACTGCTGTATATTGGTTTTCCTCTCTCACCACTTATAAGACCAAATTAATCTAACACTGAATCTGAATCTAAACTATCTCTCTGGCCATTTAATGTATAAATTGTCATTCAGATACAAATACCATTCAAATCTATATATGCAGCACATTCACATTATTATCTCTTGGTGTGCCTATTAGTTAGGGGTTAAGGTTTAGTGCACACAGCAAGGGCCATTCTGCTCATGAAATGCCTGGCCAGGAGGGGATTACAGGGATGAAGAGAACATTATTTGAGACAAGAGAAAGTCAGCGTTGAGCGTGAACAGACCGCAGCACTATTATTCAGAGCAAATCCTTTTTTGAAGCAGCCCACTGCCCAAGAGAGTCAGAAAGAGTGGAAATCTATAGGTTTCAGACACATCACATTACTTTATTCACATGGGATTACTTGAAGAAATCAGAAAATCAAACTTTGTGTTTGTAGTATTTATTCCCATGTAACATATTGAGTTATACATCAGTAAGCAATACAGTTTAAGCTTTGAATGAACGCATTATAGCAGTGCTCCATTTCTGCAGGTATAGCTCCCTCTGCTGTTTCAGAATTACATTTCTAGCCACTTTTCTGGCATCTGCAAAAAAGGCAGTTTAAATAAGTTCAGCATCTACTTATTTTACCCTCTGTTTCCATCCTGCCTTCTGAATACACACAATGACTAATCACTACTGGTAGTGATAGTGGCACTTATCTAATTCCACTGACATATTCATGCCAGACCTAACCACTGGGGTGCACAGTGATGTTCATTTCCATCGTGTCCTTTGGTTAGTATTGATCTATAGATTATGTGTATCTAAACAGAGACCTGTGATCAAGCGAAAGTTCTTGACACTTTTAAAAGGTTCTTCACACACACTGTTCTTTGGGGGGATGAATGTGGTTCTTCAGTGCCATTGCTGAAGAAATGTTTTAGGGCACCTTTATTTTTAAGAGTGGGTTCAAATAAACATTTATTCTGTTACTTAATCTTCCTGTTGTGGTGGTTTCATGTTAACTAGTATTGCATACCCAGTATAGTTGGTTATAAATTCATAATTAGTTACATTTTCATTATTGTGATAGCAAGTTAAGTTCTCAAAAAACCATATAGAACTGACTGTATTTTGATTATTTTGACTGTAACCAATACTGAGATTACATTTCTTGTTCAAAGTTAAACAAGAATATTTATTTAATATATATTTAATTTGTTTAATAGTGGCACAAAATAACATTTTTTGTTGCTGGTCAAAATTAAGCAGTGTGAATATAAGCCCAACAGCACGATGGCCTGGTGGTTAGCAAGCCTTTCAGTGCTGGGGTCTTGCATCTGAGTTTCCATGTTCTCCCTGTGTCTGCGCGGGTTTCCTTCCAGTGAACCGGCTGCTCTAAATTTCCCTGGTGTGTGAATAAGTGAGTATCTGAATGTATCTCTTCAAATACAGTTTGGCACTCTGTTGAATGCAGAGTGATTGGGAAGAGTGCTATAAAGTGTCCTTGGGTATCTGGAAAGGTGCTATATACAGTGCTTCTGGAAAGTATTCACAGTGCTACACTTTTTGCTTTTGGTTTGAAATCTTTACAAATGTGAGGGTACAGAAAAACGTCCCAATGAGGTCCCAATGAGCACAGTTGCCTCCATCATCCATAAATAGAAGAAGTTTGGAACCACCAGGACTCTTCATAGAGCTGGCCACCCAGCCAAACTGAGTGATCTTGGTAGAGGAGCCTTAGTGAAGGAGGTGAACAAAACCATTTCTCTGTGGAGAGAGGAGAACCTTCCAGAAGGACAACCATTTCTGCAGCGCTCCACCAATCAGGCCTGTATAGTAGAGTGGCCGGACGGAAGCCACTCCTCAGTAAAAAGCATATGACAGTCTGTCTGGAGTTTGCCAAAAAGTACCTAGAGGACTCAAAAAAGAAACAAAATTATCTGGTCTGATGAAACAAAGTTTGATCCCAGGCATTGCTCATCACCTAGCCAATACCATTCCTAAAGTGAAGCATGGTGATGGCATGGGGATGTTTTTTTGCAGCAGGAACTGGGAGACTAGTCACGGTCAAGGGAAAGATGACTGCAGTGATGTACAGATACATCCTTGATGATAACATGCTTCAAAGCACTGTTGAACATCTGTGGAGATATCTAAAAATACCTGTGCCCCAACGCCCCCCATCCATTCTGATGGAGCTTGAGAGGTTCTGCCAAGAAGAATGGGAGAAACTTCACAAAAACTGGTGTGCTGAGCTTGTAGCATCCTATTCAAACATTAATTGAGGCTGTAATTGCTGTGAAATGTGCTTCAACAAAGTGTTGAACAAAGGCTGTGAATACTTATGTTCATGTACATTTTTTGTGTTTTATTTGTAATAAATTTGCAAAGATTTGAAACAAACTTTTCTCACTTTGTCATTGTGGGGTATTCTGTGTAGAATTTTGAAGGAAAAAATGAATTGAATCCATTTTGTAAAAAGGCTGTAACATAAAATGTGGAAAAAGTGAAGCACTGTGAATTCTTTCCAGATGCACTGTTAGTGTAACTTATAATCATATTACAGAGTTCATGTTTAAACAGATTAAATGGTTCACATTTTCAGACAGTGGTGGTTGATACAGATTTACCAGTAATTACCAGACAGTTGCTATGGTATACCCAGCAGTTGCTAAGGTGTGTCAGGTGGTTTCTTAGATGTGCATAAGAAGTTGCTGCAGTCCATTCAGTCCTATGGGACACAAAACCATAACAATCCCAAATCACACAATTAGAAGAATCTGAAGTTGGAAGTGTCTTGAAAACTGCAGAATGAGATTTTCTTCTGATAATTACATTTTTCAGAGAGAAAATTAGTAACTCAATTAAATTAACCAGCACACAATCAAATGGTTAATAGAACAACTCCCTGCATACTTAAAAGATTTAGCATTTTTACCAACAGGGGGTGCATTGCTCCAGATCCAAACTGACTCAAACTGTGGACTATTTTTCAAAGGAAGCAAAGACTAAAGCAGAGCACTCAATAGGAAGACAGGCAACTGCCCACAAGAAAGTAACACAAGACCCATGATGTCTGGTCACCTAAGTGAATTTGAAAAGTAAATGTATCTGTGTTGGGACAGTCTAACTGCAGCAGTGGAGGTTCACCAATCACCAATATCCACTAATGTCCACTAAAATCAACCAATATCAACCAATATCCATCAATATCCAATCATTTTTATCAGTGTCCACCAATATCAACTAATTTCAATAAACATCACCAATATCCATCAATTTCCACCAATATCCACCAGTTTTCACCAATGTCTTTTAATAACTACAAACATACACAAATAACCCTCAATATCTATCAGTATCCATCAATAACCACCAATATACACCAATTTCCATCAATATCCACTAATATTCATCAATATCCACCAGCGTCCACCAATATCCATCAATATCCACAGATATCTACCAGTTTCAATCAATATTCACCAATATCCACCATTATCCACCAATATCCACAAATATCAATCAATATCCACCAATGTCCACCAATATCCATCAATGTCTATCAATGTCCACCAATATCCATCAATGTCTATCAATGTCCACCAATATTCATTAATATCCACCAATATCCAGCAATACTGTATCAACTAATTTCCACATCCATTAAATTCCACCGATCTTTATCATTATCCCCCACTAACCACCAATATCCACTAATATCAACAAATGTCCACCAATTTCCATTCATATCCTTCAATATTCAATATTCACATATACTTTTGCTTCTTAGTACTGCCAACAGGGCTGGACTGGGACAAATAATTAACCCTGATATATTTGGTTTAGACCGGCCCTTCATAATTAACAGAGCACAACCAACTAGTTTATGTATGTGTTCCCCGAAGGAATGTATTTGTCTCTTTTCCCCAAACCAATTCTAATTAAATTAAAGCATAATGTACAATCAACATCCTGAATTTGAGATGTTTAGGGTCTATTGTTAACTCCACCACTTTGGTCTGTTCTGTGTAGTTCAACCGATTATTTTATCTGATGCTCTGAATTTCCCAGATGTAGCAGCTCAATTCTGATTCTTCAGATTAAAAGTGCTCTCTTCTTTTAAAAGCTATAACATGCATTTGTGTCAGGCTTTTAATGGGGCTGTTTTATGAACTCATGTCTTCCTCTTCCTCTTCAGTGCGGGCGTACTTTTTACTAATAATACTTCTGAACTTTTTTACACTTATTTTAGTAATGTTTAAGCTGCAAACCTTTCACTTATCATTTATTATCATCCTTTTAAAATCAGTTCTTTCACTTGTTTGAGTGGTTTTAAAAACATGTTTATCTATAGCATACAAACCATGGTTTGTTCATTTGAGAACCAAAGAAACAGCTTCAAAAATCCTACAGCATATTATATTGTGTATTGTGCACTGTGTTATTACAGTATTCATGCTGTACTTTTTGCATTGCTTGGTGCATAGTGGTTACTTTATTTGTTCTTTATATTATGTGAAAGTTGTTTATCATTATCAAGTTGTTTATTATTTATTAATTGAATTAACCTGGACATCCTGAAAATTAAGGATTTTCCCCTTCTCTAGGTAAGTGTATATTTTAGAGATACATCAGTGATGATGTACATTATGTGTAGCACATCAGAAGCAGGTCTTTGCTCTTGATTCTTCTACTACTAGTCACTATTTCGGGGGGTTTTATATGTCATATAGAGAAGCTTTCAATGTTAAAATGTCCACAACATTGGAGAGGTGGGACACAAAATCTCAAAGTGGGACCCAGTCCTGCCCCCCCAACCCAACCCTCGTTTAGAGGGTATTCAGAATTTAGGGCCCCAGACCAATCTGATCTGGCACTGATAATATGCGACTACAACTGGAAAGGTGTCTTCATGTTTCCTTATTAAAATCCATTCCACTTTACAGAGATAATAGATTTGTAACTTGTATGTATGTACCTTGACGCCATCTGCACTCCATTTTAAATAGTAAATAGTAATAGTACGATTACTATTATATAAATAGTAATTATTAAAGTATATAATGTGTTAAATTCTTTTAAATGTTTTAACTTCGCAGCCATCTCACAACCTCAATCCTTGAATCTCCCCAAATTCCTGGAAGACTCTTTTTTTTGAAAATTGAGTTTCCTAATCCAATAATTGCAGGAGTGAGACAACGGAACTGCTGTGAAAATTGTTTTCCAGAGGAACAGCATAGCCATTACATTTAAAGAGATAAACCACAGATACAGATAAGCAAGCTCGTTTAATCTCAGCTTTCATTCACTACACAACATCATTTTACATAATAGATGGAATCACAGGGTCTGCTGAAGTAAGTACATAATCCACTACCCATAAATTGTTAGACGGCATTTCATAATGAATGATAGAAATATTCCCAGTTATTTTCCCTTTCATCGTGCGACTCCTGTGTCTTATTCCTGTCCACACCCACCAATTATCCGTAAGACAAGCTGAGGCCTGGGAAAGAATATCATGGAGACTCGGATGGTGTGAAATTTTTTCACAAATGACCCATTGGCTGACTCACTCACCCAACTCACCAGACAGGGTCTTATTAATATAGAGGTCATTCCTCTTCACTCCACCTGTTCCTTTCTGCCATCACAAGATATTTCATGGGGTTTCCCACATAGCAGTCTTCAGGAAGGGAGCCTGAGGAGTGAGAGCTTCAACAAAACAAAAAACCTCGCCAGCTGAGCTAATCTTAATCAAAACAGTGATGCAGTATTGTTTCAGTGACGATAATGTTCTTAAAAATATAGTGTACATATGTGTATGTAAAAAACTCGCATCATGTGTTTTTAGTTTTCTCCATGGTTTAAACCCTGACCAATAGAAATGCTCTAAAATTACTGTTAATTACTCTTATTCTTCACTGGACCACAAATTAGCTTCCTTGACAATTAGTTGTGATTGTGGTTGACACATTCATGTTGAACACAAATATAATGCTTGATTGTCTGTATCCTGTAGAAAATTTGAGAAACATGAGGTTAGGTTTTACTGGTTATAACACATACTACTGTAACCCAGGGCTTTAGTTCAGGTGAGCTAAAAATGGTTTGTTGCAGACTTATGTTTGTATTTCACATCTGGTGCTTCTCATGTTAGTGTCCAGCGATAGTCAGTCAACATTCAGGGGTTCCAGAAGCCTTGGTAACTCCTTTCCATAATGACACTGTAATGCTTGTCCATAGCCATGGTGAAATCGTATGCTGTGTTCATCATTGACTGCTCCTGGTGTGAATGCAGAACATTAATTTTCGATGACACTACAGTCCATCGCTTTGTAAGCTCGAACAAGATCGTCAACAAGTTTGTTATAGTTTGGTACGCGATAGTTGCCAAGGAAGTTTTTTTTTACAACATCCTTGAATAGCTTGCAAGTGATTTTCTCAGACCCCACCAGCAGCTCTTCCAACTGATTTGTCGGATTTGTGGACCAACAAAAATGTTTGATTTTGGCAGCAGTTATGCTTGGGAAAAGTTTTCACCTTCCTTGTTCATAGCTTTCACAAAAACTTTCATCAGCCCAAGTTTTATGTGAAGTGACCCCAAGATTTCTCTTGATCATCACCCCTTACAACCAACTCATAAGCTATCATGATAAGAGTTGTCATGTGGCATCACTGAGGCTTAAGCACGTAAACCCCACAAATGTAACAAAACATATGTTTTGAAGAAACCAGCATAAAAGGTCCTGATATGTCTACTAGAACAAGTGCAGCAACATTAACATGCCAAACTGATATATCAGTCTAATGAAGGCATTTATGGAAGCAAGCTGCTTTTACAGTGTCTGCACGCAGCCTCTGTACATGCTTAAAAATGTCAAAGCATGCCTGATCTGTAGCAAACCCTCTTACCTCATTCAGTGCAATCAATAATAGTGTTCAACATGATGTATGGAATATAAAACATAGAGGGGTGAATACAATCCCAGGAGTATAAAGAAACAGTCTGGGATATTCTGTATTTTGTGAATGTTGACATGAACTTGATGTGACGTTCTCTGATAAAGAAGCCTGCTCTTCTCTTCAATAAGTCTTCTGCTTTGATCTGATTAAATTCTATGTTGTTTTAACTTTGTTTTATCCATATTTTATGCATTAGAAACCTAATATGTTGACAAATAATGCAAATAGTGCAAATAATGACAGGCACATCAGGACACAGACTGAAATGTTTTTTTGCATCAGCTCACAGCTTTGTGACGTGCAACAACAAACCATTGATCTTGGCACTGACCACAGTGCCTCCACACATGCACTTTTTGGATGTTTCCGCCAAAATAAATGTGTGACTCATCACTGAAGGTGACCTCTCATTGAAGTCGGGTATGAAACCATTGCAGTCATACAATATAATTAGTTGATTCTTTCTCTTTTTTTGCAGACAATATCATTAAAATATAATTATTAGATCACTGTAAACATTTATTTGAGAAAATATATTTTTTAACATTGTAACTTTTTTTTACGGTTTTTAAATTTGACATACTTTTGTATTATAATTTTGATGGATATGTTACCTCTCCAAATCCTGTTGGAAATTGATCATCCATTGTGCTTTTGTGCTGAAAATGGAAGAATACCCTTTTGCTGAGTTAATTGTAATGATTAGACTGTCAAGTATATTTATAATAATAAGCTCTTCAAAATACTTGACAGTGGTTCAAATAAAATAAAATAAAAAACAAACAATTTGCTTTTAAATTGCTTTATTATTTGTTATTATCCCTTGTCAGGACATGGGAAGGTGTCTTCATGTTTCCTTATTAAAATCCATTCCACTTTACAGAGATAATAGATGTACATTTGTAACTTGTATATATGTACTATTAGTAAAGTTTCCATTCTGAAATTTGAGCACTTGGTGAGCAAAGAAAGAGCAAACAGCCCCCCCTTTTCATTTTCATTTATAGTCTGCATGCACAAGTGGGCAGAGTAGGAAACATGGAGCTAAACATTTTATTTGTATTAACAATGAACTGAAAGGCTCCTTTGGCATTTAAACTGGGAATTAATTCAGTTGGAAAAGAATAAATGTTAGTGTTCCTAGCTGGATTGCTCACTGAGGTTGCCATTGTCAGATAGCTTTGTAATTTGTTATGAAATGTATATCATGTCTACAGGTTCATTTGATCCTGAGATATGAAGCCTAGAATACAATATGCAGTTGCCAACAAAAAGTGGATCTCAGGTTCTTATCTCAGTTAAAATATATGTAAAAGCTATGTAATTTTTGCACGTTTAGTCAAAAAACTTTCAAAACAGAAACTTTATCATAGAGCAAACCTTTTATTTTGGCACATAGTAAACACATTTACAGAGACTTCAGTGGTACCTCAGACAAGAAGCTGGGAGTGTGTTCTGCAGTAACACAAGAGGCACGTGCCTGTCTTTAATAGGTTAATGGCTTTTAAGATAATATGTAGCTTGTGATTCAGGGCTGACATTAATGTCATGGCTATTACAGGAAGAACCTTCTCAAAACAACCGACACAATTGTCTCTATTCACAGTGCCACATGCAGCTGATTTCCATGGTCATGAGAATTAAATATTATGTAGAGCAGGTTATACTGTCCAGAAGGTCATTAAATGTATTATGTTTAGGCTCTGTTCTCCAGAACATTGAGCACGAAATGGAAACATGACAATGAGGAGATGAGAATGTCATCTTTATGAATTTGTACTGGATGAACTACACAAGAAAAACAGATTCATTTGTACAGTGCCCTCCAGTTCAGGTTCATAACATCAAATTATCATATTTAGTATTTGGTTGCAAATCCTATGATATCTGTGCCCTTCCCAAAAACAGTATGTGCTTCTGTTGGTCCATTCTTTATAAACTAAACTGCCTGATTCACATTATGCCAAAACTTTAAACTTAGTTAAAAAAGAAATAAAGGAACCAGACGACTTCCCCGAATAACCTTCTAGTACATTGTGCTTTAAAGCAACACTTGTTTATTTTTAGAGTGCAGTGTCCTTTATATGGACCTGCACTTCAGACACTCATTCTCATGAGTACTAAAACCTGTTCTATTCTAGCTGCTTATTTATGGTGGAAACTGTATGCAATAAACGTCAGATTTGGCAGATGAATACTAAGCTAGGATTCAAAGGTTTAAGAGACTTCTGTAGATCTGAGAATTCTTTGTGCATTTAAGTGTAACATATTATGATCACTTTTTCAGGCGAAAGGTGCATATTTATATTTTTCTTTTAGTTTTTTGCTTAAAAAATCCTAAAGTGTAGATTTATGAACACTATTTTGTTCATTTATTGTGAACATAACCACGGACAACACAATTTCTCCTGTCCTAATTTGGGTAGATGTAGTCCCACATTCTACATTTCATTTAATTGATTATGTTTAGTATTGTTAATATTATAGCCAGATATGTACATAAAACTATTGTTTATCTGTACAGACCCACAGATCATTTAGGATAAGAGGGTACAGTGGTCTTACAGGACTTACAGACCATAATGATTTGGGAGCCAACAAGAAAATCTGGATTTATATTCTTCAACATGCATCAGTCTCAAAGATCAAATGTCTATCAAACATTTAGTGAAGTCTTTTAGCATTAACTCCAGGTGCCATTTACGCTGCTTTGTAAAATAAATAGGAAAGGCACAAATCATCCATCTGATACCTGGAGCAGTTAACCTTCGCCTCGTCTCATTCTCTGGTGCCTCCTAATTACATTTGAGGATCTTGGGGAGTTATATGTCCTGGACCCAGACCCCTGTGTCTTTAATTGCTGAGTCTCAGCTGTCTCCACCCTGACGCTGCTTGATTTAGCAGGATAAACAGTGGCAGGGAAAGACCTCTTCTCTCCAGCTCTATTAATATGGAAGGTCAGACCACTTGGCAGATAAGAGCAATTAATATTCACTGTCCAGTGGGACTAAAACATCCCATGTTTCCCCATGGGAGGGAAAACATCTGCACACTATTACTACACTATCAGGATGTACAGTTGAGGTCAGACGTTTGCATTCGCTCCTCATGGAATTTTAATGTCACGATGTTGGACAGTTTTTCTGAATTTAGTTTGATACTATGGGTCTTCATCTGGATTTTGGCAAAGTGGCTAGACTACCCAAAAACCTATAATTATGCACAATTTATGATCATCCATGTCAGATCAGCACTAAGCTCCTTAAACGTCTAATTGTACTGTGTGTTGGTCAATCCAGTGAGTGCTATCATTGAGTAAGTCTTTGGCTTGGGGTATGTATAATCCCCCCTACCCCTAAAAAAAGAGCAATGTGAGGGACATAATCATGCAGTCAGATACAACCTGGGACATCTTAGCCCTTACTGAGGGATACCTAAAGGGAAAGGAGTAGATGCCTCAACAGGGCAATATAACCAGGCCCGGGCAGTTTCACCAAGTATATGAACTAAAGCAGGGCTGCCAACTTTGACAGTTTTCTTGGAGTACATTCTAGTTGATCCCATCCTAAATGGATTGGAAGCAGGGTTACTTCATTGGAATGGGTATGAGGATTAGGACACAGGGTTAGTTCTTTTTTGGACCAAGCTGACAGGTTACTTTCCACCACATATGTGACTACTCCCACCTTTTTGTGAAACTTTCTTTTCATTTTTGCTGGATATTTTTATGCACATCACTCCAAATTCACTGCTTGCAAGTGCAGTTCACCTGGATTGGGGAAAAGAGACCATTAGTTTGATGGTCTACAATGATGAAGTATGCAAATAAAATGAATAGTGATGGATTAATAATTTAATGCTAGAAAAAAAGACCTAATGTTCACATTTTGTTTAGGGTGTCTGGCAGTAACAGGCCTTTAAAACTGTCCAAACTTTTCCCTCACCAATCCATGCTCCACCCCTGCGCTATGGTGCTCCTGAAGGTAATGCCACTTTATTATGCACTTTGGCTAGCTAGCTTTATGAGTTTACAGAGTGAGATTAATCAGACATATGAATGAGAAATAGTAAGATTGCTGTGGCCAATGCTTGAGAGTTGGCAGCTCAAACAAAATACAAACAAAGGTAGGTAGGTCTCAATTTAGTTTTTAAACATGTATTTAGGAACATCAAACTACACTTCTAGTCCTATGATTGCAACAGTAGTTTTCAAAATGTTTGAGTTTTGTGGTCCCGTCTTAGAGGTTTTTATTTTTCTATGCAGAGCCAGTAACAATACCAGTGTGTGCTTCCTTTTGTGTACATAAATGTGAATGAGACGGCTGACCTAAGAAAAAACCTTAAAGACTGGAAGTTGGACAATGGAAAAACTTTAATCTCTATGCTGAATTGAAAACTCGACATACAGATAAGACTCTGGCCAATATGTAAGTGATTACAGGTGGTCTGTTTAGACATTAGAACTTGGCACAAGAGGGCATAAAATTGATTTATATGCCCTATAAAAATGCTTTCAGACACTATCTTTTGGTGCTCTACCCCTCAGTGAGAGATCTTTGACTGCTAGACATTCAGCTTTGATGCATTTGAAATCATTTTGTCAGATGTTGAGATGGGTCCATTTTTGGACTGAGATGGTCATTGAAACAAAAAGGAAATTTGATGTCATGTTGCTTATTTCCTGTCCTGCCACTGATAGCCAGCCATCAGTGCTTAAGTTTGCAGTGGTGATATGAAAAAGAAACCTGGACAACTACATACTGGAACTGTATTGTCTTTAGCAATACAAATATAACAATAATATTAATATATTAATATAAATAACCAAAGTATTTGAGTTGGGTTCAAATATTGAGGCTTTGTGCTGAGCGTTTCACTCCTACCTTTGCTGTGCAGCGACACCCTCCCCCAGCCTTTGGTGTGATGATCTTAGGAGCCATTGCATATGACAGTTGGTCATCCTTGTAGGGATATGAGGGACATTAACAGCTCAGTTATATGTGCAGGACATTCTGTGGCCACATGTGTTGCCTCTCATGCCAGGGGTTCTAACTGGCATTTTTACAGCAGGACAATGCTTGCTCACACAGAGCAAGGGTTTCCAATGAATGTTTCTGTAAGATTGCAGCATTGGTTGTCTCATTTGCCAGATTTATCACCAATTGAGCATATATGGGACCAGCTGGGATGCAAGCTTCAGCAACCTAAGAATGTGCAGGATCTACAGGCCCAGAACATCTGTGAGCAAATGTACTGAAGGAACTTGTATAACTGTATAACTTATCCTTTCACTCTAATATTGTAAACACATCATCATGACATAAAAACCTGTTAATTTTTTAAAAGATATGTAGCATTTTCTTACATGGCCCAATCTAAAACTTCCAAAGCACAGGCCAATACATACTGACCCAGCATTTCCCAACAAATATCAGCACTCTAATGCTGGCAGTCAGCTTTATACAGTTTCAGAAAAAGAACAGATAAGCCAAAAAAAACCAGCGTGACTGAGGGAGAATATTCTACACTGCCACCCAACACCATCCCAAGGTCTGGGTTTGTTTATGTGGGTGCTTTTTGAAGACTGTTTAGATGGTGGAAAGGCCTTTGACATTCCTTTGGTAAAATGTGTTTGTGTAACTGCTCAATCACTGAATTTACAGTGGACAGAAGAAGTAGGTCTTGGACAGTTTCTGTGGCATCTTACCAATTGGACCAAGAAGGAGTAGGGCCAGTGGGTAACATCTAACTGGGTTCTGGGTCGCAGATTCCCAGTTGGATGCAGATTCATTGAAAAAATATAAACAAAGAAAGTTCCAGGATGGTAGCCTTATATATATCAATTATACTCATATTAGCTTTGCTCAACAAAGGAGCTTAAAGTTCATCCGTACATTTCTTCTCATGTAGCTGTTTAACAATGGCCTACAGTTTTTCCGTGAAGTTTATTTTCAGGTTTCTATTGTTAAGCACACATTATGTCCTGACCCAGTCAGGGTGTGTGTGTGCATATTGGAACACTCATTTGAAACCTTACCTCTTGGTTAGTAAAGCCTCTCTAAACCTTGCAGCGGAATGAAACTCTATAAATAGATTCATCAGTGCTGGAGGGAGTGTCAGGAGATGAGAGGGACACAGTGGAAAAGGCTGATGGGGGAAAAAAGAGTGAGTCTGGTTATGCAACAGCAGTTTGTATTATCTTGTGGAATAAGCAGCTGATGAGTTGGTATAAGGGTGGTGAATCCAAATAACCCCAGATGTGATAAGGTGAGAGAGCAAGAGCAAACCCCGCCTCAGAAGGCTTGAGGGAATAAAAAATAGGTGAATTGAATTAGATACACGGGAACTTCACCACCAAGCACATGAGAGAACCAAGCAAGGAGGAGGTATAAGGAGAAGAAAAGAGTAAATATCATCTGACTTCAATTTCCTGCACACAGACTGGGCCAGGCTCAACTCAGTCTCTCCTTAAATAACTTCTGTACTCAGACCCTGGCTAAACTCAATAATCGGAAAACAGCAATGGCTAAGGACACATGAGAGCATTTTTCAGGAAAAGTCAATTAAACAGCACAAAGGAAAACCAGAAAATATTCATTTTTATTTATTTAAATAATAAAATCTAGATAAAATATTATTTCTTCTGAAAACAATTGCTGAGTTGTAGCAGAGCTCATACCAACCCATGACTGTTACCTGGGATTGTCAACCTGACACTGTTGGGCTCCTGAGCAGGGTGTGTAACCCTCACTGTTCTCTAGGCACCAGAGATGTTCACAAGTCCAAGTTAAGTCAGTTAGCAGCTATCTAGCATAGAGTAAGCAAACCTGTCCAGGTGTGCTGGTATGATGAATTGGGGTCCCATCACTTATGACAGTTGGTCACTCCTAGTAGTGATAAGAGGAACAGCAATATCTTTGGGACATTGTGTGGCTACATGTGTTGCCTTTCATGGCCAAAATTTTTCAGCAAGATAATGCTCACCCACACAGCAAGAGTTTCCCAGGAATGTCTCCATCAGATCATAAACTGAATGACCTAGAATTTGCAGACGACGTTGCCTTACTCAGCAAAGACCTCACAGAGTTGCAGCGGACTACGGATGAACTGATTGGACACTCATCTAAAGTCGGCCTGGCTGTTAGCAACTCGAAATCTAAATGGATGTCGGCTGAAATAGGGACATCAACTCCGCAGACTTGCTTGAATATTGGCCAAAATCCAATAGAGAAAGTCAACTCTTTCACCTATCTAGGTAGCTGTCTATCCAAAGATGGCTAAGCAGAGGTAGACGTGTGAGTAAGAATCGGCAAAGCTGCAGCAGTCTTCAAACGTTTTCAGCTGATATGGTCACTAAAGTTTTCCAGTATGATTTGAAAGACAATGATTTGAAAGACTTAATTTCCCTGAAGAAACCCTCCCAAGAGATCAATAAAGTTCTATTGTATTCTATTCTAAGGATATTTCATGGCAGGATGGACAGGCATTAGCTTTGGACTGAGATTGTTGGAGACAACTTCCTGACCAATGTTCCAGTCGGAATGGGAGGGACTAACTAACTAACTAACTACACATTTATGGGACCTTCAAAGATGCCAGCAGGATTTACAGGCCCAGCTGCAACATCTGAGGGCAAATGTGCCAAAGTATGCCATACAGAACCTGAATACCCAATTGTATCTTATTTTGTATATAGACTGGAGGCAGCCTGACAGAGTACTAGAACCTTCTTTCAATTGTCCATTATATGTCCAATAGGTCAGAAAAATTCCGAAATGTCCAAGTCAGATACCTTATAAAGCTTGACGTGGTCAATCCAGTGTCTTTAATTTGCTTCCCACATTCTTTGCATGTTGCCACTCTACCGTGTATGGTGCTCCCAGTGAAGCCATATTTAATTTACAGTTGGTGCTTCTCACCACATGTTGTGATGAGTCACAAGGGTTGTGTCCCAAATCAACAAAATATATTCACTTTCTATAACTTTTACATGCTGACTCTTATTGTTTGAGTAATTATTCATGAGTCTGACTCAAGTCACAAATCATTAGGGATGAGCTGTCATGTCAAGTCTGAAGTTCATTTTTAGGCTCTGACTTAAGTTGCTAACTTGTGTGCCGATCTCTGCTGGGTACCTCAGCAGAAGTTGCCCACCTGGGCCTTTGTTATCACTGTGGCCTGTGTCTGCTCACTAATGTGTATGTGAATTTTCATCAAACAAATGGGTTAAATGTGGAGGCAAAATTACATCTCTGTCAAACACATATGATGAACTATTTGTCTTTGCATTTGTCTTATATTTGTTTGGACTGTGGAATGATGAATGTGACAATATTTGTACATATATAAAAGTAATTCCCTAAAATATACCTAGAGTTTCACAGCAAACATGTGTGCTACCATAGCTACCACCAAGCGATACAGCCTGGGGCATTACTTGTATTATGATGTATTTTGCGACCTTCTACTCAGCAATACACTGGCAAAAAACTGGCAATTGACAGAGATACCATAGCATTGACTTAGCAACATACTAGCGGGCACACATGATCACATAGCAGCAGCATTGGAATAAATAACATATGAATAACAACAATCAAAGTAAAATGTTCAATTAGCCATGATATTGATTTGATATAATTTTCCCTAGTACTACTTGATAAACACGTTAACAGTGCTTCTATGACTCAACAGTTTCCGAAGCCATTTTCCACTTATTTGCACGTTGTTTTCATTTTTACTCAATTGGATGTTTTATTTAGCATTCAGGATAGTGTCAATTGGGCCTTAAAGGTAGCTTCCTTCTTCTGTAGCAAAGCATAATTCAGCGCAACTGGTGCTTTTAATTGCTTATGGTTACTGAGCCACACGACCTCTGTGGCAGCCTGCAGGGAGTGTAGACATGCTGCTCCACAAAAAATCTGGCAGTAATAAACTAAGCCCTGAGTTGACAGGCAAATGATGTGCATGGTGCTCACCTTTATTTGCCCATCTGTTGCACTGATGCTGAGAGTCCCCGGGCTGCACACTTGCTCAATAGCCAATGTCGTCCCTCAGCACTTCCACTTCTTCCAGGAATGGCAGTACCATCTGATAGCTCCACAGAGGCACACTAGAACTCTGGTGGGTGTTCACAACGTGAAGGAGGACTGCTTATATCTGCGTCAACAGGCCTATTTCCAATGGATGCATTTCATTATAGGAACAAGTCATTCCAATGTCTGGAATGACGCAGCTCTTTAACTGGGAACAGACCAGAGATTCATGGGAGAGGATGCACACTTTTGTTGGAAATATATTGAGAAAGTTGGCATTACTGTAAGAGATATGTGCCATGAGTTGTTGAAAATAGCACCAGAATTTTCCTAGAAAGCTACTGGCATTTATCAGCAGCCGGCCTGCTGTGCATCGCCATCACACTTCTCAAAAAGGAGAGATTGGTAGAGGGAGCAAATGACAGAGATAAAGAGTTTAGGAGACATGCAAGGGGAGACAGAGAGTTATATTTGGGACAGAGTGGAACGTGGACGCATGGTGAAGACACTTCTTCAAAAGCTATCTATGAAATTGGAGACATTTCACCTCACACCTTACTTCACACTTAAACCCTTACATTCTTAAAACCAGGGTAAGGGTTCTTCAGTAAAGAAAATACTTATATAGAGAACAATGACCCCTCAAAGAATCTTTTCCATGAATAAAGGGTTCTCTGCGTCTTGTAAAGGTGCTTCAGACTGATGGGTAATGTGCTGTAGATGGTTCTATATAGAACTTTTTAGAAAAGGGTTCTACTATTGTTACAAAGTCAAATAATAGTAGAACTATTTTAAGTGTCATATAGACGTTTCTCTGTAGAACCCACTACAGCACAATCTCCAGCAATCTGAAGAACCCTTTCACAATGCATAAAACCTACTATTAATGCAAAGAGTTCTTTGAGTGTTCATGGTTCTATATAGAACCATTTTCTTGGTTCTTTTTTGCCCTGACAAAGGTACAATCTTGACATTTTCTCTGATTGGACAGTCACCTAAATTTTCATCCTAATGAAAACATTGAGGGAGTTCTGAAGAAATTCAATGGATGTTTGTTTTTTCTGGCTCTCGCCTCTTGTGTATTTGTAAAAAAAGAAGGGGGAGTTTGAAAGGGTAAAGATGGATGCAAAATTTATTAATGCAGCTCCCTCATGATTTCCTCCTGTTTGTGTAAGCAGAAAATATGGTGCAGGAGGAATGAAAATGGTTTAGTACCTCTGCCCTCGTCAACAGCTCATCATTCATTTTTGCCTGTCATCCCCAATTGCCAGCAATTATTTGTGGTTACAGTCTTCAGCACTTGTGTTACATGAAACTGATTAATGCTCCAGAGCTGCCATCCGTCACCCCCTGCTTTATTCAATTGGCAGCATTTGGCAGGCACAGTGATAAAAGGACCAAAACACCCTCACACAGAGTGTATACATGGACATTCTTGGTGGTTTTGCCCAGATTGAGAGAATGGTATAAGTATGTCGGGTAAAGGTAAAGGTATGGGTATGTTGGGATTGGTTTTTAAGAACATCTACTTCTGTGTGTGCAGAACTGCGTCAACAGGGGTGCCCACTGTAGAACTACAATGAAGGGCCTTAAAAGGGCAGAGGACTGAAGAGGGTGTGGGTACAGGAGTCCAAGTGGGCTTTATCTTTGGTGGTGCTGTGGGGTATTTATAGGTCATCTAGATAAAGAGTGCCTGTTCAGATCCCACCACCTCAATTAGCTACCACATAGGTGAAGTAATTCAATCAGGAGAGCCTAGAGCTCCATCCCAGAGCCATCCTGCTCAGTCTAGCCAGACTCACCACATCGAAAGGCTGCTCTGAGGTAAGGTTCTCTTATTATACAGGTAGGCTTTAATCAACTGTATTTTATGTTCTGTTTTGTAGATAGATTTCATCTTTGATAACAACTGTTTAGACCTTAAAAGGAACCTTAAATGCTAACTTGGTTAAAAGATTTTTTTTTATGAAATCATGTGAAATCTGGAAGCAAAAGATTCAACATTGGCATTGATTGGCTACAGTGTTCTTCATGCACCAGCCATTGTACATTTCCTACTAATATTATCACAAATTCCTGCAGGACAGGAGAAGTAAGTGTAATACACTTAGCAGCATTTGGATAAATAAAGTGAGTGCTCAAAGCTTTTCTTTGGAACACTGTGAGATTTAATAAAGACATAAAACCAGTAAAAGCCAGATGGTTTACCTCATATTATTGCACAGCCATTTTAGAAATATCTAGCAAAGTCAGACAACCTTCTTTTTTCCATACTTGGACTGGCTGCTTTCTTTTATAAGGTCAAATTGCAGCTAGTATGCACGGCAGATTGGCATATTTGCTGGGGAGTGTCAGAAAATCAAAGAAAGATTAAGTGCTTTTGTAAAATGCAGGGAGAAGAGGTGGGGGGATGTTTCTGCAAAGAAAAAAGAAAGATTTGTCAGCTTCTGTAGCAAAAGAAAAAGAAAAACACATTAAATACCCTTCCAGTATCTGGGCTAGGCATGGTAATGGTAATGAGATGTATATATGAGGTGCACATTTTCGGTGGCCTGCTGATGTAGTGTTAACAAGCTGCCACTGGTACTGTGTATGACTGTCATGCTGTATATAAAAGTGCTAGGCATTTATAGTCCCGCACTGGGTGGTCAGATTCCTTCTTCAATCTACTTTGTGCATGTGGATTGAAAAGAAGAGTGAAGGTTGGGGCTTGAGGTGTGAGTCTTAATCTCATGGGAGACCCTTCCACCTGTCTTCTAATGCCCTTATTGCTCAAGCCCCTGCAAGCTTTTAGCATCCAGTGCAGGGCTTCAGCTGGTGCGTGTGTGTGTGTAGGGGGGGTGTGACAGCAGCAGGGTTGCTATACATAGGCAGAGATAGTGAAAGAGTGTGAGATTAGGTGGCCTAAAAAACTGACAGATAGGTCTCAAGGTCAGTAAATGCTGGTGCCAAATATAAAATGACAAACTCTGTTTTGTCAAAGTGGTGAAGTGCGGGGATGATTGTAGCACAGTTTTACTATGAAACAGTCTCCTTTAGCTCCTACCCTAATGGATCCACCTCATCCATCTAATTATTGTTTTCCTTAATTTGCTGAGTGAGGTATGCTAAATGTGCAAATGTTTGTGGACACCCCTTCTACTGAATGCATTAAGCTACTTTAAATTGCTTCTATTGCTGACACAAACGTGCAAATGCACAGACAGATGGACTAGTCCCAGTAGATACATGCTGCAAATAGAATAGGACTCTCTGGAGCAGATAAACATGAACCTTTTGGCACAGTGTCTGATGCCAGATGTGGGATAGAGAGGTATAAATTCACCAGCATTGAGGTCTATGGAACGATGGTGCTTCAGCCAGTATTTTGGGATAAGTTGGGGATGAGGTAGGGTGGTAATCATCCTGAGCTCACTAAAACTCCTGTTGCTGAATGCATGCCAATCCTCACAGCAATGCTCCAAAATCCAGTAGAAAGCCTTCTCTGGCCATAGTTATTCAAACAAAAGAATGGTACACTCTTTTAATATGTTTGATTTCTGAAGGAATAAGTATTACACTGATGTCTTAATACTTTTGTCCATATGGTGTGTGTTAGATTTAGGTTTAAAGGTAGATCTCCAGAAGGAAGGTTGATGAGCACTGCTGTAGAAAATGCCCAAATATGTAGTAAGTATATGTAGAATAAAAGATCTCTGAAAACTCTAAATATAATATAAATTTCAAATACTGGTAAAAAATGTTCTGTAAACCAAGTGAAATTATTTAAGAAATTTTTAATCAAATGGTTGTTATTGCTCTTGATCATGGATCTTTTCAGCTGTAGCTAGAACGTTAACCCTAAAATCCCAGCCTTAGGGAGCTGAGATCACCCAGTGCTCTAATGTGCTAGCATTTTGATCTGGGGATCACATGTTCAAATCTTGGGTCATGCTACTTGACATCGGCAGCAGGAATCTAAAAGAGCAAAATTGGCCATACCCTCCCCCCCCCACATCACGTTTAGTGTGATGCTGGCCAGCAATGATGCAATGGCAGAAGTTTGAAAAGAGTTGGTGGCTGGCTTCACATATATTGGTGGAAACATGTTCTTGTTTTCACCCACTCATTGTATGTGAAGGTAAAGTCCTAAACTGGATTGGGTATTTGGGACTTCCAAATTGGGATGGAAATATGGGGTAAATAAAAATCCCAAGCTTATTACAAACTAAGGCTTACCATTCACTACCTTCTGAGTCTTCACTGCAAACTGGTGGGGCTATTCTTATGTTATAGGAAGTTAGGTGACCAATTAGTAGAAGCAGTTTGCATATTGAACAAAATACATTATAAAGACAAACATATTGGGATACATTTGTTAATCACTGAATTCAGTGTTTCATTCAGTGCTGTTGGCACAGGTGTATAAAGTCAAGCACTTAGAAATGCAGTTTGCCTTTACAAGCTCATTGAATTTAAGCATTGTACTGTCATTGGATTCCACCGTTGCAAAGTCAGTTTGTGATATTTTGTCTCTCTTACATATTGTCGACTGTGAGTGGTATTACTTAAAAGTGGCAGTGTTACAGACCGACAGCAACTCAGCTATCATTGAGTCCTGAGGATAAAGTCCCCCAATGCTCTGCTGACTCAATAACCTCAGCGTTCCAAATCTGTTGTTATAGTTTCAAAGGAAAGAAAAACTCCCCATGATGGATTTTGAATGGAAGAGCTCCTGTAGATGTAATGTGTAGCTGTCCCAATAATTTTGTCCATATAATGTATTTGATTTTAGATAAATATATCATCATTTTGGACATAAATATTATTGTAAGACATATAAGGACAAAGTCCTTGAGAAGCCTCACTCTAAACACTACTAACACTGTCTTGTGGAGAACTGTCAGCCTGCTGAACATGCATGAGTGAGTGAGTTACAAGCAAGTTTAAAGAGATTTTTCACATTTGAAACAGAAAAGAAAGGAGTTAAAAGCAGTAGGTTCTCATCCAATAAACTATAGAAAGATAAATTAGATAATCCATGATCTTTAAAAAAAACATAATTGATTCTAATGATTTTTTATCTGAAGCATATGTTTGGCCTATGGTAAAGTAATTCCCATGACCATAACATGTCCTATTATGCCTTATATGATGATAGCATTTAAACAAATTTACCACAGCTCTTCCAGATTTATGAGAAGTTAACATTCCAGTACAAACAATTCAATCATCAGTTAATAAAGCATGATTTCATTCTGCTAAAAACCATGAGACAGGAAGCATGCATCCTAAAATGGAGATCAGGTCATCATTTTATGCTGTTTAAAGGTGAATGGAGACATTACTCTCTGTTCTCTCTGCTTGTTGGTTTAATCTAGTCCTGCTATTGAGAAGATTCCAAATCCAGAACCTCTTTATACTCAAAGATCAAAGATGGAACGTTATTTCATATGAACAACAGCTGCATAACTTCAAAAAATACCCTGCAGTGATGCTTGTAATCCAGTTAATCTGTTTATTTATGGAAATAGCTCTATTTAACCTAACAGGATAAACAGAGGAATAGACATTATAAAGAAGAGACAAGAGAAAAATGGAACTTGTGCTGATGCTGTTTTTAGTCAAGACAAAGCAGTGCTTACTGGTTGTCATACTGGACAGGCTGTAGACAGTTGGGTTGATGTGAAACAAATGGCTGGGATTCTAAATGGCTGTGCATGTTTTGCCATGTGTTGAAGGCCTTAGTAATTCTATCCCCAGGACTTCAGCATGTGGGAGGGTAAATAGAGAGCTAGAGGGACAAGACGAAAGAAGGAAATATGGCCAAATGACAAGCATGGAATTCTGACAAAAGCAAGGAGACATAGTGTGAAATAAACTAGTGGAAAAATCAGCCATATCTTTTCTGTTGGAGGAAAACAGAGATCCTGGATGAGTGAAAGTGCAAAAAGGGCAAAGACAAACAGGATGGAGTGAAAAAAAAAGATAAAGGGGTTGGGGTGGGGGGGGGGCAGCAAGAAAGAGAGGGAGACTGCATAAATGAGAGAAGAGAAAATTTAGAGCGGGAATTTAAGCAAGTGAGCATGCTTCTCCCAGTTTCCAGCATTCTGCTGCCTTATATGGTCAAACTGTAGAAGGGGATTTGGTAGAGAAGTGGAGCCTTGGCAGCACAGGGCTTCAGTCAGGCTCACTCAGTGAGAGAGCAGGGTGCTGAGGAGTGGGCCAGCCGCGTGTGTGACACACAACCCGGACAGCACAGAGGCAGCAGGACACACAGCAGGACAGTCAGGACAGCTGGCACTCAACGTGACGCAGTGAAGCACTGCTGGGCTCATGGGAGGGATAAGCAGAGGGGCTTAACCAGACCCGGGACTGAGACAGCTGCAGTCGTGAGTAGTGATTATAACAGCATGCCAACGTTCAGCTTTTGCCATCATTCAGCAGGAATCACTCTCTCTGTCATTGGCCACCAGAACTGACCTGTCAGCTTAGATTTAACACAACTGTAAGGGTTTTTTTAATAGATATTGAACTCAAACCACATTATATTTCAAGTTTCATTGTACCCATTATATATTATTATTTATTATTATTAGTAGTAGTCGTAGTAGTAGTAGTAGTAGTAGTAGTAGTAATTGTAGTTATAAAAGCTCAAATTGTTTCAGCTGAGGTCAATAAAAATGAAAAATGTGAATAAAAATAGTTTAATTCTGGGTACATTGAAGTTAAAAGTTAAATAAAACTTTAAATATGAAAAAACATAAATGTAATAAGGAAATGATTCAACAAAATGAGATGCACAAAAAAGTAAAGAAAAAAGTACAAACAAAATACTGTAATTAACACGGTAACATGACAAAGAATAGTACTAGTTAGAATAATAGTAAAATCAAAAAATAATAACTTGATAACAAAGTTAACAAGAAATTAACTGTCTCTACTGTCCAGGGAAGGCTTTCTACTAGATTTTAGAGCATTGAGGCTGTTAGGATTTGATTGAATTCAGCGACAAGAACATTGGTAAGGTCAGGTGTTAGATAATCCCCAGCTCACCTCATCCCAAAAATACTGAATGGAGCAGCTCAATGCAGGGGGGCTTTATATCCCCTCTGGCTCATGCCTGGCATTAGGCATGAAGTCAATAGTTCATATGCATCAGCTCCAGAGTCCTTTTCTATTGGCAATACTTCTCTACAGAGACAAAACAAGCTGTGTGTGCAATCTAAAGTGTCATTAAAAGGGGTATCCACAAACATTTGGACATATGTTGTATATGGTGCATTGATCCATATTCTGCATATTCTTCTTGTTGACAAATGGAGTTAAGATAAACCGGTTGCTATGGTGTGACATAGTAAGGTCAGGAATGCCGCATGGCTTCATGCTCTGCTAGGCTCTGTACAGGCCTGCTGTGCTGCCCTGCATTAAGGGGTATCAGACCTGGGTTTGATGGATTGCCAGACAGTTAAATATTGTGGGATGGTATGCTGAAACAATGCTTACCTCACAGTCTGGCATTTGTCTGTCTTTCTGATGATCCGATCTCACGAACCTGACATTGAGTTTCATAGAGGGACAGCATATGTTGAACTGCTCACTTTCCCGGCAGCATTACGTAACCTTAACTAACACAAACAATCTCTCTCATTCCACACAAACCATTCTTTAATGTCTCTAATGATTCTGGCGCATGCAATGCACATTCCATTAAACAATTGTCTCACATATCACCTTTTTTGGGCAGGACTAGCAAACAGGAGGGACGATGACGGAGCGCTATGACTGCCATTACTGTAAGGAGTCCCTGTTTGGGAAGAAGTATGTCCTACGGGAAGAGAACCCCTACTGTGTGAAGTGTTATGAGAGCCTCTACTCTAACACCTGTGAGGAATGCAAGAAGCCCATTGGCTGCAACAGCAGGGTAATCCAGTGTCTCATTTCTAGCAGTAATGTGCAGACATGTCATCACTTTAATCAACTTGTATCTTCAAAATGAGACAAATCAGTGAAGGAGTGAAGGAGGCCCATATCTGTGCTGCATTGTGCCTCATTAAAAAAAAGCAGTCTATGCTTTAACACATTTATAACATCTATATATTTATAATATTAAACAGAATTGGAAAGTCTAAACTGCTGTAAGATGAATGGGCAAATATAAATGCAAATGGTTTTAAATGTGACATAATTCTATATATGAATGATAATGACTGGGGAGCTAACACTGTGTTTTGAAACACAGTTTTGTGCCAAAGAATGCAAGTATTTTATATTTTTATCTTATGTTTGTAACTATGGCTGGGGTGAAAAATGTTTGAGGGTGAACTTACAAGTCTTTTTACAACCCTGGTATTTTGCTTAAAAATGAAATTTTTCATTAAGGTTTTATGAAAAAAGCTCCATCTCTTTTATGTCAGAACTGGGAATGACATCACAACCACGTTTACTGTGTCCCAGTTAAGTCTAAGAACCCAAGATCCACACTTACAGGGCAGTTTACATGCTGCTTCCAAGTCTTCATATCTCAGGATCAGAGTAACCTACAGACATGATATACGTACGTAATGATATGAGATGAAATATCAGTAATCAAACTTGGCAAACAGCTAAAATGCACTCATTTCCAACTGAATTAAATCCCATTTTCAATGTATCAGCAACATCCAGTGTGTGTTTACTGCTCCTTCCATGCTCAAGCTCATGCAGATTCCGACTGATCAGGGGCTGATGACATCACTGACTCCGATTTTGGGATATAGAGAAAAATGAGAAGGAAGGAGCTGTTTGCAATGTTCAAATTACAGACGGAAAGTCTCAAATGAAGACAAATTTATGCAACACTGGATCTCCTGAAAATGTGTCTATGTCTCCTATAAATCCATTTTGAATGTTCCAGCGTAAAATAAGTATATCAAACTACAAAAACATCGTACAAAAGTGGCCAACACCAAAGAAACACATTCACAGATAGACATTCGAATGTACTGAGTACATGACTGATTTCACGAGACACAGATAGATGGAAGTGCTAATAAACTGTATAATACTGCTGTTCAAGTGCAGTGTAGCCATCTTGGATTCTAAACTCGCAGTTGGTGACACTCTTCCATCTTGAAAGTTCAAATAGAACAGCTTCACTGTAGTGGCACACACCAGCTTAGCACAGTCTAGTTCAAGTTCTCAACCTTGCATCTCATGGCCCACCTGTTTATAACTAGAAAGCAACAGGGCCCACAAGCAAACTGCGCCTGCATGTCTCAGACATGATACTGTCTAATTTGCCTAGCAACACTTCTGTGATATTATTTGTGCATTTCTATTCATGTTTATATATGTTTATATAAATGTTAATAATTTTTATCGTTTGAACATAATCAACTTCTCAATTTTCACTTACACTAAATCTTTTTTATGTAGACTTTAATTATTTAAAGTACCATTACCAGTCCAGTATGGCCTACTGTCTCTGCCTGAGAATGAGCAAGGAGAGTGTTTCATGGCCCACTGGTGGTCCCCCTTTTTGTAACTGTTACATCCTTCTCGCTGTCCAGTCCAGTTTGCTTTTAACGGGTGGAATAACTGTAGTAGGGTTAGTTTTCAGCCTAGCAACCAGCTGACAATGTGCAAAAAACCGGCTGTTCTCCAAGTGGTGCTTCATCTGATCAGCTGGCTTTAACTGTTAGCCTGTTTAGCTTCACTTTCACAGTGTCCTGAAACAGCTCTAACATTTAGTCTCAAAAGGCTCTTGCTAGTGGCCTGGTTGTTTGTAAATACTGGGGTCATAAATAAAATCTTACAAAGTTTATGGGTTTGGAATTGGCCTGTTTTACAGCTCTGTTTTGGTTTGGCTAGATTTTCTTTCAAAGGAGATGACAATAGTGTTTAAACTTCATGGTATGTCGCTTCCATGTCCCAAACTCTGAACACAAACATACAAACCCTCTTGGCCACTACACACAGTTACACACTCATCTACAAAACCCCAGTGGTAGATAAACTGGCTGCTCATCATTTAGTGATAAGAAAACCAAGCAAATACACATTATAGAGGGACAATCTCAAGATATTTTAGAATTATGATTAAAACGTTGAATATAAAATGTACAACATGGAATAAAAAATAAAGTATGTTTTATTCCAATCTTCGAAAAATCATTTTGTGTTGTAAGCTGCAAGAAATAAGTAATTATTAAAAATAATAATAATAATAATAATTATTATTATTATTATTATTATTATTATTATTATTGTTAATAATAATAATAATAATAATAATAATAATAATAATAATAATAATAATAATAATAATAATAATAATTAAATATTTATCAATGCCACTTAGGAAAGTGTACAATCAAGCAACAATCTAGAAACGCATCTAGAGCTTACTTAAAAAGAGGGTTCTTCAGATTAGATTAGATTTAGGTTATATTAGATTAGACTTTATTGTCCTCAATGAAATTTGTTTTTGGACACATGCAGTGTCTACTGTTAAGAGACAAGTAACAATAAATGCATGAAACATGCTTAGTGTGTATACACACACACACACACAGGGCAAGAGGGGGGTTGCATTTATGACAGCATTATAAGAGTTTATCTTCTGTAAGCTTTTTGTTTTAAGCTTTAATAGACAGATGAATGAAAGTTCTTAAACCGATTGAGTCTGCACTGGGCGACCTTTAAGTGTCTGCCTGATTGAAGGAGCTGAAACTCTGAGTGAAGGACATGTGAAGGACATGTCTGAAGCATGAGGCTTGTCTTATGACTGTTTCATCAAAGACAGCCTTTGATGTGGGGTGCTCATAAATTTCATAGTTCTCTGTGTTAGCCGTGTAATCTGGGCTCTGAACTGTACACCAAACCAGGTTGAGATGCTGTACCATAAGATGCTCTCAGTTACAACATGATAAAGGAGAGTTACTCTTCACACTTCTCCCTGACTTCTACAACTCAATGTTCTCAGTTTCTCAAGGTAAATGTTCTACTCATTCCTTGTTTGCAATAGGACCTGTCATACAAGGACCGACACTGGCATGAGGACTGTTTCCACTGCTTCCAGTGCAAGCGCTCACTGGTGGACAAACCGTTCTCCACCAAGGATGAGCAGCTGCTGTGCACTGAGTGTTACTCCAATGAGTACTCTTCCAAGTGCCACGAATGCAAGAAGACCATCATGCCTGGTGAGAGACCATTCCGAGTGGGAGTCAGTCGGACACTTAGCCCACTTTCGAGCTTTACTGTTATTATAAATGTCTTTTCACAAAATACACACTCCTTTTCTAAGAGAAAACAGTTCATGCATGACCATAAAAAAGACAAACTGCTGTCTTCCAGACTGAGAAAATAGCATAAGGCTTATGGAGAGAAGAGACTAATCCAGTGTAGAAATATAATAGCATCACTTTAAAGGAGTGTATTATATCTTTCCATTCCTTCGACACTGGAAATATTGTGGAATACTGATTAAAGGGCCCCATCATGGAATTTATATCATTTGAATTTTGTTTTATTCTATACAAAAAGCTATAGCTGACAGCTGTTTCAAACTGAAGTAATGTTACATGAATGAGTACTCAGGTCTCATGCAGCCCATTACAAATACACATTTTTGTCAAGAACTGTAGCAACAATGGTAAAGAAATGTGAAAAAAATATCTTCTTATCAAACAGAAGGTCTGCATATTATAAAGATAAGGGCTGGTATGTAAAACTGACATTTTCCTGGTATCCTGTGAGAAGCTCTCCCATCTCAGAGTGAAGATCTTAGTATCCAGCCAGATGCTTTATAAAACAATGCAGCTCTGTCCTCCATGTATTTACATAGAGGCACTGGAATATTTTTTCTTTTGTCGTTCTGGACCATATGAGTCAGGAAGGCTTAAACATTCTAAAAGAGAAAGTGACTTGGCAGGGTTCCTTCGTAGTGTTCTTTAGTCCATTAGTTCTTTCATCCATTTCATGAATCACAAGAAGACAGGGATTTTTCTAGTATTAAAGGAACTGACAGACATCTACGTTGCTTAAGTGTCTTTGAGTTTAAAAAATGTACACATTACAAAGCTGTTCATGACATGAATTATTCCCAGGCACTTCCCCAAATCTCTTTGCCTTGCTTTGACAGGCTCAAGGAAGATGGAGCATAAGGGTAATAGCTGGCATGAGACGTGCTTTACCTGTAAGCGTTGCCAGCAGCCCATTGGCACCAAGAGCTTCATCCCTAAGGACAACAATAACTACTGCGTGCCCTGCTATGAGAAGCAGTTTGCCATGCAGTGTGTGCACTGCAAGAAGGTACAGTTTTTTCACACTCCAAAAGCTGTTATTTTAGGAAAAACATCTGACCAGCAAAAGTCACTGGAAAACATTCAGGTTTTTATATACCATCTCATAAGAGCTTAAAATAGGTTGGAATTTCGGTGCAAGACCAAATGTCATTAACCGCCTGCTGAGAATCCCAGGAATGCACACTGAAGTAAAGCATGGATATTTAATCTAACATCTTCTTCTTCTTCTTCTCCTCCTCCTCCTCCTCCTCTCTCCAGCCCATCACCACTGGAGGTGTGACCTACCATGACCAGCCATGGCACAAGGACTGCTTTTTGTGCACTGGCTGCAAGCAGCAGCTGTCTGGTCAGCGCTTCACTTCTCGTGATGACTTTGCTTACTGCCTCAACTGCTTCTGCAACCTCTATGCCAAGAAGTGTGCCTCCTGCACCAGCCCAATAAGCGGTACACACACACATTCACACATAAAGAGAATTTCAAGAAAATCTATAGAATATCAGTCATTCAGGGGCCAATTTCCCAATTTTGTAGTGTTAGGATCTTGGGAATTAGTAGAGAGTTCAGCAAACTGATTGTGCTAATATTTAACAATGATCTTTTCTGCTAGAAGGCTTTGGGGAAACCCAGCCCAGTTAAACTATGCAATTTCATTGTGGTATGCATTCTTAAAAATAAAGCTTCCTAAATGGGTCTTTGGGTTGGATGTCCAGTTGTAGGAGGGAACAACATAATTGGTATAAAAGAGAGGTCACCAAACCTGACCCCAGAGAGTTACTTTCCTGCATACTTTAGACTCAACCCTAATCCACCCACCTTACCTAACTATTTACTGCTTTCAGAAGTTTCTGATTGGTTTTATGGAGTTCTCAACCTTTTCCACCTCACGACCCACTTGTTTATTACTAGAAAGCATCACAGCCCACATGAAAACAACACTTTCTGTAAAATTATTTTTACCTTTAATTTGTCAAGTGCTGACACTGAAAACATGAGATGTAAGGTGTGAAGAGCTAGGAAAAATATAAAAGTCTCCATTAAAAATTGTTCTAAATGTACTTCTCAAAAACAAGCAGTAAAGATGTGTTACTAACACCAGATGACACATCTAGTTTGAAAATGTGAAAACGACTGCTTTAATTCTGTCTAAAAGCTGTTTCTGAATGTGAGACCCCATGTCAACAATCCATCTACATATGCTATCACATCCTATTTGATGTAGTTTGGGTTGTTTTATAAGAAATTTCTATCTCTGTTGCACTAATTGTCTGCACCAGGAGCCTGTGGCTGCATTGTCTGCATTGTCACAAACTGTTCATTTTGCCTTATAAACTGTTGTTTACAGTTTGAACATGATCGCTCACTCAATTTTTTTATATATAGACTTTTTTTTCATATATACAGACTGCTACTGTAGTGTAAGAAAAAATTCTAGAGAGCAGTTTGGTCAATTAGCTTTTTTTTAAGCATTTTGACTCTCCGTCTAGACATTAAGTAAGTTTTAGGACACTGATGACAGACCTTTTCTAAAACTTCTTTCAGGGTAAAGAAACAAGGGTTAATGAAAACACTGTCGCCACAACACATTCATGTTTATTGCTGAATCACAATAGCTTCTTATTCCCTATATAGTGAACTACATAAGACATAAAACTGCAATGTCTATATACAGATAGCAATAGATTTCATATACTATTCTATTACAAATATACAAAGCTTTTATTTACAATCCTTAATTTCCTGACTTGCACTACATAGGGATTAACTTTTTACAATTTCTTCCTTCTCATGGTGTTTTGAGGTTTCTCTTTATGAGGTACTATTACCCGTATAGGGTCAGCACAGTCCTGCAATTTGAAAATTTGAAAATATTTTCAAAAACAAAATGAGGGAAATGTTTTATTAGTACAAAAAATAAAGGTAAAGATTTAATAGAAAAATCTTTCTATAATTGGCTGTCCTACCATTTATTTAAAGATGATATTTTTGAGTATCTGGATTCATATTAAATGAGTTAAGAGTGTTCTTTGGGTATGTGTTGACCAAGATCTGTGACAGTGTAATTTGATGTTTGTTAGCAACATTTGCTCAGCATCTACCATTCTTAACGTTAGATACTTTATGTTCTTGCTAAACAGCTGGGTTAATGCTGCAATCGGTATGAGAGAGGACTTTGCTTGTGAGAAGAAAAAAAAAACAAAAAAAAAAAAAACAAAAACTGTTTATGCTTGACATTCTTGACTTTTGCCTTGTTCTTGGTCTTGTTCTTGTGTTTTCACTCTTCTAGCACACACAAATCTTCATATCATCACTGCCCAATGAAAAACACAAATCTCCAAAATGTTAACTAAAATGGCCAAAATGTTCTTAACTTTGAAAGGAAGTTCATTTTAAAAAGAGTTTATTTTACTAATTTTAGAGCATTTATATTGGCAGATTTCCAGAATTATTTACACAGTGTACAAAACAGCTACTGGGATCAAACCATTGGGAAAATGGAGATATGTGGTTTTCATTGGACATCAGCAATTTGCTGACTTGGGTGAGTTGGGTGAAGTCACCAGAACTGATTCAGAATAACAGTACAAAAGAAAGGCAAAATGGGGTGTTTTACACAGTGGGATTTTTCATCCCAGCCAGCCCTGTCCAATTAAAAACATATTATATTGTGCAGACCACACTTTGAGCTTACACTATTCAGTTGAACTGCAAATTCTTTGTGAAATCCTCCTGATGTCTTAGTAAGCTGGATAATAAGGCCAAAAGGGAAGGTCTGTCCAAAAATGTCCCACTGCACCCCTCTTTCTGGACAGATGTGACTTTAGGCTTAAAAATCTGCATGCCTAATAACTCTCACCTGTGGTCTTTAGGCCTCGGAGGGAGCAAGTACATCTCCTTCGAGGAGCGCCAGTGGCACAATGACTGTTTCAACTGCAAGAAGTGCTCTGTGTCTCTGGTGGGCCGAGGCTTCCTGACCGAGAGAGATGACATCCTGTGCCCTGAATGTGGCAAAGACATCTGAGATACAGAAATTCCTACATAAAGAAAAAGGCAAAGCTAAGCAGAACATATCAACCCTGATGAACCCATAAGAATCCTCATCATAGCAAACAATTCTAACACCTGTGATTGCAGATGGTGTACAGGTGGATAAATGTACTTTTTCTGCATTAACAGCTTCAGTAGTTAATTAAATAATTGTCACAGATATTTGTTGCCATAATATTTATTTTCTATAGTTTGTGCAAATAAAAAAATCTATGATGAAACTGATACATGTAGAAAAAACATTAACATTATTAGAAAGATTTTAAGACTAGTCTGTTACGATGTTGAATATTAATAAGTTAATCTACTTCTGATGTGGTGTCCTCAGATCTGAGCATTTATAAGCACAGCCCTTGGTTCCCTTTTCCAGTGGCTTTATTGCAGCCTAACCCACTGCAACTAACAGTGTTGAGCAATGATAAAAGATTCTGGCTGCCAGTATATTTGTGAAGATTAATCAACAATGCTTGTGTGTAACCAAGAAAAAAAATAAAAATCATTAAAACCATTCAAAGCATTCCTTCCCTTCTGGTATGTCACTGCAAATCAGTTACTTCAATATTACAAAAATAGGTTGGTGCAGGTCAGAGTATTGGACGTTTCGAAAAGGACAGTAGGTGTCCTTTCGTCTTTTTGGTCAAAAATGCTGTCAGTTACACAAAGGGTGGCAGGTGTTGAGTTGTTGGAGCTGGAGGTGAAGCGGCCTTTTGACCTGCCCACAATTTTGGGGCAATAGAAATAACATTTTGTCCACACCAACACAGCCTGCAGATACCCATGCATCCAAAATTACAACTCATCTCAAAAGTTACACGTTCCAACGTGAAACTATAGAAATAGCACCATCTAGTGAGCATCTAGCTAAAACACATTTAGGCAAACAGAAAAATTGCAGTCATGGTTTTAAAATATAAATAACTCATTGTACACAATTAAAAGTATCAGTTAAGTTTAATTGCACTCCATTTGTTAGAATACAGGTCAAATATTATTACAAGTACCATCACTGTAAATGCGCTCATTGATCAGTCAGGGTATCACTAAAGTGCTGAATGATGTCTGATGGAATAGCACCAATATCTTCTTTAAAGGAATGCATCCAAATGAGACACATTTACAGTCACGTTTTTCATATGCCAATCTTTATACACTATATGTCCAAATGTTTGCGGACACCCTCTTTCATGAATGCTTTCAGTTATTTTAAGATGCACGAATTGCAGAATGTACCAATAAACACAAACAGCTTGTCCAGTCTCAGGAGAGAAATAGTGCCAATAGAATAGTTTTCCCCTAAGCAGATAAACATTAATCTACTGGCATCATGCCTAATTCCAGGTATGGACTAGAGTGGAATAAAGCCTCCCAATGTTGAGCTGTGGAACTGTGTTCTCTGGAATATTGGCACTCCATCCAATATTTTTGGGATGAGTTGGGGGTTTGGGGATGAGGTTATGTGATGATCAACAAACATTCTGACCTCACTAATGTTTGTCACTGAATGCACTCAAACCAGTACAGTACAAACAGTTACTAGAACAAAAGAGGATCAATTCTTTTTAATACCCTTGATTTCAGAAGAAACAATGAATGAGCAGGTGTCTGGCAACTTTTGCCCACATAGTGCATGTGAGATTCTTTATTCAGATAAAATGATATTATAACAGTGTTCCCAAATGGAAACCATTCTCTTTGTTCTTCAGAACCACATGGCCTGAGTTATTATGGTGAAGAGAAAGGTCCTTTAACTGGTACACATTTTGGCATGTGTTTGTGCACCTCACTTGTGCTGTGCTGCCGTGGAACAAACCACACATCCTGATTCCAATGCAGAAGCCCATCACCCATTTTTATGGCTTCTTTTGTCGCGGGGCACACAGCTGAAACACACAGCAAACTCTGTGTGAAGATTGAGAAAATAATGGCAGTCTGAAGGTGCATCTGAGATCAAGGCCATGTGACGTGTTGAATCTTCTTTTTCACCTCAGGTGATTTGAGCTCCTGTTGCAGAGAAAATAAATGCTATTATGAGAAGAAAATCAGAGACATGTAAATATGCACAGTACTGAGCAAATGTTTTAAGCACCTGCAAAAAATTGAATTCAAAACCTCAAGTGTTAAGTGTGTGTTTACTTACTAAAGACATAACACTTAGACATAACTTACATGCAAACAAAAGTAGTAGTTTAACATCAAAAGTTCTTAAGAGTCTGTATAGCTAGCACCCTACACCTGGTTTTGTAAACCAATGTTCAATGGGGGCAGCATGTTGGCTTCTTGGTTAATATGTTTGCCTCCCCAGTGATGGTGTCTCAGGTTCGAGGCCCTATCTGGTTGGAGTTTGCCAGTTCTTCCACTCTCTGGAGACTCCTGTTTACTCCCACATTCCTAAAACATGGATATCAGGTAAACTGGATACTCTAAATTGCTCTGGTGTGTGAGTGAATGCATACCCAGATATTGGTTGGCACTCTGTCCTGGGTGGTACCCAGAACAACACTCATTTTAGCAAGGACTGCAGTCAGTGCAGATCTACACAACCATGGTGGGTTAAACACAAGCCGAGACTGAGGCCAATGCTAAATGAGAATGAGCAGAGCTGACTGTAAAATGCCATGCAGGTTTCAAATTGATCAAGACATGGCAAACAAAAAGGCTTTCCTTGTTTAACAAGACAAACAACATTCATGCATTCAACTAGATGGCATAGAAGAGCCACAAATTGATCCTATAGTTGCATTCTTGCTCTAAGAAGTTTGCCAAATGGTCACCCTGTTCTATATTTCCAGTCTTTACTCACAGGGTTTCCAGGCATTCCATCATTTGGGGGTCCACGCTTCAGCTTTGTGTTTGTGTTGGAGTGTCCTGATGAGGTCAAATTGCCATTGCCCGTAGGACTCTTGGTACCACCAGCAGCTGACACTGGAGCCTGGGTGGAAGATGCAGTGGACGAGGATGAAGAACAGTTTGTTGAGGACCCTGAAAGTTTGCGTATGGGGTTGGTGAGATTGATGCTAGAAGGTGGGGGCTTTAAGCGATCTGGAACTGCTGATGGTGGTAAATCATCTGACTTCTTTAGCTTAATGCTGCCAGTGGAGCTTCCATCAAACACAATCAGAGGTCTCTTCCTGACACCATCTGTATTTGAACTGTTGGAAGGAAGAGAAAAAATAAGGTATTGTTGAAGTTTCTACATGATCCACGCAAGTTTAAAAACACCAAAAAGTAAACTGAATATTTTGGTTTTACTCCTTCATTTACCTTTGCACACTATTTGAGCTTTGATGTGCTTTTGTCTTCTCCATTCTTTTCCCCCATCTACTATTGGGAAGTTCACGCTGTGGTAGAGGAATAACATGCTGGATATACAAATTGGTCAGCTGATCACGGTCTTCGTTATCTTCTGTATTTATCATCCTCTGTAAAAATTAATGTGGACGTTGGTTAACTCACACATAACATTTCTTATTATTACAAGACTGTTTGAGATGTTTATTTGAGGAAACCTGCAAAACAAAGCTTAACAGCACCATGTGATTACAAGGAATAAACAGACATCCCAAACTGATGCTCCAAACTGATTCGACAAGTGATTCCTTTGATATAGGTAAAACTGTATTTTAATCTAAACTGTCCAGACTTATCTTCAAAGGGATGGTGTGGCTACAGGTTTTTATTCAAACCAAGCAGGAGTTCACCTAATTAACGGTTAACAAAATTGAGACAAAATGAGTAAGACTGATCACGTGAGGGGTATGCCTTTGCTTATTTTGGATGAAAACCTGCAGCCACAGCAGTAATCTCATTACAGTGCATTGGGAAAGTATTCACATCGCACATTTTGTTATGTTAGAGCCTTATTTCAAAATGGAGTCAATTATTTTTTACCCTCAAAATTCTACACACAATACTCAAGTATTCATAGCCTTTGCTCAATACTGTGTTGAAGCACCTTTGGCAGCAATTACAGCCTCAAGTCTTTTTGTGTATGATGCTACAAGCTTGGCACACCTATTTTTCAGAAGTTTCCCCAATTCTTCTTTGCAGAACCTCTCAAGCTCCATCGGATGGGGAATGTTGGTGAACAGCTATTTTTAGATATCTCCAGAGAACCAAGTTCAAGTCTGGGCTCTGGCTGGGCCACTCAAGGACATTCACAGAGTTGTGCTGAAGCCACTCCTGTGTTATCTTGGCTGTGTGCTTAGGGTTGCTGTCCTGTTTGAAGATAAACCTTCATCTCAGTCTGAAGTCAAGCGTGCTCTGGAGCAGGTTATCATCTAGGATGTCCATGTACATCACTGCAGTTCTCTTTCCCTCAACCCTGACTAGTCTCCCAGTTCCTGCTGCAGAAATACATCCCCACAGCATGATGCTGCCACTAGCTCTATGAAGAGTCCTGGTGGTTCCAAACTTATTCCATTTACAGATGATGGATGGATGTCACTGCTCATTGGGACCTTCAGTGCAGCAGAACTTTTTCTGTACCCTTATCCAGATCAGTGTCTCAATACAATCCAGTTTGTCTACAAATCCTTTGACAAATCCTTGGACTTTCTGGCTTGGATTGTGCTCTGACATGCACTGTCTACTCTGGGACCTTATATCAACAGATGTGTGCCTTTCCAAATTTCATCCAGCTCATAAATGAGTTATAATAGGTGTTTTCCAAACAAGCTGTAGAAACATCTGAAGGATAATTAGTGGAAACAAGCTGTACCTGAGCTCAATTTTGATTGTTATGGCAAAAGCTATGAATGCTTATGTACATGTTATATTTTTATGCTTATATTTTTAATACATTTGCTAAATATTCAAACAAATTTTTCTCACTTTATCACAGTGGGGTACTATTTATAGAATTTTGAGGGGAAGAATGTAGGCTGTAACATCATAAAATGTGCAAAAAGTGAACAGCTGTGAATACTTTCTAGATGGACCGTATAAGATTGGAACGCTTTCTGTAGACTATTGACTGGACATGCAGAACCATGAATTCTAATATCATAAATATGGCGGAAACATAAACTTTACAAAATAAAAAATGCTTGAATTTAATGTTGTATGATATGTCACAACACCATATTTTATACAAAACCCACCATTAGTGAGCATTGTGTACAAGTATACAGTTCGATTTTGTTTTCAATAAAATAGCTATGCTAAAACCAAATCACAATCTTTTGAATGAAAAATAGTCAGTGTTGTATGCTAAAAAACAAAATGTGGTGTAATTTATCATGATAGAGACAGACTAGAAAGAGAGTGAAACAGAAACTGTCATAAATGCTTGACATTCAATATAATTTTTTAAACAAGTAAGTTATATTAACATGATTATCCTGATAATTAATATACAAGTGGATTTAAAAAACTGGAATACTGTGAAAAAGTTTTATGACAATTTAATAAAAAAAATTATATTCATTAAAATTTTAAATTATATAATTCAAGCTTTTAGTTTTAAAGTTGATACTATGATTAGTAATGTAATTTAAATTTAAATTAAACTTTTCAAATATTTTGAGATTTTGGATTTCTGGTTTTTATGAGCTATAAGACAGACTGATCAACAGTAAAACAAAAAAAACAGTAAAACAAAAAAAAAAAAAAAGCTTGAAATGTCACAGTAATGACTATAAAATATAACAGTTTGCTGTCAAAGTGGAATTGGGATGAAAATGTAGCATGAAATGGGGAAGAGGAGAGTGAAGGTGTGCATTTGTGTGTGTGATCACTGCTATGAATGGGTTAAATGAAGACACTTGCAATTTCATACAAATTTGTTTACATTTTTTTATGCTTATCTCCACTAGCTAAAGAAAATGATGCACATTCAATTTAACTCTTGGAACACAAGATGGGCAGTAACATGATGTATTGTAGGCTTCATAGCTCAGAATCAAATTAACCTACAGGTATGATACACATATCATAGCAAACTACAAGACCTAACTATGGTGGTCTCATCAATGTGTGATGAATTATAGAGTGTAATTCAGCTTGGAAAACAACTTTGCTTATTTCCAATTGAATTAAACAATCGTTACAATCGTTAAAATTAATTTTTTAAAAAATGTCAGCCCGAAATAAGCAAAACAAAACCTGTAAAAATTGTACAGAAGTACTTTCCTGGGCACAAGGAAAGTTTTGATCAAAACATGCTAATTTGTATGAATTACAAAAAAAGTTTGTGTTCTTGTCAAACTACAAAAAAAATCCCATAAAGATTAAGAAAACACTTGAATGTCAACAGCCACACAGACTACAGACAATAATAAAAGACACTAGACAGCCACATAGACTACAGACAGCCACACAAGCTACAGAAAGTCATACAGACTACTGAACGAAGAAAATGACACCACAGTGTTGCTTGAGCTGAATGGAGAAGACCACAGCACTGCAAATAGACATTTTCTGTAAGACTTTACACAAACTTCAAGATAAACAGAATGTGTTGTACTTCACAACCACAGTTGAATTGTAACTACAATAAAATCCATTCTTTGGTGGGAAAACTTGCAAAATTAGCAGTGTATCGAATACTTGTTTACCCCACTCAAGGTGTAAACAAAGCAAGTGGGTGTAGACAGAGTGTAAACAGAGCAGATGCATGTAAAAAGAACAGCTGGTTTTTAGACAGAGTGTAAACAGAGCAGATGCATGTAAAAAGAACAGCTGGTTTTAAACAAAGCAGGGAGGTGTAGACAGAGCAGCTGGGTGTAGACAGAGTGTAAACAGAGCAGCTGGGTTTAGACAGAGTGTAAACAGAGCAGCTGGGTGTAGACAGAGTGTAAACAGAGCAGGTGAGTGTAGACAGAGTGTAAACAGAGCAGGTGAGTGTAAACAGAGTGTAAACAGAGCAGGTGAGTGTAAACAGAGTGTAAGCAGAATGTAAACAGAACAGCAGGGAGTAAACAGAGTGTAAACAGATTGTTTACACCATGTTTACACTCTATTTACACTGTGTTTACAGAGTGTTAGAGTATAAACAGAGTGTAAACATGGTGTAGAGAATAAACAGAGTGTAAAAACAGTGTAAACAGAGTGTAAACATTGTAAATAGAGAATAAACAGTGTAAACATGGTGTAAAAAAGTGCAAACACGGTGTAAACAGTGTAAACAGAGTGTAAACACGGTGTAAAGAGTGTAAACATGATGCAAACAGTGTAAATAGAGAATAAACAGTGTAAACACAGTGTAAACACAGTGTAAATATTGTAAATTGACAATAAACAGAGTGTAAACAAAATGTGAACCTGTTGTAAACAGTGTAAACACGGTGTAAACAATGTGTAAACACGGTGTGAACAGAATGTGAACACGGTGTGAACAGAATGTGAACACAGTTTAAACAGAGTGTAAACAGTGTAAATACAGAATAACGGAGTCCAAACACGGAGTAAACATGGTGTAAATAGAGAATAACAGAGTGTAAACACAGTGTAAACAGGGTAAAAATACAGAATAAACAGAGTGTAAACACTCTCCGTCGCTCAGCGCTGCTCTCATTGATCAGTTATCTGAGCATAACTGTTAAACTACAGCGAGAGTGAAGCCGTTAATCTGACCTCATGTAAGACGAGTTTAATGAAATCTTTGGACAAAAGCTCCGGGTGAAGCAGGAGGTCTGTTTCAGTCACGTTTCCATCAGACTTTCTCTTCTGTCCACCGTCGCGTCCACAGCTGTAGGTGGCCATCTTTCTCTTTCCACACCGGAAAAAGGACTTCAATTTTTTTAATCCAGTCGCCAGCCTCCCACTTGCCAGAATAAAAGTCTCGTTTACCAATATTATCAAGTTTAATATTTTAATTAAGCGGTTTCATACCTCATTTGTTGGGCAGAAATGTGACATTTTACATTGATCCTGATCAGTTTTATTGTACCAGGACAGGGGGACTGGGGATCACATGAATAAGAATTAAAATTCTTACCAACTTAATTAAAATAATAAAAATACAACCACAAATCTTGAAAATTACCCTATTTCCAGTAATAGCATGAGCATTGATTATGGGAAAATATCATAAGTCATGCAGTTCATGTTTCAAAATTTGTGTTTATTAGAAATAATGCAGTAAAAGCAGCAAATCTGGCATTGAAGACAGGTGATCATCCCAGGTAAAACAGGAAGCAAACAGACATTCGTTGACATTCATTGAGTCACATAAATAAAAATATTACAAACAAGTCTCACAGAGAGCTTAATTTCATTAGTCATATCAGGTGATTAATGATGGAAGCTCTATTCATACTGCCCATACTGTTTATTTTAAATAGTGATCTTAACAAATATTAAGCAAATTTAACACAATTTCAGATTGTTTAATTTTCCAATAGTTCCTGGACAAACATCTTTTCTGTTAGTAATTATTTCAAAATAAATGTACAGTATGTATCTCATCAATTGCCCTGACCAATAACTGCAAAATAATTGCAGGCATCAGCTGATTAGAAAATTACACAGTATTTTCCCAATATATACCCTGAATGTCTCTGAAAGGTTTTTTTTGGCTAAACTGAAGACTGAGTCTCACTGCCACATACATAAATATTGCTGGGCCTTATCCGCCTCCGGCTTCGTCCAGGAACTTTGGGGAATAACCTGCAGGTTTTGGGCATGAAGTCTAAACAGGCCTCCCGGAACTTGCGAATCCTCCAGCAGTAAATGACAGGGTTGAAGACAGCTTTCAGGTAACTCAGCCACAGAGCTCCAACACTGATTGGATAAAACACTGGGCTGAAGTAGAACTGACGACTAAAAACTGCCAGCAGGCTCACAACGGTGTGAGGCAGCCAGCACACAGAGAAACCGATGAATAGGATGAGGATAGTGGTGAAGGCCCTTGTTTTGAAGCTCATGTCCACGTTCACATGTGGTGCACGCTGCAGACCTGTCAGACCCAGCTTGCTGACATGGTTGAGTCCAACACTGCCTTCAGTGGCATGATTGTGGATGCGTAGTGCGTTTCTCCGCACTGTGTTCAGAATGCACAGGTAAGAGTACAACATAACACTAAATGGCACAAAGAACACAGCCACAGCTAACAGCACAGTGTAGCCCCGGTCAGCCAGTGAGTCACTGTATCCAAGGATGCACTGGGGTGCTGCCTGCTCTGTCATGCCTGCTGTCCTCCAGCCCACCACAGATGGGAGAGACACGCAGAAAGACAGTGCCCATGATGCTGCAATCAGTATTTTGGCCCGGTGTGGTGTTAGCTTGTCTTGCCTTTGCACGATGATCAGAAAGCGGTCCACACTGATGATGAGCAGGATAGACACACCCTCCAGGACAAAGAGCCAGTAGAGCATGACTGAAGCTCGGCAGAATTCTTTTCCAAAACTCCAGTCTGTGGCTGCCAAAGTGACAGCAGTGAAAGGCATGCACAGCAGTGAGAGCATGATGTCAGAGAAGGCCAGCGTGGCCAGAAGCAGGTTAATGGCTGAACGCATTGCAGGCTTCTGATAGACGATCAGACACACAATGGAATTACCCAGGAAACCAATGGTGATCATGAATATCATGATGGCTGCCAGGGCCACCCTGAGCATGGCAGGCATCAGAGCAGACTTAACATCCTGCTGCTCATCCTCCAAAGGCTCCAGCAGCTCACACCCTTCTATAGAACTAGCATTACACACAGACATGGTCATGATGTCCATGGAAAGCAGAGTCAGTCCATGCCTGTAGAGTCTGCTCTCCTCCTTCACCGTGGTCTTGTTTAGCACCTCTTCAATCACTCTCTACAGCTGACATAACCTAGAACAAAAGAGTGTGTGAGGCATGTTACAGCGCTCTGTACAGACCTAGCATAGACTTACCATCTAACACAGATAATTGAACACATTTTATTATGTGAGGTGTGAATTAGCATGCCAGAGGACATGAGAGGTAGGATCTGGGGTGGGATAGTGTTTTTTTCTGATCCTAGTAGAGACTTACATAATCAGTCAAGCAGATGCTCTCAATCAGAGGGAAAACAGTGCTCAGAGATGTGAAAATGTGATAATTGAAACGTTTAACAAGTCTTAATTTTTACAATCTGTTTTTAGTGGCACATCGTTTCAGAACAGAGGAAAGGGAATGACACTGTGCATTATGCTTGTATTGTATGGTACTGTACACATTCCAAGGTCATATGATCATAACTAAAACACTGACATAAAACATAGTGGTGCATTTCCACTAAACACACAAAAGATCGCAGCATCATCAATTTGTGTCTTAGATAAAAGATGAGTGTTCAAAGTGTACTCACCCCTGGGAGGCTGCAGTTGCCATGGTTACTGCAGGCTTTTCTTTGTGGAGGACAGGGTCGAGTGTTTAGTGCAAAGGATTAAATTCAACACAATTCATCCAAGACATTCTCTCTTACATGCATGGGCAAATACACATAGATGAATTTTCCAAGATCCTGCAACACACAAAAACATAAGATGTTAATGTACTAGTTTCCTCCTGTATGTGAAACACGGTCTTTTAGGTTGTACCTGATATATATGCAGTCAGATAGGGCAATATTTTTAGAGCAGTATGTTTGGTATGTATCTAAATGAATATTTTGCATTCCAACATGCTAGAAAATGGAATCTGGTATCTTCATCAGACACAGACACTGAAAGATTTCAGTGTGAGTACATTTTCTTCAAAGTGCTTGTCAAAACAATTAAATAAAAAAATTGAACAATATTTCAGTTCTAAAGGACAGTGTTGGTGCCTGTCTATCTTCATCATGAGAATCCTCAATACAGGGAACCCTTAGCAACCAGCCCATCAATTCCATAGCAACAAGACAATCCCTTCTGCCATGGGGAGCATCACTACATCCTGCTTGCAGGGTAACAGTGACCTATTTTGTGAATGACTGTTGTATAGCAGAAGTACAACATGCATTCATTAGCTGAGCGATCATTTCCGCATGTTTTACTGTCAACTAAATTATTCATAAAATTCCTTTTGTAGATGATCTGTTCAGTAATTTTTATCTTGTTTTAACTACTTTATTCTTTCTCAAACCGAATGACCCAGTTATATTATAATGAGTGACAGAATGCATGTCAGCCTAGACAGCATAGGTTAAAAATCTCCGGAGAAAGGTTCTGTCAAGGTTATATAGTACCAATCCTTTTAAAAACTGTAATTTGACATTCTTATCCCTTTTTCACAATTTGACACAGTCCATTGGGGTTTTTAGGAAATGTTTGTAGCATGTTTTGGTCAAAATAATGCAAGGAACAAGCATGACTCCACCCTTTTCACCCTGTCTAAACAGCCCTGTTCAGAATAGTTGGTTTGAGTGTCTGTTCCTTTAAATATGATAATGAACCACTGCCCACCCACCTATGAGCAGTTTCATTTCTCCTCTCAGATACACAAACTCTTGCACTAGCTAGCTAATGTTTAGGTCAACTTCAGTTCACAACTCTTTATTTACAAAATAAATAAATACATTAAAAAAGAGAATTTCTTTTAAAACAAATGTTTTGTACACCTGATGGTAGCTTTTAGAATTTAAAACGATTTTTAGATAAAACAATATTTAATCATTAAAACAATAATAATTTATGAATTATAACTTTAATCACCCAGTTCACTAAAACACTCAAACAATGGACAGAACTGGCTTTGCTACCAGAAAAATCTGACTGTATGTTTTACGGTGTAACGTGTAGTAGTCATGTGAACCTGAAAGGCAGGTTTGATGTCAGGACTACAGGCATATTATTTTGGATTGTGGTTTTAAAATGAAACTATTCATTCTTTCAAAAGGTAATTGGTTGAAAGGAAATGTTTGCATGATGGGTGGCTCACGACCCAGCAGACCTCTCCAAACCCTGAGATCCTCTCTTGCAATGATTACTGAAACTCAAGAGCTCTCATTCTGTTCAGTAAGAGATAGAATTACCATAATACATACTCTCATCTACAGCTAGCAAGACTCATCAGTATTACTCCATTCTCCCTCTCTCTCTCGTTCTCTCTCTCTCTCTCTCTCTCTCTCTCTCTCTCTCTCTCTCTCACACACACACACACACACACACACACACACACACACACACACATGGTGGTGTATACACTAATTGTAAATAGGACTTGTATATACAAGTCCAAATGTTTGTTGACAACACATTCAATACATTCAGGTACCCATTCAGCACCCATTGCTGATACAGTTGTGCAAATGCACACAACACTTACCATGCCTAATGCCAGATGTGGGCTAGAGGGATATAACCCTGTGGAGCAGCGTAACTGTGTTTTCTGGAATGATAATAATAAGTTTGGGTGTTGGGAATGATGTGGAGTAGTGATCATTCAACATCCTCACAGATATCCAAAATCTAGTAGGAAGCCTTCCCTGGACAGTAGAGACAGTTACCACATAAAGCCATCCATCCAAATTCACATAATCCTCGGCCTTGTTCACTAATTGTTCTTAAGAAGAAATTTCTTCTTAAAACTCACTTACAGAATTTTCACAAAGAATCTGACAGTCACTAATGATTTCTTATTTGCGATTTGTTCAATTTACAAGAGTAATGTGTGAAAGCTATTCCTACTAACAATAGAAAGTTTGTTTGTTTTTTAATTCGAAAGCAAAATGAATCGCAAAATAATGGCACAAAAATCTCAAAACACACGTGACAAAGCAAAATATTTAATAATGAATACTTTTATACTTTTTGCTACATCATTTTAGTTTGGTGGGAATGGGTTTCCATATTAATGAGATCCATAATTACAAGAACATAGCTGTAAACAAAAGCAGATTAATTTAATGTTAACATTTTGTTAAGACTTTTTCAAGAACAGATTTAAGAAAATGAAAATGTATTGGTTAATGAGATTTTCTCTTGGGGGGTCTTTATTCCTCAGGAGAGCGAGTCACATCATATATAGCAGTGTTATAACTAACAGGACATGTCTACTTGCTCAGCTTCACTGCACATGATTGGCTGTTGTGGGGTGAAGTCTGCCTCGGCACAGTAGAGAGTTAATTTTGTCATGACTGTCAAACATCAGAGTTTTTCTACAAGTAGGAACAGGTAATAATGGTAACCCCAACAAAAATCTGTATAGGTCATCCAGCCATCCATTATCTGCTGCTTATCAGGGGTCCAGGTCACTGGGACAACATCCTAAGCAAAAAGGTCCAGACCTCCTTCTCCCCAGTCCCCTCTTCCAGCTCTATTGGGGGTGATTCCAAGATGTTCCCAAGCCAGCTGAGACATATAATCACTCCAGTGTGTCCTTGCACTGTGATAATTTAAATGTCAAAGAATTGGCACCATTACAGGCTCCATTTATCTGCTCCAGAGAGTCCTATTCCATTTGGTAGTTCTTCTCAGGGACTAGACAAGCTGTGGGTGTGTATTTGCACATTGGTGTCAGCAAAGGGTGTCCTCAAAAGTAAGTCAAGGAAGCTACTGATGATGAATCATTGCTTCATCACATAATCAACTTTTTATTACGATTCCCCCGATCTGTCAAAACTATCAAACTGAAGACATCAGTTTCCTATTCAGGAAGAGGAATAAAATCATAGTAGAAAGATCTACTCATACACAGGTCTGTTTATGACCCTGAATTTTGTGAATTGTGGACTAAAAGTCAGCCTTTTTTTACAGCTTGCTTTTAGCATGGAATAACTTCCTTGTATCACCACTTAAAGTGCCCTGGCTTGGTTCTAATCTATATGGTTGCCATGTAGAGACAGTGTTTGCTTATAGGTAATGTTTAGTGATAGAGAAGACCTTATGATCACTTATTTCTTCACAGATCAGAGTAAAAGCAAAATGATAAAAACAGAAAACTGACAGTGGTTTCTAATATAAAATCTAAAATTTAAGTCTGAAGTCCATAGTTCTGTAAATTACATTGTTAGATATGTTTAGGTTTGTTTGTTTTACCAAAGTACATGCAAAGTAACTTTTCCTTATACAACATGGTAGGATTCATTTATGAACATTAATATGTTTTTGAAGGGTTACACTTCATATTTGTACATGATTCAAAATAGAAACATACAACAAAATATGGTACAATCATGTTCTGTGACAAAAAGTCCTGAAGAAGTACTGTTTACTATCTTTCACTGTTTTCTTTAATATCCGTAACCTATATTAATGTATATTAATGCTTTTAGTTACATTTATTGTATCAAAGTGTGCCTGAATCATATGCCAGCACACAGTGACGAGGGGTCACTGAAAATGGGTAGTGTGACTCTTTTTGGTGCTATAAAACCTTTAAATGAATACTTTAAAGAACAATATTGGCTCATGAGTCACTTTAAAGGTCAGGACCATTAAGCATTGCAGTGCTTTACGGGTTGTCACGGTTCTGATGCACTAGAGAACCAACAGAACCCTATTTGCAGAGCGGAGGTATGATTGTCTGAATGCTTCAGGTGCTCCTCGGCTGGATCAGTGATGTCGGTGAACGGGTTTGCTGTATCAGTGCATCATTTCCATCAGCCTCTAGCCTCTGTTTCTCTCGTTCTACCTCGCAGAACCAGTGGTTATATAAGCTGCCGTGGTTCTGCCTCGCGCCGCTCTGCTGGTCTCCGCTGTCGGATCAACACGGCCGAACCTGCTGCGGTAAGAAAAGGAGCACACGGTACCTTTTGGGCCAGATGTGCAGAGGATGCTGAGGGGGGTCGCGCGCCTGCAGCCTGAATCCATCACAAAGCCGAGCGTCTCACGCGCTTGTGTGAGCAGACGCGGCGCCGCGCGCGCGGGGAGCGCACACCACTGCGTGACGCTGGACGCGGCTCACGCGCAGCTGCCAGAGCGTCTCCTGTCCACACGTCCATCTCAGATGGGCTCCCCTGTTTCCATTTGGCTTGGCTGGCTGATTTTAATTGCAGTGGGCAGTTTGTGAAGGAGCCCAGCGGACTCTTATCCCGAGGTTTGGAATAGACCTGCAAACTTCAATACAGGCTGCTGTTGTTTTGATTAAGGACCTAGATTTCACAAAATAGGACACTGAGATGGATATTATTGATCAGAACCCGAAACGTATTTTTACATTGGTTAAACTCTTGCAAGCTTAGATCTTAGATTCTGTGCCTCATGTCTCAGGATCACAGTAACCTACACACATGATGCACATTAGAGCTGGGAGATGTGACCTCAAACCATTATCACAATTAATTGAACATTTTACCAAGATTATGATTTAATGAATGGTTATTTTTAGAGGTTATTAGTTTTTGTTCTGTTGTCTTCACTAAAGCCAAACTGCAGCCAAACAACAGGCATGGCATTTTTTATTACAAGGTGCACAAGAAGGGTTAATGATGTTACTGACTGACCAACATTGGATTTTTCTTTTTTGCTAACACAGTGTTTAAATTTCAAAATAAAAGTCCTAAGCTGGGGTAATACTGATACAAACAACAACAATAGTAATAATAATAATAATAATAATAATAATAATAATAATAATAGTAATACTTTTTACTATGTTTAGACTACTGTCAAGTATTTTGAAGAACTTATTATTATAAATATCATTGTCAATCTAATCATTACAAATAGATCATCAGAAGTCTTGGATTTTGTTCACAAACTCTCAAAAAGTGTCTTGGTCATTATAAGCAAAACACACACACACACCTACAATTGTAGGCACAATTGAAATTCAATTTATACAAATATTTAATTTCTCTTATTTTTCTCAAAGGAAGACAAATTTGAGTAGCCTAGGATCTGAAAATAACAATATCTGGCAAGTGACTATCAATACTTTTTGATTTTCTGAAGAAAAAATGTCAAACTATGAAAACGTCACACAAAAATGGTCTATGGTTCTAAAGGTTAATGCAGTGGAACTGTGTTCTCAAAGATATGATGCCACTCCATCCAGTACTTTTGTCCATATAGTGTACATCTAATTAGAATCCCTCCCTATGTGTGTAAGCCAAAAAGGGAGGATTTAAACAGTATGTTTGCACATATGTAACCATATGTTCACACAAACATGGATAAACAAATTATATGCTTTTTCAGCACTTGTTGAAAGACTGTGCCACTGGACTCAAGAAGAGGCCAGCCGTCACCAGGGCAACTACAGCCTCCTATCCTTTCGACCCACGAAGAGGAGAACACGCTGTTCCTGCTCTGCATCTGCCAGCTTTGACGTCATTTACTCACCCCAAGTGCCACAGAAAATGATTCACACGCTCCCACCCACACTGGTACTTCATCACACTGTGGAGTGGCTTTAACAGACCTTACTGATTTGAGCCTTTAAGCACAGTGTGTGGATAAGGTGAAGAATTGTAGCGCATGTACTTAGTTTTTATATATGATATTCTAGTCAAGCATTAAATTCATACCCAGTTATTTTTTACAATGGCTTGGGATATTGTAAGACACATCTAGACATACTAATACTAAATGGACAAAAGTGTTGGGACACCCATAAGTTTCATCCCTATGCTATTAAAAAAGTTTATCCAGCTTTTGTTGGAGTAACTGTCTCTACTATCCATGGGAGGCTTTCTACTAGATATTGGATCATCGCTGTGATAATTTTATTATTTTATTGTACATAATGATTTTGGACATATAGTGTATGAAGAGTTTTTTTTATGTATAAATGATATTTATACATATTTATACAGTTTTGTCAGGGTAATAAAGTTCACACTGACATCCCAAAAGTCATGGGATAGCGGTATGTAAATTAATTATAAAAAATAAATTAATTGTGGCATTTCCTCAGGGAGAACTTGGGACCTATATAAGTTGTGAGGCATTATCTTTTGACACATTCCATGACACAGTGTCTGGCATCCACATTCAGTGCAAGTGGCCACACATACATATTCCTCAAGTCAGTGCAGCATTCTTTAACTGCCACAGGATGTTAGAAGTCAGAAGTGGTCAGAAGTCATGGGACACAATGACCCTAATAGTCCCATTATGTCCCATGACTTTTTGAGTTTACAGTGTATTTTCAACCATGTTATTTTGCTTCAGAATCAAATATGCAAAAATGGTGGGGCTTTCCAAATGGCACTTTCCCCAGCTATCAGCTATACAGAATGTTGCTCTTCTCTAAACTGAGTCTCTGCAACGTAAGAACAGTTAAGAGCTTAGCCCTAACTTCTCCAGCTTTAGCTTCCTGGCTCCCCAAATGCTTACATGCAGACACAGATCTTTGGCACAAGCAGTAACGTGCATCTTGGGGAAAATGAGTCTAAGAAAAAAAATGTGGGGTTGTGTTAAAGATTCACAGCTGTTATATAACAGTTTTGGGAGTTTGGAATTTGTTTGTAGTACAGTTCTGTTTAGGTATGGAGGAATTTCTTTTCAATGAAGAGCCAACAGTGTTTGAGGTTCATGGTATGCCATTTAGTGAACTCTCATTATTAAGCACTGCCAAAGTAAATTTAGCATATGACCATAATATTCTCCCAAACTGCATCATGATTTTCAAAACATATATTAATGTTAAAAATTTTTATAAATAAATGTACACCACAGTAAACATTAAGGATAATTGAACTTTTATGTACACTGAATATGATTGTGTTAATTGTACCATTTTACCATTTAACATTTTTGCTCTTTCCAACTCGCCAATCAACCACCATGCTGACCAGCTTGGTATGTAGTCATTACCAACTGTTTTGCATAAATGAACCCATGCAAGTCTCACAAATGGACTTCAGTCAAAAGTAAATGCAGAGTATTGCCTAAAGTCCTGAAGAGTTTATTAAGGTTATGGTCTGTAGTAAACCTTAATCATGAAGGCAAATTAGCAAGATCCAATTTTAGTACTTTAGATGTTCGTAGTTGATTTGATTTTAGATTAAATAATAAAACATCAACAATAAACATCAGATCTCTCAGATTTGCCTCAATCTGACTGGACATATCTACTATTCTGACTTTGAGAGTGGAAAAACACAAATAGCTTATTAAAGTGCTACTATGTCCTATAACTGATACAACTTTTGTTTATATGAGCTGTTATTGGTATAATTTCATGTTGTTGAATTGAATTTATTGTTATTGTTTCTTATTGCCCTTGCTAATGGGTCAACTCATTATGTCATTCCATCACCAACCAGAAGATGGCCACATTGTCAAACAAACATTTTTCCAGCTTCACTGCATAGTGTATCCTCAGTCTGAATGACACCCATGTGTTTTAGATATGATAACAATGACCTAATGATCAGGATTATGCCTCTGAAACATGCATGATCAAAGTCAAACTGTAAGAAATGTCATAAGCAAGCAGGAATCTGACTCAGACATCAACCTCCTCCAACTAATCCATGCAGCATCACTGCATCAAATGGGTTATGCAAAGCAAGGGTTGATCAGAGAGTAACATGTTAGACTGCAGTGTCTCAACAAAGCTTTTTCAATTACGACTGAAGTAAAAGGCCATTAAAGCAAATGTGATTTTGTTTCATACAGCAAATCAAGGGAACATTACTGATGCACATTGCACCCTTGTGAGGTGGTTGCAAAGAGCAGAACGGCAGGCAGGCTTGTCTAAATTGGCATCAAGATCACGTGTGTGATATGCCCATCAAGCACTGTGCAGTGCTTACTCTGTAAACCGACCATGCAGGTATGCTGATCACGTCGGGAGACTCTGGAAGTGGAGTGAGAATTCATCTCCCTGTCAATTACTCCTCAGATGTTTGCTCTAATTCTATCTCAGTGGCACAGCTCTAATCCTCCACCTCTCTCCTTAAAATGCAGTTATACGGCTCAGAAGCAGAAGAACAGAAAGCCTACAGGTGGAGCACTATAGATAGGCCAGAACCCAAATGGTCAGATTCTATGTGGTGTTTCTCTTGCAGCAGACCTGCATGACTCCAGAAACAAAATGTTATATGACATACTATCAGATCAGCTGTTTTAAAGGTGCCGTTGAATGGGAAATCTTGACATATTTAAATAATGAGAATGGAAGTGTTATACAATGAACTTTGAAATCAAGCAAGTATAAGTATATTATATCTCAATTTCTTTCCAATGTTTGCTCCCTCAAAAACAAATTGGATAGAGATAACAACACATTAGATTGAAAATGTTTTCTTGGTTAGCTAGAGATTGTAGCTGGGAGCCAGAGATTGGTAGCTCTTTGCCTAGCACCAGCTTCCTCACCCAGTGCTTTTGAGTGCTCATTCTGATGTGCGTTGCTCTTGGACACAAAGAACTCAGCAGCAAGACTCACAATATACGACAAGACAATGATTCAGTTTTTTATTACAGTGTTTCTGTTAAGGTGTTAAAGCTGTGCCCAAGCTATGCTATGTTATGACATATGGTTAGATACACCAGGCAACTAAAGTCAAGCTCATCATTTTTACGACCACACCAAAAAGGGAAAAATCACTTAGAGTTGTATAATTGTCACTAATAGCAAGGAATGCTCTGGAGAATTCACACATGATAGGTAGAGAGAACTATGTAGGAAATTAAGCTCCCAGTGTTGGACTGAGAAATAGAGGAGCAGCAATGTGCAAACATCTAGTGTAAATCTCTCCCAGAAGAGTAGCAGCTTGATTTCAGCAAAGTGGGGAGAAACACCTAAGGAAGAGTTTTGATTATCTGAAAACGCTACCTGAGCTAGTAGTTTTGGATAGTTGATCTCATTGAGATTAATGCTATATCTTGCAATAGATGCCCTGACGGGTCCCAGTTATTGGCAGTGAAAACTGGTTAAATATCAACAAGCACAAAAAATATGCTGAAAATGTTTTTTTTTTCCTAAAAGTTCAACTGACAAAACATTTGCATTCATACATGCAAATACATGAAATCAAGTGAAAATGATTGATGTACTTGCACACTAAAAAACAGGTACAATGTAGTTACTGTTTTGTAATCAGGGGTACAATTAGAATTTTTACTAAAAGATACTTTATTGTACCTTAATATGGTACAGTATGGTACACACAATATGGACAAGCTTTGTACTCTTTTAAGTACAAATTTGTAATTCATTTTCATTGTATTGATTTTTTTTATTTTTTTTTATTTATTGGCACTGAAACATAAAAAAAAAGATTGAAGCATGCTGATAGGGAACATAGACATAGATTTCTTTCTTTATGTAACTATTTAACTGATAACTATGTAATAACTATGGTGTTAATTAAATATTTGTACCATAACATTTAAATAGTCTAGCAAATTCAATTCAAATAGCAAATAACTCAAAATGTGTGCAATGATTGTACCCACTAAACTATTCTACCATATCAGCTTACCATAAGTTTCATCAACTGCAACTCAGACCAAAAGAATCTAAATCAGGACCAGCCATAAAATGTACTTTATCCTCATTCCATTATCAAACAAACATATTTTAAAATGTTTATACTGTCTTTATTTTGCATATCTTTCACCTACGTATCCTCTTTATTTGTATCAGGCTTTCCTTTTTACATCAGTGCAAACTTTGCCCTTTGGTAGACTAAGGATGAATACCAGGTTTAAACTCAAAAGTCTGTCCGTCTTTCATCTATTACCATAGTCTTCCTCAACACATTGAGCACCACCACATAGTCTGGCAGCTGTCTCCTGCAGACAGCTGTCCCTGCAGAGCTCTACCATGACTAGGCCACTTAACTCCTTGCACCCACAGTGGGGCTTAATGGACAGGTGCCCACTCTCCTGCCTGCCACTCCAGCAATGAGGTGCCCATTACACTGCCTGCTGTTTTAACATTCGGCCTTCTCCCTGCCATCATGCATCTGGCAGCGCTATGCTTAGAGTCACTTTCATTTAGGCATGCCCTCTCCTAACGAGTCCATTCATTAGCAACCAGTGGGTAGAGGGGATAAACGACTTGAGGTAAACGAGAAATCGAAACAAATCGGCAGGCCAGATCAATTAGAGGCGATATTTCTGCTCTGTAATTGAATGGATGATTAAAGCCTGATAACAGAATGCATGCTGATTCCTGTTGAGTCTAATTCACCATTCAGCAAACACTGGCTGAGTTGGACCAAATTGGCCATTCTTGCATGTAGAGTGTTTATTGGGCTAAAAAACTTGCACTTACACCTGTACCTTCAACTGAGCACTCGGAAAATGTGTTTCAAGTAGCCCAGCACCAGGACTTCACCTTTGAGCTGTAACAAGCCAAAGTTTATTTTCTGTATTTATTCTGAATAACTGCCTCAAGAAGATGCAACAAAACCCAAGCACAGACGTCCTCCATACAGTACTGTACTGTACATATCTCCTTAACAGACAGGCCTACTACATCACTGCAGAAAATCACAATAACAGCAGCGCAGCAGTACATGCCCAGGGTATCTCTGAGTTCACAGACTACACATAGGCCTAATGCTATGAGCTAGAGCAGAAAGGCTATTTTTCTGTGATCCAGTGGCTTAGTAATAGTAGTTATCCCCTTCACTAGGCACTGCACTCTTATTTTCTAATAGCTTTAGCAGCTGGTGGCATGGATAATAAGATCGTTCTCAATACCACCGTCATGCCTAAATGTGATTTATCCCTTATGGACTCAATGATAAACCCCAACATAGACAGTGCATTGTTGTGTAGCTTAAATGGAGCCCACAGTTTATCCATTTAGAAATGACCAGGTTTTTAAATATATAATTTGATGCAATTAAGAAAGCTTGAAGTTTGTAACAGTCACTTGAAACAGTAGGACCTTTGGATAAAGCTACATTTCATCCAATATCACATAGAAAGTTCCTTCTGCCCCTTCAGTATCAGTATGTAACATATATCTAAATGATACATTCAGGTGGCACCAACAAACGTCCCAGAAACTGCAGCATTATATCACTTGCCCATAAAGGTACTGTCAAGTGCTTTGCATTTGAGAAGGGCTATTTGTCAACCATAAGACCAGTAGGGGGCAGTGTAAATTTGTTAGAAAAAGGTGCCTACCTCTAACAAAGTTAATAAAATAAAACAAAAGAAAAAAAGAAAAAGAACTGTACTGGGACTGTCCATGACCACTTTTCAAATTTAAAACCTAAAAGAAAGAACAGATTCCTTCTCTAACTGCAACAACTTTTTGGAATAACATTACAGAGTGTTGGATTGTCTCACATTTATCATCTCTTTCTCATAATCTGAAGAACAAAGTCATTCATTTAACAAACATAATAACTTATTTGAGTTTTTAAATACTTGATTTAGCCTAAAGTGTGTTTTTTCCCCAGACATGTAGAATAGGTTTTTAGTGCTGATCAGCCACAGAAGGCATGGAGGGCAGTGGGGGTAAGACTGCTGGGTTTAGAGGGTGGGAATAGTTTAGCCGACAACACACTTCAACTGGACTCCAATTCTCAGCAGGCCCAATCACGTTAATCAGTGTTTGTTTCCTGTGGAGCTCCAAGCCTGGTTTAGCAATGTGGCAATAATTAACAGCAAACACAGGGGCACAGCTACCCCACTGCAATGAATATGGTAAATGACTGAGGATTTGTGTGGGTATGTGTACACATGTATGTCTGTGTGTGGTAATTGTGTGTTAATGGGAAATACAGATTTTTAGTAATATGTGTAAAACAATGGTGCATTTACACTGATAGGTGTGTGTGTACACTTAGAATACAGTAACATGTATGGGTGTACGAAAGTGTGTCAGCTGTCAGCAGTGTGTGTGTGTTTGTGTGTGTGTGTGTGTGTGTGAGTGTGTGTGTGTGTGTGTGTGTGTGTGTGTGTGTGTGTGTGTGTGTGTGTGTGTGTGTGTGGTAATCCGAATTGTATACAGCATCTATAGCACATGTGCATCCATGTTATTTTCTTCCACTGCTGAGTCCTTATCACCCTACTTTGATACACACACTTTAATGACTGAGCCTAAATAGCAGGATTAGCACATGATGCACAATAACCATCTAGTGTTCATCACTTCTGCACAAGGTTTGGAGAACAATTACCAGCAATTAAACCACCGCCAGTTATTCAAAGAGATAATTATGTCCTTGGTGTATTGCACCAATTAACTACTTTTATTTCAGCCTCCAAACTCTCTGCTTTGCAATGTGTGGCTCGTTTTGAAAGGCTCAAACAACAGGAATTCCTGCACTTATCCCCTTTAAATGCAGATAAGTACATGGGAATATGATAGCACAGCAACTGAAAAGTATCCTCTTATTGATGAAAGGATTTTGTTGATTTTGTCGGCGTGCTTTTCTGTTGTTGTCTAATTATGATGATTATTTTGTCCCAGGGAAAAACAAAAAGGGAAAAAAAAAAAAAAAAAAAAAATATATATATATATATATATATATATATATATATATATATTTTGGTGAATGTTATGTTATGTAATACAGAGACAATATGTAAAGTGTGTATTCTATTTGGATAACTACATTTCTGTGTTGTTTTTGAGCGTGCTCAGGTATATAGATATTCTCTTTCCATTACAGAGAGGTGCTGTAAACTCAACAGAATGCATGAGTGTGTGTAGGTGCCCCTCAAGAAGGATGCCGTGCCTCTGATGACCTCAATACAATCTTGACTCCCATCCCACAGACAATGATCTGACCTTTGTCCTCATAACAGCAACAAAGAGATTCCAATGGAATTTCAAGTGTTTTGTGGGTGATATGTTTGACATTTTGTGAGTAGATCTGAGAAACTCCTTTTTTAAAAACTGAACTGCATTTTATTTTAAATCACTCTTCAAGAATTGATTTTACCAGGGTCCTTGCTTTTGACGTAAACAAGAGCGACTGTTTTAGGTGCGCATTGAATGTATGATACTTGCACAGACTCTTTCCTATTCTCTACAGGCCTCTAGGGTATAATGGCTAACTCCAAATACCTGTGTCCAATTGTAAGTAATCTATTAAACCACTGCACGCACAGACTATTTCCTCTGTGCCTCAAATCCTTCAGTTAATGTGGTAGCTACAGCATAAGCAGCAGAACCTTTCACCTCCCGTTCTTTAGTTTTCCTTGCCTTTCATTACTCTTCAGCTCCCTTGCCATTCTCCTCACTCCTCATACATGTAGCAGTTCTACATGTATGCATGTTGCCAACCAAATGTCGCTAGAGTTCAAATGGCAGCTGCACTGGATGTGGCAAAATTAAGCATTTAAAAGACTAGGCCTCAAGCGGCTCTGTGGCTCTTTTGGATTTCATGCCATTTTTGTGCAGCTCAGCTGAGCTTTGCTATGTTTGGGAAAGAGTTTGTTTCTGGGGATCTGCATGTGTGCTTATGTCCCTGCTGCCTGCAGTTCCAGCCAGTGGTCAGAGGCAGCGATGCATTCAGAGTCAGCTCCCAAACCCTGGGCAGGTTCTGACATGCTGTCACCTTGGCTACTGCTGCTGAGGTGGGGAGCCTGCTGGGCTAGGTGACCCATCCGGGCAGGTGTATGACAGAGCTGCCCCAGCCACTAAAAGAGTCTGCTTCAATAACTCCACTAGACTTAGATTTATAGAGCCACACAGATCATTTTCTGTTCAGAGTTATTTTTCCCCCCAAATGGTCCAAATATAGAAACGGGTCCAAACATAGAAACTCTTTATACACTGTACATAAATCTACTACCTTCTAATTGTCTGACAGTTAGAACTTATAATTATATATTAAATTAAGATACTTTTTTTCTTTAAAGTCTATGAACTGGGCTGTGTTTATTAATTAATTGTTTTCTTTTTCTGAATAAACACAATCTACACGTACTGCACACACTTTGTTAACACTGAATTATTGCAGATATTTGTAGTTTATAGATGCAGAAGCAGCAAAAATAGAAATCCACTACTGAGAGTTCAAATGTGCAGACATGACTCTTGACTGTGTCCAAAAGATGGCGCTAATGAAATAAGAGCAGTTTCAAAGCTTCAAACCATTAAATATTAAATTGTATTTTTATGTTCAATATAATCAAGTAGTCTACTGAAAAACATTTGATTATTGTAGTAGTAACCTTTCCACACTGAAAAATCAACTGAACTGTAGAGTGTGTTTTATCTGGGACTTTGTCCGTTTAAATAGAAAACAAATGATGACTCAAACTAAATGAAGATTAAAACTAATTAAGCGCCTTCATTTCGTTAAGGTTTCGTTTACACTATATTTAAAAACGGAGGTAAAATAAGATCAAACGACGTAGGATGAGTAAAACGGTTTAATGGGTTTTAACACTAATTTAAACTCGGTATATAAAAGAGTATATTCTTTCCATTTTAACATGTATTTAAAAATGACTATAGTATTAATACAACAACAATGAAAGACAATAACAACAACTATTGTTATTTTAATAATATCTAACTCAAATTTAACAATAAATCATATTGTGATGTTGTTTTTATTGTTTTGGTCGTGTGTGCTGCTGTTGAGAGTCGTTGTTCTATTGTTATTATCATTATTATTATTATCATTATTATCATTATTATTATTATTATTATTATTATTATTATTATTATTAGTAGTAGTAGTAGTAGTAGTAGTTATAGTATTTTTTATAGTTATATTGTTGTTCTTGTTTTTTAAATACGTTTTACTGTCGTCATTATAAAGTGCAGGTATAAACTCAGACGTATCTCGACTCGGTGTAAAGATCTGGGTTCACTGGTTGATCTTAATGGTTCCGATCCGCCGCTGCGGCCGCGGCGCGCGACGGGTGCAGGTTAGGTTCGGTTGCTACGCAACCGGTGGGCAGTAAATCATCCGCGAAATTTAAATGTGTGTGTGTGTGTGTGTGTGTGTGTGTGTGTGTGTGTGTGTGTGTGTGTGTGTGTGTGTGTTTGTGTGTGTATGTAGGGGGTGGTGATGGTGGTTGAAACAATCAGTTCAAAACAAAAGTTATTGAAAGACTAAAGGAAAAGAGGAACTGCTCCCTTCATCCGTACAGGCCCGGGTCTGTAGAAGCACAGTCTGGGGTGGGAGATCGGAGGGCCAGTAGAGCTGCCCACACGCCCCAGCAGCAGCAGCAGCAGCAGCAGTGGGTTTATACTGAGGGTAGTCGAGACTCGGCCTCACTCTGCAATCTGCTGAAGGATCTCGGCCTGCTGCACTCCGCGCGCTACGTGGCCTGAATACGAACCCGTGCGCAGCGGGTATATGACGTCAGCACGCCGTGGAGGAACGCGCGTGCTTTTATTCTACTGCAGCGCGTTAATGCGCGCGCGCGTGTGCGCGTGCTCGCACCACACAAACACACACACACACACACACACACACACACACACACACACACACACACACACACAACAGGCCTTATGCATCAGAGAAACAGAGAGGAAATATAGGAAGAGTGATATAAAAGAGCCATTTTATGAGATTTTGTGTTGGAAGACTGGAAAATGTAACATATATATATATATATATATATATATATATATATATATATATATATATATATATATATATATATATATGTAAACATTGATAGAAGAGAATCCTTTTTGGCAAACTGAACAGTGGTGGTGATGGAGTGCTCTATGTGCTCTATACGCCTTACAGCAGCAGCATCTAGATATTGACTAACTTAGTTCTGCTCGGCAACAAAAAGAGTATCCCTGTTTTATCTCCATGAGAGCTTTTCTAATAAAACTGATACTGTTCTGATCCACGCCATGTTTTCATCTATGAGCGCAAATGTCGCAGTATACAAACTGTGAAGTTGGACTCCAAGTGCAGAATGAGGACTAAAGCTGCAGATACTACTGAAAACAAACTAGTCTGAAAACATTAGGACAGTTTTCATAATGAATTAATTTTATCCCCAAAATGCCTTCAGTCTGTGTGAGTATACAATGATACAAAATGAGAAGGATAAACAAACAAAAAATATAATGATAATAATAATAATAATATAAACGAAATGCAAAACACAATAAAAGATATTTCTGACAATAGTAATAAAATTAAAATGTATTTAAATACCACCGATATTTTTGTTTTTTCGCTACATCTCATGTTTTTCATTTTTTATTTTGCACTTTTGAATATTTGACGTTTTGAATTCATACAGGCCCAAGAAATATATCCTAAAATTACAGTTGAATTCAATAATCGATCATCACAAGCTTTCGGCTGATTAATCTACATTTATCCGCATTTTTCGTTCATTTTCGCTGCATTTTTACACGGCTCGAGAGAAATAAAACAACACAGGGTTGAGGGTCAGGTCTATCAAATTTATTATTCTCAATCACCTCTGACTGACTCAATACTGAACTTAAATTACAACCACAGAAATGAAAACAAAATAAAATATCTGCTTTGACAATGATTTGTCGGCCTATCAGGTTCCTCGGTGTGCTGCTCTCAAATTCAATAACAATCGTGGTGGACTATTTAGTGTATAGAGTATCGTGGAGAATTAAAAGAAGAGAGGGAAACGATGCACATGGAAATGCTACGGCTAGGAGAAAGCTTACAGCTGGCCACAGTTCGGGGGGAACTTCAGAAAAAAAATCCAAAGTGGGATTTCATTGAAAAATATAAAGCAAGTCGATCACCACTGAGAATTCATATTGCCAAATTTACACAGACTTATCAAAATTCGCCAAAACTACTGCGTGGAAATAGCAGTAAGGAGAGTGAGTCCACAATTATTCAGCCAGAGGGAAAAAAACATAATAAAATAAAATAAAATAATAAAAAAACAAACAAACAAGAAGTGTTCACAAGAGAGTAGGCTGAATGCGGAGTAAGTGCAGTTTTAGTATCCTTGTTTTCCCATTTAGTGCTTTCCCTGTGTGAAAACTATTCACAGAAGTGCGGTCCACAAAAAACTGTAATACAAAAGCTGAAGTTTGCAGCAGACCAAGTTTTCTGGAAGGGGACCAGAGCCAGTACTCGCGGCAATTACACAATTCCCTTTTGTTAAGACGAATAAGGTTATTCCTCCATGTAAAATGGCGATGCGTCCTGAAGCTCGTTTGTCTTCACTGAGGGTGATGTCCTTATCTGTAATGTGTCTAATTTCTGGTGAGGGCAATCCATAAAAAAAAATCAAATAAAAAAATCTAGTCCGGTGTTTGCTCATGGTTGGAGTGTCAATGGGCCAGAACCACCTGGCGATAGGAGCACGATGAGATCCCCACCTGGTCCTCTGGTTCACCTTTCAAACTTGCATCTTTTAAGCAATCTACCACAAAACTCTCCTGTAAGACAGAGCAAAGACAGCCATTTAGAGTTAGGGACATTGGAGATCAGTAGGTAGATTAAAGAAGAGTTTATAAGACGACTCAGGTGTTTCTCTTCTTGCAAATGTATTCATCTGCACCCATCTGCTGACGTGCAGTTCACTCATAAAGATAACACAAATGACGTGTTGTTGATAATGGTCGTCCAGTTAACTGACAATGTACACAAAATGCGAGCTCTACGTCTCAGTGAACATACGTTTGCAGTCCATGGACGGAGGCGGTGTGTCTGCACTCACGTTGCCAGCCTGAGAGTACACGTCCTCCGGGCTCTGGCCGACTCCAGGCGGCGTCATCCTCTTCTCTTTCTGCCTGCGGTTGCAGAACCACACCCGGACGACCTCCTTCTCCAGCTGCAGGTTGTCCGCCAGGGATGTGATTTCCTGCGCCGAGGGCTTGGGACACTTAAGAAAGTGGCTCTCCAGGGCCCCCTTCACGCTCACCTCAATGGAGGTGCGCTTCTTGCGCTTCCTGCCCTGTGCTGCGATCTTGTCAATGCTGGTGGGGCTGCCAGTGGTGGAGTCAGCCTCCTCAAGCCACTTGTTCAGCAGGGGCTTCAGCTTGCACATGTTTTTGAAGCTCAACTGCAGGGCCTCAAACCGACAGATGGTGGTCTGTGAGAAGACATTGCCGTAGAGGGTCCCCAGGGCCAAGCCGACGTCAGCCTGCGTGAAGCCGAGCTTTATCCGACGCTGCTTGAATTGCTTGGCGAACTGCTCCAGGTCGTCGGAGGTCGGCGTGTCCTCGTCGGAGTGGGAGTCGTGGCTGTTGACACCGCCATGGTGTTGCTGGTGATGGTGGTGAGGGTGCTGGTGCTGGTGGTGGTGATGGTGGTGATGGTGGTGGTCCATCTCTGGAGAGTCACCACGCATCAACCCTGGGTGTACCAAACTCCCGGTGGGGTTCAGCATCCCGTTGACGGTGAACCCACTTGGTTGAGAGTAAATGAGGGACTGCTGAGACTGCTGCTGTGCCCCGGTGATGGTGCTGATGTGTGCCGTCGTCGTGCCACCCCAAGCACTTTGATGGGACTGGTGAGCACCGAGGTGTGGAGGGCGGTGATGCAGAGCAGCGCCCGAATGGAGGTCTTCTCTATTGGAACTGCCTTTAACATCTTGCTGTTGGGGGCTGCCCGCCATCCCAGCAGTGCCTGTTGACCAAGGGGAGCCAGCTTCAGCTGCGGCGGCGGCAGCAGCCGCTGCAGCGGCGGCGGCAGCATGGGGCAGCGAGGTGACCCACTGGTGGGCATGGCTTAACATGTGCCCCCCATTGCTAGCAGCGATGCTCCCTTGCATAAAGTCACTTTGCACCATCTTGGCCGCAGGGTCTCCTCTGTATCCACCTGACACTGAAGTTACGGCACCACTTCCCGGCTGCATGCCACCACCTCCGGACTCTGAGGGCACTGATGAGAGAACACTGTTGCTTGCCAGGTAGGGATTGGAAGCCGCCGTGGCCATCCCCCTCACCACTTTGTACCAGTCTGCTGATCACCCCCCCTCCCAGTATACTGGCGTAACTTTTCTCAACCCCTCGAAGGGACACTCTGTTTCATGAATTATTCAAGCTGGGAGAACTATGCTTGGTGCTTGGGTTTGATCCACCAGCTACTCGGAAGGTAATCAGAAACATCCATCAAATGTTAGAGAGGAAATGAACTTTCAGAAGTAGAAATCCACATTCCGGGCAAAATGGCTTTTACATCTGCTCAACTCTGCATTCCGTTCGTAAAGTCATAATGTCCTGCTCAGAGAGCAGTGAAGGGAAAAGCAATGATAAAAAATAAAAAAGAGAAATGGAAAAGGAGCACACAGAGGAGAAATCTCTCCGCCTGTATGAGGTGACTCAAAGTGGCTGTTTGGTAAATCCCACATGGAGGCTCATCACCGACTGCTGTTTTCTGGCGGAGACATCAGGGCGGTTTTCCTTTGTAAACTTCCCTTCCCGTCCTGTGAGCTGCATCGGCCTCCGCGCCGCTCACTTTCGCTCCCCTCCGCTTTTAAAGCGTCCGGCTTTATCTGACGGCGACCTCCAGTGGCTCGGGTTCAATCTAAACTCGGTTAAATGGCTGAAAGGCGCGGCTGGTGAAGAATCCCACACTCTTCTCCTCTCTGTCGCTGTCTGTCTCTCTCTCCTCTCTCTCGTCCTCTGACAGTTTTATCCGTTCCTGCCTCGGCGTCTCAGACTACGCCAATGTTTACGTTCGGTCGGGGCGTGCGCAAAACCTTCCACAGCTCGCGTCCAATCGCGTCGCAGAATGCCGCTCGAGGCAGGCGGCCATTGGCTGGAAGCAGCGCGCGTGGCGGATCTTGGCTCTCGTCTTTAAGACGCGGAGCAGCAGCTTCCCTGCACAGCGATTCCACAGCGCTGCTTTGGGATCGAGGAGCAGTGAGATGGGATGCTGGGTGTGGGGGGGGCTTCATCACTGAAGGGACCACTGATAAACTTTGGCCCAACTGGTCTGGACTAACCATGGGTGTCTGTTGCTGTGTGGTTTTCAGTCAGGATTAAGTTGAAGATTTAAAGCCTAGAACAATGTGATTTAACAACAACAACAACAACAACAACAACAACAACAACAATAATAATAATAATAATAATAATAATAATAATAATAATAATAATAATTAAGAAGAACAAGAACAACAACCAGAACAACAATAAAATTAATAAAATAAAATAAATTAATGGTGTATATTGACTTTAGATTGTTGCAAACACATTCCTCTTAAAAAGTAGAACTAGAACATCACCACCAACAAAATAACAATAATAATAACAACAGCAATAACATTATTATTATTATTATTATTATTATTATTATTATTATTATTATCATCAATAGTAACATAACAACAACAATAATAATAATAGTAATAATAAAAACATCCACAACAACAACAACAACAACAATAATAATAATAATAATAATAATAATAATAATAATAATAATAATAATAATAATCAGATGTTTACTGGAAATAAAAAAACACAAATGCGTGGCTTTCTGTATGTGTGCTGAAACGCAAACACATTTCAGTTCAACAGTAAAACTACTTGAAGAAAATGGGTTTGTTATTTCTTGAGTGATACTCTTGCTCTGACTGCCTGGTTTCTTTGTTGGCATATTAAAGTGTTTATTGAACACTGTCCTGAAAACACCACACTCCTAAACTATGTGTGCAGTGAAAAGTTGTGGTACTGCTGTTATTTCGGGTGAGAGGTCTGCGGGATGATTTAGTCAGACTTCAGTTCGGATCTACAAAGTCCAATATGGAGCCTCAAAGCAGAGTTAAAAGAACAGCAGTGGAAAGTGATTCGCATTAAAACGCGGCGTTTCTGCCTAAGCAGGCGATGTTTGGAGCTGTTTGATTTGGAGCTGTTTTGGAGCTGCTTGGTTTGGAGCTGTGTTGCATGTGTTTTGGAGCTGGTTTAGAGCTGGTTCGGAGCTGTTTTGGAGCTGATTCTCTACTGTTTGGTTTGGAGCTGGTTCGGAGCTGTTTTGGAGCTGGTTCGGAGCTGTTTTGGAGCTATTTTGGAGCTGGTTCGGAGCTGTTTTGGAGCTGGTTCGGAGCTGGTTTGGAGCTGGTTTGGTTTGGAGCTGTTTTGGAGCTGGTTTGTGGGCTTGTTTATTTGTTTGTGTGTGAATGTGTAGGATATCCTGCTCTACCGTCTTGTGCTTCATTGTTTCCAGAGCGGCTCGGAGAGAGAGAGACCCTCCTGCATAACAAGCACTAACAGTTAGTGCTGATTTTCATTAGCATAAATTTTCATCTGTTTAAGGGAAAATAATAGCAGAGCGGAGGAGAGCGGGACTCAGTCGGGTGAGAGCAGAGAGCAGCAGAGCTGGTGGAGAGCAGAGCCAGCAGCGGACCGGGGCTCACACGGAGGAGAAGACGAGGCCGAGCACTAGATACAGTCTCTCTCTCTCTCTCTCTCTCTCTCTCTCTCTCTCTCTCAATTAAGGTGAGTGATTTACTGCTTCACGGCAAAGACGAAAATAAACTAACCCAGTTTTACAACATGTAATTAAGCGCGTGATTTGAGGGGATTTTGTTTATTTCATGTATTAGATAAACATCATTTCTCACACCGACCACCATTCCTGGACACTTCACACTTCTAGGTGGGCGACTAGAAGCGTGCATGCACATCTAAAGTTTCATGTTTAGGAAAACTCTTCAAATCCCTCTTCAAACCTCTCTCTCTCTCTCTCTCTCTCTCTCTCTCTCTCTCACACACACACACACACAAACACACACACACACACGCGCCCCCGCGCGCGCGCACACACACACACACACACACACACACACACACACACACACACATTGCATGGATAGAACGTGTGTGTGTGTGTGCTATCCATGCAAAAACGTACTGAGGTGATTACTGGAGAGAGGGAAAGTACAACCGACCTGTTATCATATCCCTGTTTAAATCAGTTTGTCAAACATTTAGTTCCTTAGATATTTGCGCTCTCTGACTTCACCAAAGCGCACACTGTTTAATCGTGTCTAAAAAGTTTATAATAACAAATTTTGCTTTTTGGTGACATGGAGATAATATTTTATAGTGCTGTTAAATCAAATATTTGAAATATGTAGCAAATATGAAATTTGACTGTAAAAGAAAAAACAGAAAGTATGGTATGTTTGATATGTATGTAAGTATGATAGTATGATAAAGTCCGAAAAAAACGTACTGACCTGTCACTTGGGGGGTGCTGGTGTGTACTCATCAAATGTACCTCTTCTGTAGCTTTAGATAATTGTTCCACGTCTTTCCAGTTATTGTTTACCATTGACTCTATCTATCTTTGCTTTAGGCTTTTTTTTTGTTTTTCTGTTTTCTTTGTAAAAGATTATTATGACATTATGATTATTAAAGGACAACATCCTTGGAAAGTGAATATAGTGTACTTTAAATGTACAACAATAGATTGTAATGAGTTTTACATTGAATACCAAATTTACATGATATGTACCATGTGCAGTAAATTTACATGAACTTTCCTTAGATGTAGGACAGTCCAGGATCAGTCAGAGCAAGTTCTGTGGCATTTTCCTCATTACAGTAAATGTTTGGATTTGATTGGGTTACTCAATGGCATTGTTTTGCAGTGCAGTATACTTTACAATATGGAATGGAATGTAGCATGTATGCTTTTGCATTTGTTTACTGAGTCATGGCATAAATATGTGTGTTTGTTTGATTAGGTCAAAATGTACTGTGTTAATTAGTTATACCATTCAGTATTTACACTATTGTAATTAATTCAAAGGGAGATGAGGACATATTCTTTCCTATGTTTGCCCATCTACAGTGATTATGTCCAGTTCCACTGTGTCCACATCAAAGCCTAGCAAAAAAATCTCCCATTGGACACTTCTCACACATTATTAAGTCATGTATCTGTAAAACCTGATCATTCTGAGCAGTGTGGTTTCATTTGTCTGTAAAAAAGACTTTTCAAACTGCAAAAGAATGAGAACATATCTAGTCTATTAACATAATCACAAACCACATGGTGTACTGCCAAAGTATACACCTATAGCAGCTTATAGCCTCACATGCAATAGTTACACTAAGTATAGGAACCTGCGAGCCAATATCATTTCAGCTTGGATAATGATAAGCAGACTGAAATGCTTCAGTGCTACTACTGATCACTAAAATAAGTATACAAGGTGGGATTTGATTTCTGAAGTGCTGCTGCTTGTTTTGTGTGTCCACATTCTCCCCCAGTGATTCCTACACACATACACATACATACGCTCACACAGATTGAAACATACGCACACATCTATTTCACCCATTCCGTGGGATTACATTAATCAAAGTACATATTTCCCAAGGGAGTCCACTCATGGATCACAGCAAATCCGAGTGAAATTGAATCACACATAGGCAGCTCTGTAACTCAGACCCTATTTTCTACACATTTTTTAAAGATATTTCCACTATATGAACTCAAGAAGAATTCACAATTCAAGGCATAGAATGAACAACAATACAAAAAAATATGGAACTTGGGGTCACGCCAATCCTGTTTTATGTTCATGCTGGGGTTTTATAGTGACACTTTAACTCCACCAACAACAAACAGAAAAACTCACTCTGCAGTGGAACATCTAGTAAAATGTCCTTTTTGTTTTTGCAATTTAGATGATTGTAGGCCCCTTGAGGAGGTCAAAAGAATAACAGACTCCAGCCTAGTGAAAAATAGTGACCAGTTTGAAATGTACAAGTCAGCAGCTGTGATCAAATGTAGGCTAAATATTAAAATATAAAAAAGGAAATACCTGTTTTTGATACACTCTTTATCATAAGGGTGCTACAAGTGGTTATGCAATGCCATATAAGAACTACCAACATGTTTGTCATAAAGATGTGTCACTATGAAGAATCTTTTAAAGGATTATAGAACCAATTTAAAGCTTATTCACACTCATATCCCAATTACAAGCATTTTTTCTATGGAGCCAAAAGTGGTTCTTCTATGACACTCCTCACAGAATCAATTGTGGTACTAAAGTGTAGGTCAGAAAACATATGTATGCCATTTATATTTCATATGTCATATTTGTTTCTGCTTTATCATAATCTGTTGAAAAGTTTGGACCGTGCAGTGCTCTCTTCTTTATATGATTACAGTTCAAAATCTTTTTTCTCTCCTACAGGTGAGAGCCAGTGCTTCTGCTAAACACACAAGGCCTTCTTTCAAAGAAAGCTCCTTTTACAGAGACAGGATGGCTAGGATTATCTTTCCTTTTGTCCTCCTCTCTTCCTCTCTCCTTCACAGCACCGGCTCACTAACCCGCTACTCCGTGTCAGACATTAAAGCCCCAGCAAGAAGCAGCACCTAGGACACCCTGCAACTAGCTCTAGAGTTTATTGACAGAGAGCTTGATACAGTTCTGTTGTTGTCATTTTCGAAAGCTTTTGTTGATGCTGTTCCAAAAGATGACTGCCTTACCAGGTGTGTATCTGCGACTCACTTGTGAGCAATGCAGTTGTTAATATTTAATGGCAATTGTAATGAGGCACCTATTATAGTTCTTTTTTTAAAGACACAATCAGGGATTTCAGAATAACAAAGCAGCAGTGCCAGTACTGAAGCTAAATCATTGAAGGCAGGGCTCTCAATCTCACTGAAATTCAATGATGAGGTCTTAATACCAGAAATAACAATGATTGAAAAACTTTTTATAGCTGTGTCCAGTTTGTTTTGAGTAATCTAACACTTTGCAAATATGACAATCATATTACCTTAAAGAATCAGTGGTTTTAATACTGAAAGTTTATTTTGAAGGGGATACAAGAGGGTTGCCACTTAACTACTGCTGAAAAAGCTATACCATTTGAATCATATTTTCAGGTCAGAAGACTAATAGCTGTAAAATTACAAAGAGACTATAGTTTGATCTAAATAAATAAACTCTAAACTTATTTTCATTCATCAATAAATAAAATAGTATTGTAGTTCCAAGCAACACCCTCCTTTTTGAACCTTCTACCCCCTTCCTATAGCTGTTCGTGGTATATCTTCCGCTTAAACAAAACCAGCTTCATGCATAACTCACTAGGCCTTTAATTTTGAAAGGTAGCCTATTATTATGTATGGGCTATCATAAATGGACAGATAAATGTATAGCGTAAACACACAAAATGCTTTCTAAGGATAGTGCTATGATTAGTGCACCAAGCTCTTAAGGAGAAGTGTTCCTCAGATATATTCCAGCTTTTCTGCGACTGTGGCTCATACTAATAGGAACAAAACCACAGAACAGTCCTTTTCTCCTTTCATTCTCATCTGCTGCATTTGCATTTTATTCAGCCTACCAAAGGAAATAGCCTGCAGCGAGAAAACTCAAACCACTATGCATATATGAAAGAGAGAAAAAGAGAGAGAGAGAGAGAGAGAGAAAGAGAGAGAGAGAGAAAGAGAGAGAGAGAGAATATGAAAGATCAGGAGTAAAAGGGAGACAGAGGCAGACGGAGCGACAGAGCAGCCTGAAAGGAAATGACAGATTATCTCAAAGCTACTGTCCATTTCCACTGTAGTCATAAGCCAATCATCTGCAATAGGAGGGGGGGAAATGCATCAGCATGCGCACTGCGATATGAAGTGCAATCCACTCGTCCTTTGTCACTTAACTATGGATATCTTTACTTGAAAGCCTTAAATAGTCTTTTGATAGTATCTGGAGTCCAATTTACAAAAATCTCCATGCGATTATTACTAGAGAGTGGAGGCACAATTCTGTAGAGGACTGGGTCAGTCTTAGAGAATGTGTGTGTGTGTGTGTGTGTGTGTGTGTGTGTGTGTGTGTGTGTGTGTGTGTGTGTGTGTGTGTGTGTGAATGTGTATGAATGTTTGTGTGTGTGTGTGTGTGTGTATGAATGTGTATGAATGTTTGTGTGTGTGTGTGTGTGTGTGTGTGTGTGTGTGTGTGTGTGTGTGTGGACTGTATCCTCAACTGTTACCTAAGGACACACCACAGGCGAGTGATCGTCATCAGACCTCACTAACTGCATGTGGTCTTGGCTTCTCTGACAACTAAAGGGACCCATCAGCGTTTTAGTCCACAGAGAGTGCCTCAAAAAGGCCTTTAAAGTGAGTAAAACCCATTCTCTTTAATTCTGATTACACTCTGAAAGTGTCTTTAGCATGCAGAGGCTAAATTGGGCTATCAGCACTAAGTAGCGACGGGGAAGAAAAGAACCAATTATGCCAGTCACAGCCAGATGATGATTCTCATCTTCAGTCTCTCTCTCGCTCTCTCTCTCTCTCTCTCTCTCTCTCTCTCTCTCTCTCTCTCTCTCATATACACACACAGAAAGAGGGAGCTGAATATTACTCCTTTTATGCTGAGATAAAGAGACCACACACACACACACACACACACACACACACACATATGGACACACACACATACGGACACACACACACACACACACGGACACATCAGCTGACACACTTTCACACACCCATACATGTTACTGTATTCTCAGTGTAGAGCATTGAGTGAAATATTCTCATTGATACACATTCTTGCAAATATCAGAAATCACCTTTTGTATAAATAGCAGAATTTGTCCCCCCAGAACTCTTGGATTCATATTCATATTAGTCAAGAAATGCTTATATCTATGCACAAGTGATTTTGTTTTTGAGTCCAATACTCTAGGAATAATAACTCCTGTTTATATTGTATATTATTGGAAAGCAAAGTGAAAATGACCCTTGTTATTTTTTAGCTCAGAAAATTACAAAATGTCTTAATCATTGCTGTCACACAAAAATCTTGTATTTCCTTTTCACTGTTGGAATCTACCCTGTTTTTCATATTGCATTATGATTTTGTGATAAATTGGTCAGTAGAAATGATCCAAATGACAAGGAATAAAATATTTTAACACTGACATCCATTGAAAGAGGGTTGAGAAATGTTTGCGTGACAGCAGCAACATTGCAAGTATGGTTGAATGAAGAAACAATTTTAAATATTGAATACACACCGATGTCATGTTTTGTATGGAATAAAATTTTTAATATCTTTAAATTCCATGGGATTTGTGTTCGCCACACTCCAAACATTATGTTGTAACAAAATGTCGGACACTTGTTCATCCAACATTGAAATCAACCATATTAAAAAGCAGTTTTACTAACAGCCACACTCTTTTGGAAAGATTTCAAATTAGATGTTGAACCATTGCTTTGAGCTTGGTTGTAGTCATCTACATAAGCTTTTGTGACATCATGTGATGGTTATTTCTGGATCACAACATCACTTAAACAGCCCAAATGTAAATGATTGAGAATTTCAAAGCTCAGTTGGGGGCTTTGTACCAATCGACGTGCCACTGAATTGACAATTTCGTTTGGACATGGTGATCTTAAATGTTCCAATCTGTTACCAATGATTTTCTACAGAGTTTGTTCAGGCTGTGTGTGCAGTTGAACACCTGTGGTGGGTGCACCATAAAGTACATGGATTCATTCATTTTGGACACAGTGTGATTAAATATATGTGTCATGTGCAAGCAGACAGAACAAGGTTGAGGGTGCGGAGGCAAACGCTGGGGTTAGGATTTAATTAGGAAACAAAGTACAAAATAAATGAAACAAACTGAAGTACTAAACAAATGACTGACTAGAACATAACAGAAAAGAAACCAAACAAACCAACAAACTGACACTCTCTACACAAAGTTGGAAAACAAAGCCAGACAGCAAAAAAAAAAACATGACGGAAACAAAAGGACTGACAAAGACAGACTGAGACAAAGGGTCTTAAATACAACATGACACAGACAACACCTGGAACATGATAACCAGGGGGCAGGGTTACAAATCAGACACAGACGGGAATGGGCGGAGCAAGGGAGGAGATAAGGACAAAAACAAACAACCCATGTGCTTACTAGCACATGGAGGAAACAACAACATCAAGACAGAGGTAAACTGGACTGACAAAGGGCAGACATGACAATATGAGTCACTAGTTACAATTAAAGATCTCTTGTGGTAGGTGAACACAACAGCACAGGAAACTTTTAGTTTTATTCTTTATTCTTTCACCCCTTCACTGTCAGCATAGCAATTTGTTCACTGTCCAATATTTCTTTGCTATGAGCTTGAATGCGTTTATCAGTCACTACATGTTAGATAGTTAGCATTGTTACAGCTGACCAGGAGTTGATTTTCCAAAAGGTAAGTTGCCAACTACATACATCAATCAATCAATCAATCAATCAATCAATCAATCAATCAATCAATCAATCAATCAATCAATCAATCAAAAGTTTATTTATATAGCACTTTTTACAACAAAGGAGTTGTCTCAAAGCAGCTTTACAGAAGTCCATGTCCAATCCTCAATTGAGTAAGCCAGTGAGCAACAGTGGCAAAGAAAAACTCCCTCAGGCTAAGAGGAAGAAACCTTAAGAGGAACCAAGGCTCAAAAGGGGAACCTATCCTCCTCTAGTCTACACTTCATAGCGCAGACAAAGCCCAACAAAGAAGTATAGCTAGTAGTGGGAGAATGCAGTGTATGGGTGAAAACTAGTTATGTGAGAATGCAAGTGATAGTATGATACAATATGGAAGTCCTTACCAGTTAAACATTCGTAAGCTGGCAGTAGAGTCTCAAATGTGGGATGAATGGGCATCTAGGTAGAGCACCTTATGTGGTGGGAATGACACAGTTGAGATGCAGGTGTTTCCCAAAACCGTTGTTGGAACTTTGGAAATAACTATTTTGGCAACTTACATAATCCAAGCCATCATTAAGTGACACAGGTGTTTCCCACAACAGTAGTTCCAACAAACATTCATAACAACTCTGGTTAAGTTGTTTAGTTCCAACTAAAGCACAAGTACTGTGTTTAGAAGGTCAGTTCCTAGTGATTACGTCATTGACGATGCAAAATGTGGGGTCAGAAAGCTGAAAAATAAAAAAATATATATGATCATACATATTTTTTTGCAATGTATGAAAATTAAAATTGTATGTTAAATACTTTAAATATATTTAAATGGTTTAATACATATACATTTTGTTATATACATATTTTAATAAATATATATTTCTATTATACATATTCTTAATGAAAAGATTGAAAATATATCCACTCCATCTGTATACATAACTTGTTTTAACAATGTTAAATTTACTTTTGCTAATACTTTAAGATATGTTTCATATCTGTGTTTAGTACTTCCTGATATATTTTAAATGAATGTATTTTAAAATATATTTGGTACATTGGCTGTATTTTCTGTGTATATGTGTTTCATGTGGATTTTTAGGCCTATGGAAAAGATGTGCTATCAAATTAATGTTTATTACAAACATATATCAAAAAGAAAAACTTAATAGTAGTTACAATTCATTAATGACAGAGTGATTTCACTATTATGAAAAGAACACCAAATCCTTTTTGAATCCAGGTCTCTGTGGTCCTCTTTAGCCATGCTCAGTCTTATAGCCCACTCAGACACTAAGGCACTGATAATGCATTGATAATGAGTTTCCCACTATTAAAATGATACCAAACACTTCCATAACAATTGTAGTTCAGACTACAGTGGTTCAAACCAATGTGGTTCAAACTACTGTGGTTCCAAAAAAGGTACTACAGTTTTGGGAAACAATCATACTTCAGATGTTGGTTAGTTTAATGATGCATCATATTACATTAGTCCAATGCCAGTCTCATTGTTGTACAGTAAAGGCACCCCAGTATTACATATATTTCTCTGAAGGAGATTTAGCCAAAGCTTTAATTTTCTCAACTTACTAAATGACAAAGATATATAAACTTGATTCATTATCTAAAGTCTGTCACTCAAACAGTGAAATGTATGATTTACATTCCAGTCCAGGAGGAATGCCGCTCATTCTGTGGTCAACTTAATCTCTTCTCTAATAATTCTGTCCATTTTGAAAAAGCACCTCTAGTTTTAACTCCTTTTTGCATCTGTTTAGTTTTCCTAGGCAAACAGATGAATATAGGGTGCAATAATTGCACATTGAGGAGAGCCTTATAAAGTGTCTAACAGCAGGTCAGTGTCAACATATGGAAGGTTCTTTCTGGAAAGCCATTTTTCAGTTTACTTGAATTAGTAAGGGGGGAAGGATCAACTAATGCATCTTTAAGTCATAATATTAATACATTAATATTATGCCAAGGGTTCAAGGAGTAAACTCTGTCAATGAAGGAAGGGCATTCAGCATTCATACAGCCAATCTTTTTACAACAAAAAGGAGGGTTATGAATGGACAGAGCTATGGGAGAAAACGATCAGTGTTTGGTCACTTCACACGTCAAAAATGTCTGTCACAGGAAGGGAGGCAAGAGAAATGTGGAGAACCCTAAATCAATAATGTCAATGTTTACCTCCATTTAGGTAGTGTGGGGTAGAGATAGTAGTTAAAAGAAAAGTGCAGTGCATCACTCCCAAGCCAAGCTTGCTGTTTACCTCTGAAAGTCCCTGCACAGGAGCTGTTGCTTACACTCATTTACCCTATGCTGGACCTGTGGTAGGAGCCATACAAGAGATTAGTTTGCATTGCAAGAGAGTGCTATGAAGAGAGAGAGAAAAAGGGAGAGAGAGAGAGAGAGAGAGAGAGAGAGAGAGAGAGAAAAAGGGAGAGAGAGAGAGAGAGAGAGAAAAAGAAAGAAAGAAAGAAAGAAAGAAAGAAAGAAAGAAAGAAAGAAAGAAAGAAAGAAAGAAAGAAAACAGAAGTCATTTGTGTAAGAAATGTAGAAAGTGTTGTACAATATATCCCCATCCACCCTACAGGTTTACAAATTGAAAGTACAGAAGGTAAAAACACACAGAGAGATAGAGATAGGGCCCGCTGCAGCTTATCACTCCTACCTTAGTGAAGAGAAAAGAGGCTTTCGGCAAGCCTGGCTGTTCTTCTTCTAAACACACCTCAGGCGCAACATACAGCAGAGCACATCCTTAATGTGCTCCGTTATATCCTTATCACCTATAAGAATACATTCCGTTATCCTCACCCTTGCACCCTCTAACCTGCAGTTGGAGTGAGCTGCGAACCCTACAATGTCTAGAATCATTATCCTCCAGTCCTCCAGTCATACAAGCCTGAAAGTTCTCCAGAGAGCAGCTTGAGTTGGCCTGCTGAAGTTGAACTAAAACCCTCTCAATATCTTCCTCTCTGTCCTTCTCATTCTCTCTTCCTTTTGTACTCCATCCTCCCCTGTCACTTCCATGGGTTCTCTCTCTCTACTCCTTATCTCCTTCTCTCAAGAGCTTCCTCGGTCTGTGGTGTTTAACAGACTGTCACTCTTCAAACAGCTTCAGAAAAAGCACCCTCAGACAGAATGATACACATACACACATTCAAATAAAAAAAACAAACCTGCGTATCACATAAGCACACACATATGTAACCCCGCCCCCCGAAACAACCCCAAGAGCATAACTGAACATAAAAAAAATGTGTATGTATTTTTCTGCAAACCCACATTAATCATATGGACATTCCATCATTCTTAGATCTACCTCCTGAGATCATGGCAAATAATGTTATCTTTCATATTGATAAAAAAAATCAAAATGAAGCAAATGAAAGCATTCTAGCTACCATTAGACTTCACCCTTCCTGTCTCTAACTCACACAGTAACAGCCTGTGAGAGTGTGAGCTGTCCTCAGGCAGTGAATGTGTTTCTCAACCTCATGCCGAGCCGGGAGAGCACACACTACAGAACAAGAAAGGAAGGCTCAAAGTCACCTCACTAATCCATATTGACAAGAGCAAGGGAAGATGAAGTTCAGGCCCTAAATGTTCACCCACTTCCCACCCTGCTTTCACTATTAAGATATAAAGCATGGCATGCTGTCTTTAATTGCTACTCCAGTGCTCCATTCACTATGGTTCTCTCTTTATATACAATTCCATCATATTAAAACTCTCAAACTTCTTACATTAAAATTAGCTGCCCCTTATATTGTCAGGATATTTTTTGGATGAATCAATCTATGGTTTATAGCTTGTGAAAATCTGAAATCCAGAATTTCAAATTAGAATATTTAAATTCAAGTTTGAGTAAATGACTATTCAAACAGTATCATCATCAAAGCAAAAAAGGCTTGAAAAATGTGATTTCAATTTTGCTGAGATGCACTAATATATGCTTTTTGAACATGGCACAACCAAGAATAGAACTGAGCTTTTCATTTACATTTATATTTCTTAATCTTCAAGCTACAGAAAGTTAAAAAGCATGAAAATAATGAATTCACATTAGACAATATAGGTATGAGACTGAATTTCTGCTTATTTAATAATAAAAAAGTGTCTCAATTGTATGAAATCCAAATAAAATCAACGTATTGCAACATTTGTGTAAAGAAATTCACAGTTTTAAACTGAAATTTTTATATGATACAAAATGTTTGCAGAATTGAATATGACAGAAATTATCTAAAATAATTTGTTTTTATGTCTATATAATGCTGTTACCTTTCCACATTTTATGAGTTCTGGACTTTATACTATCTTGGACAGATCAGATCTGAACATTGTTCATAGTCATTGCAAAGCAGAAATTAATGTATGCATTTAACCCATCCATGGTGGAAGAACATATACATGCACACACTACTGACTAGAGGCAGTGAGCATAAACACTCAGAGTGGTGGGCAGCCATTTCAACAGCCAGGGAGGTTAGGTGCATTGCTCGAGGGAAACTTGGTCATGAATGTTGATGGTGGAGATCTCACTCACGGATTCAGTCTTTAAATAAATACCACTGCCCAACAATGTTACATTGAAAAGTATTTTTAGTTTAGCTTTACCTTCTAATTATGGCAATTAAGGCACACGTTACTAAGTTTAAAATCTCATTTCACATGTGGCTCTCACTATACTGAGATCCTTACTTAACAGGTTTTTGCCATTAGCACTCAGTATATTAAACACAACTGCTTACATTTCCAGTCTCTGATTAATTGTTTCTGACTCACTCATTAACATGCTTTAAATGTTCTTTTGAGGGGTACTATAGAACAACCACTTGTGGTGCTGAATTTGTTAAGAACTATGTTTGTAATGGAGATGCTTGTGATGATTGTGTAGAACCTTCATTTGATGTAAAAAAATTCTTTACCAATTTAAAGGTACTTCACACTCACTATTACAACTATTACAAATAAGCACATTTTAAGCAATACTTAATATTTAGTTTACTGCTGTCACCAGTCAAGATTATCTCTGCTTTATCTAAATCAAGAGTCATGCAGGTTTCAGCACCAGTTCAATAACACACCACACTTCCAAAAACTTTGGAACGCAGTTATTAATTGGATCAGGGAGGATTAATTGGGAGTGAAGACTAAAGTCTGCAGGAAGGTAGCTCTCCATGAGCAGGGTTGGCGACCAGATCTAAATTATGTTTATATTTCATTCTGTAATTATGATTGTTTGGTCTTTGGAAATCTGGTGTCAACCAGAGGAGGATCCATGGTTCTAAATGTAGTATGAATGTGTCTCAATTGTCAATTGCCAGCAACTACCTAGTTTTTGAATATGTAGTGTGTACTGTACACCCAGAAGGTATTCACAGCGCTTCACTTTATGAAGTTCCTCTATCAGCAATTACAGCCTCAAGTCTTTTTGACTATGATGCTACAAGCTTGGCACACCTGTTTTTGGGAAGTTTATCCCATTTTTCTTTGCAGAACCTCTCAAGCTCCATCACCTGGATGGGCAGCATTGGTGCACAGCCATTTTAGATATCTCTGGAGATGTTCAATTGCTTTCAAGTCTGGGGTCTGGCTGGGCCACTGAAGGACATTCACAGGTGTCTGCCTTTCCAAATCATGTCCAATCAACGAAATTGACCGCAGGAGTACTCCAATCAAGCTGCAGAAACATCTGAAGGGTGATCAGTGGAAACAAGGTACACCTGAGCTCAATTTTGAGCGTCATGGCAAAGGTTGTAAATACTTATGTACATTATATATTTGTTTAATTTTTAATAAATTAGCAAATATTTCAAAGAAATGTTTCTCACTTTGTCATCATGGGTATTTTGTGTAGAGTTTAAAAACTGTAACATAATTTTTTTTTTTTTTTTCAAAAAGTAATCACTTTCCAGATACTTTCCAGATAATATAGCTGAAAGTGTCCAAGTTTAGTATAGTCAGATATCCATGATACATACCATACATGATTCATACCATAAACTAGACAGTTTTTTAGTGTTGTTATGATGGACACTATTGTCCCTCAATGCAATCTGAAATGGAAAGGGAAGTGGTACTCACCTCTGAAAAAAAAAAAAGAAAAAACTGCAGATTACAATGTAAGTGAAAGGGTGATGGCATCAGGGAACTTGCATTGCTGCATGTTGGCATAACAATGCTCCATCACTTCCTGTTAGTACAAAACAGGTTAGTAAGCTAAAATCTTGAGTATTAACTCCGTTTGCATATTGACAAAGTTTGCGGGCAGTTACACACATTTTCATAACTCAGGATGAGAGTAAACTACAGACATGATTCACATAAAAAACAAGGACTATCTAATCATGGTATCATCATTGTGTGACGAATTATCCGTTAATAATCCAGCTATGAAAAAAGATACAATTCACAAATTTCCAACAATTCACTGTGCATGCTCAACCTTAATACAGACTTTGACTGAACAGCAGGTAGAAACAGGGCTTTTTTCTTTTTTTTCTCAAAAACTGTTCAAATTTCAGAATAAAAGTCCTGAATAATTCTGACGCACACACAAATAACAGAAAAATAATAAAGGACATTCTGTCCATTTTTACATCTCCAATGATGGTGGATTTGAATAGCCTTGGATCACCTGAAATTAACATAATCTGGCATGTGTGACTGCTTCCTGTAAATACTTCTCTAATTTTGTGGTAAATAAAAGTATATCAGACTAAGATAACATCCCAAAAATGGCATATGGGTCTAAAGGTTAACCTGCTAAAACCACAGTATTAAAATTAGTATATAGTAGTTTTACTTACAGTATCAGTGTGTAGTACGCAATTGAGATACAACCTATGCTCCTCTCAGGGCTTCTTTTTCAAAATTGTTTGAGGTTTCTGCTGTTACCCTGGGCTTGCTCATTAGAGGCTTAGACCATTTCTGTAAAGCTGCTTTGTGACAATGTTTACCTAATGCAAATACATTTGAATTAGGTCAGTTCAAATGAATTGAAACTGATGTCCAAAGGTGTGTAGAGGTGTTGTTTAACAATGACTGTCTGACTGAAAATAAACTGTCATCTTAGCTCATGTGCTACTTGCTCTCCCCTAATTTTCCCTCTCAATCATACAGCACGGCCACAGATAAAACACACATGGCTGATATGTGTGTGTGTGTGTGTGTGTCTGTGTGTGTGTGTGTGTGTGTGTGTGCACTCAAACTCCTACTGCTCCTGTCTTCTTTGCTGCCAGTGCTGGCAGAGTGTATTAAAGTTTGATAAGCTGTGGACACAGGGTCTTCTTTCATCTCGCTCCCTCTCTTCCTTTGCAGGAAACTGGGGGTCACCTTAAAACTGCCAAGCAGCCTTAGAACTCTTCTGCAGTCTATACTGCAAGCTTTCTCAAAAGTGCCATTTCACGATTCTTCGACTGCAAGTCTGCAAAGGCCTTTAAACACAACTTACATTTATTCAAAACCAGAGGAGGATGAATCTGCTTCCCAAAGTTTACAAGACAAATTGCCTTTGCTAGTGTTGAAATGTGTAGAGGCCACTGACATTTTTTATTGAGTACATGCCATTCAGTCAGGTACGGCGCACAGTTTGCGTAAGTAGCCACAAGCCGAGCACCTGCTGGGCAAACCGTCATGGCTCCAGTCTACACACACTGGCACAGCACAGCAGCTCTGCTGAAGCTGCTTTACAGGTTGCCAAGTCTTTCCCAGTAATCCCCAACTATGTGCCACTGGATATAGAACAGTAAATGGCAGCCACACAGAGCGTCTTGGCATCATAGGGTGCTGTGGAAAATCCTATGTAGGAATGTTAATCTTTCTCACTGGGAGTGGTAAAAATATGTGTACAATCAAACATAAAAATATTTGCCTGGAGTAAAAATGACCAATGGAAGATAGGTAAAAGCACAATGATCGTGTTCAGGGCCGTTCAAGAGTGGAAAATATAATTGTTTTGAAAGGGAGGGTGTTTACAGGAACTAATCGGTGCATGCAGTCTGTATGTGTGTGAATGTACATGTGCTAGTTTTCATGCATTTTCAGGACAAAATCTACTGACTGTTCCTAAAACAATTCACTCCTTTTACAGAGCCTGAATTATTAGCAGTTTTATTTAGCAACGTACATGAGCAGCATTGTGGGAAGACAGCAGGATAGAACTACTGTTGATTTCAAAAGGAATATAAAATTTTATTTCTGAAGAAATATAGATTAAACCTTACAACTAATCTTAGAACTCTCTCTCTCTCTCTCTCTCTCTCTCTCTCTCTCTCTCTCTCTCTCTGTCTCTCTCTCTCTCTCTGATGCTTCTATTGTTGTAAAGTTTGGTTAGTAGTCAGTTTGGTTTGGTTCTCTGCCCAAGCTTCATCATGTTTAATGTTAATGCTCTGATTCTTTGTATCACTGCATTGATATAAAATGGTCATACAGACCCCCATACAGACCACACTACACATTTATTTGTTTTATCTTCAAAACAATCAAATAAAAGAACATACCACCATTTTAACTTGTGATTAACCGTAATCCGTATCTACAGAGTACAATGGGTTACAACATGTTTATTGCAGCTTATTTTCTCACAATAAAACAAGCATCAGAATATAAAAAAAGGTTATATAAAAATATGTGGTCTATTTGTTCTTCAAAATTATTTAATCGTGCTACCGATCTACTCCATAAATTCTTCTTGGTATAGCAGTTCTGTTTCTCCAAAGAAGGCAGCAATCTCCCATTTGTGGGAAGCATGTAGGTTTAATATGTTCTGTTTCCTGGTGTGATACTGAAATTTTGAACCTAAAAACACTTGTAATGGTTTGCTAGTGTGAGAAGAATGAACTGTTTTCACTGTCTGATAGTTTTTGTAATGAGTTTATCTGTTACTGTGTTAACTCATTAGCTGCATTTTTACACCTATTCCTGGTTAGTCTGCTTGTTACTGGCACTTGATCAGTTTTTATATATTTCTCTATGTGTCACCTATCAATAAAAATGCAGTTGTATGTTCAATGTTTTCCTTTGCAAGTAGAAATTCTATTAATAAAGAAGATATCTATGTCATTGCTAAAATAAGTCTTATTTATGTTCTGTAAATTTCACATTTTCTTTGAATTATTAAGAAAAAAGGAGAGGAAACTATCTATTGCACTAATAAAACTACGCTTTCATATACTGTACATGAGATGAGTATAATTTGATGTCCTGATTTTGCATTAAAACAAACCTGTGTGTGTGTGTGTGTGTGTGTGTGTGTGTGTGTGTGTGTGTGTGTGTGTGTGTGTGTGTGTGTGTGTGTGTGTGTGCGTGCAAGCATGTTTGTGTTTCTCACAGAAATTACCACTGAAAAGCTCTCTCTGTGGACCTGAGCAGCCAGCTGGCCATGGTAGCTAGTGCTGCACTGGGGCTGGAGGGTCCACACTGGCAGAGGAAGGGCAGCTGTGGGGCAGAAAGGACTGGCAGCACCAAGCCTTTGGGGGAGGGGGGCATGAAGGTGCAGTGGAGCCCAGAGAGCAGTCACAGAGCTCAGCTGGGCAGCCCTGGAGGCCCTGGCTCTGGAGGGCACCTCACTGCTTCGGCCCCACCGCTGTCATCTTGACCCACTGACTCCCCGTAGATCTTGGAGCCATGCCAAGCCGTAATGGCAGCCTGCACACAAAGGCACTCTGCCAGTGTCCTGCTGCGAGTCTGTGACTGGCAATGAATATAAATCAGCTGCATACGCGTGTACGTGAGTGTGTTTGAGTGTGCGCACGCGCAAATGTGTGTTTCTGTGCTGGTTGTGTCTTAGTCCATTAATCTACTGAAACTAGATATATGTGTGTATCATTGTGAATGTCATTGTAGGACAATGTTTGGTGGTTTTTAAAGACGATGGGGTTGAGAGGGGCATGTAGGCATCCAGGTATCACCCGCATCTGAAAGTTTCCATAAAATAAAATGACACAAATACAAGTAAAATTAACCTGGGAGATATAAAATATTCAGTTGCAAAAATAGTAAAAAAAAATAGTACTGAATTAATTACATCATTAAATAAATTAATTAGATCACTGGATCGTTTTATTTCAATTCATCACAAAGGGTAACACCATAGCATAAACAGCATCTATCAACATCCAAGCTGGAATGTTTGGCTGTTTTTCCTGCTGTGAGACTACAGTGATCAGTGGTTAGAGTAAAAGCTGATTAGGCCTGAAAAGTAAAGATGTGGAACCTGAAATTTGCAGTTGTTGCATTCCAGTACATACAAAATGTTCCTAACAAAAAATAAAAACTGGGTAATTTAGTTTCTTTTCCATGTGGTCTACATAGGTCCTAATTATTGTCATGTGAAAAACAATTAGGACCCCTTGGAAACCTTTATTTATTTTTATTTAACATTTTTAAACAAAAGAATTTGATATTCTTTTAACAATATTGAGTGATGAAGGTGATGTAACTGAAGAAATAATACAATAAAACACCCACATTTATAATTACTTAAAAGCAGCACATAATTAGAACATTGTTAGAGAGAGTAGTTTGGAGGAGTCTGTGCAATTTAAACATTAGTTTGGTTTGCTCTTGACTGCTGATGTGAATGGTACCGCCATGACATGATCCAAAGAGAGGCCTTCAGAAAGAAGGTTGTAGATGCTCAGAGGTCTTGAGGGCATTTTAAAAGGTCCAAGAACAATTAGAAATCAGATGTGTCCACTGCAAAATAATTTACAAATGAAACAGCTGCCAGCAAACCATAAGAGTATTAGCCAGATGTTATGACAGCTATCATATCAGATTCATAACACAAATATCACAACCAGTAACAAACAGCAAAACAGTCCTGGTAATCTGCCTATTGCATATTGAAATACGTATGTATGTAAGACTATCCTAAGTAAGATCAACACAAGTTCCTTACTGATGTTTCATACACCTCTATAATCATCTCCTTCAGTGATACCTTGGTCTACATAGTGTGTGTAAACTGACAGAATTAATACACGTACAACAAGCTGCTTAATTACATTCATTTAGGGATTTGGAGGTAAGACAGAAATCATATCACATTTTCCATCAATTTTCTAATAGGTTTGTAGCACTAATTACTTTATTAACTAGTTCTTAAAGTGCTCAAACAATAATAATAATAATAATAATAATAATAATAATAATAATAATAATAATAATAATAATAATAATAAAAGATGTGCATGTAATCATTTGTGGCATTAAAATAGATTTTATTTGATTTCTATGGTCATATTAGAACACCCCTCAGCCAATCATTTTACAGAATCAACAGGATAATATTATTGTTTTTAACACATTTAAATGTTTTTTTGGTTGTTTTGAGGTGTATTTGACTGCTTGCTTGAGGTTTGATTAGTCACACAGGAAAGGAGCAAAGGAAGACATTTTCTTGCAGAAGGGACCTGTTCTTTTCTCATGTCTCTCTTTAGTTGGTTTGTTATTCGCTGAGATTGGACAATTTTGGGAAACTCATCCCAAGAGAATTGCACAGATGTATTTATTTGTCATATATATTAACATAAATTGAAAATGCCAGCTGCATAAAAATGTTCCAGAATGAAATGGCATCTTTTACATTAACTTACAATGAAAGTTAAGAAGGTTAATTTCTAGATTATATTCCATTATATTCATGGTTTAGCTCTGAGGAGGGCCTTCTGCGACAAACATATTCAAACATGCCAGAAAATACATATGTACTGTTATTGATGGAAGGTATTAAAATTATTTTGCATGTATATAATTCATATAAGCCTGTGCTTTATATAATTCTCCACATACTACTTAAGGAGAATCCTTCTTCCTCTTATAGTATTCTATTTTGGAGGTGGGCAACATAAGAATATATTATCTTTATTGTTATTGTAGATATGAAAAGCTCAGTACATAAAGAACACTGTTCAAAGTCACATTTCTTTACAAAAGCATAATTGGTTCTGTTCAGTTCAATGTACTGCAGTGAATGATAAAATTTGTCTGTGTCTGTGTTCCAGTGCATATTGGGAAAACATATTATTCTCATTTATTTTCATATTTATTTATATTTACTGTCGACTGAAAACCATGTATCTCCAAAATGGTGGTTTTACAGGAGAAAGCACAAAATGTCTCAACTTTGAATGGCACTTATTGTAAAATAAGAGTAATTAATAGTCAATACAGCGCAGCATTATTCATCTGTGAATCCAGAATACTTTACACAGTGTACCGAGCAGCCACAGGGTTCAAACCATACAGAAAATTAAAAACAGACAAAAATGGAGATACATTGTTTTCATTGGACAGCAGCAAAATAAAGATATGATATAATATTTTTATATTAAATACATATAATCTTTTTACAATATTGCCAACCCCTACTTTACTGTTGAGTGCCTCAGAATAGTTACTCATCCTCATACCACCATCGTTATTTTCCAGCTTCACTTCAGTTACTTTAACTTCACAGGGAGCTTTTTGTTGGGCTGGAACAATAAACACATCAAGCAAGCAATGTGCATCAACCATTGATGAGTAACCATTCTCTTCCCCCCTTTACCTAATACTGTGATTCACCCAGATGGGTGTGTGTGTGTGTGTGTGTGTGTGTGTGTGTGTGTGTGTGTGTGTGTGTGGTGTGTGTGTGTGTGTGTGTGTGTGGTATGAGTGATGCGATGGTGTTCTATTGTGAATATAGTTGATACGAAATTAATTGTGTGCAAGTTTGTGTTCTTTGTGTTGGGTGTGTGTGAGTGTGTGCATGTGTGTGCCTGTGTGTGTGTGCACTCCTGGAGTGTTGGCCTGAGGCCCAATGCTGCGTCTCACAGATAAAGCCTGCAAACTTCTGAAAGCCATGCTGTGAGTGGGCCCTCTCTATCACCGTGGCAACCCCGGAACATTCCCGTGGTTTTCCTTTGCCACCTCTTTTGGGCTTTCATCATGGCACTGAAGAGATTGCCTGCCCATCCCCCCTCTAAACACACACACACACACACACACACACACACACACACACACACACACACACACACACACACACACACACACACACCATTCCTCCTCCCTTTCTCCATCAAAAACTCCTCAATATGAAAATAAAGAAACTGTTTGCCCGATCCAGAGGAAAGAGGCAGAGAAGGAGCATAAGCTTTTTTAAAGTAGAGCTTAACAACTCAGCATGACACAGCACACATGAGAGCACTCCCTCAGTTCAAATCAAGTGCTTTTAGATTATTTCTACTCCATTTCAACTCCACAGAGACTCTGTAAGATGGTGCAGCTGAAATTCACTTCAAGCGAAGGTGTGTGTGTGTGTGTGTATGGGTGGGTGTACTTGTGTGTCCTTGCAATCATTTGTCACAATCCTAATTTCATTCCCCACCAACACCTCCTTCAAATGAGAATACTCAGTGTAATGTGCTTGTGCAGTGAATCTGGATAGAAAGCATTACAAGTGTGAAATAGTGTCTTCCCATCCGCCGTGGTTTGGAGGTGCAGGGGAGTAATTGTAGCCAGTTTTCCTCTAGTTTCTCTAATGGCTCCTTCTTGTGCTGGAGCCTGCCTTCCCATGATCTTTTTAACTCTGTGAGTTTTTCTGCAGAACAAGTGCCCTTCTCCATTCAACCTGGGGTGACCCCAGACCCTTCTCACACCCCCTCTCCTCTTTACCCATCCCTTCCCCAGGCCCTTCATCCACCTTCTCCATCTTTCCCAAACCTCCTCTATGCACCTGAGCAGTGTGTGTGTGGCAGGCCTCACCAGTACAAACTGGCACATTTACCTCATAGCTCCACAGATCTTCACCAGTAGAAGTTCTAGTTCTTCAATACAACTTATTATTGTTACTGTTTCAAGTTTATTGAAACAAGTGGACAAGAGATGTGGAAAGTGTGATTTATATACTTTCAACAGATAATTACAACGAGTTTGTATGTAGCATGGTATATTTTACTACTTACATCTGGTTAACCTTTAGAACCCTAGGCCAAATTTGTGACATGATTTCATAGTTTGACATCTTTATTCAATATTTATTCACTATTCACTATTAAAACTATAGACAGTCGCACATGTTTGATATTATGGTATCTTCACCTCAGGTTGTCATCTGAGGTGAATTTTACCATGTTTTGATAAAAAAATTGTACTTGCCCCTACATTTTTTTTAATGATCTTATAAGAGTTAAAAGACTTTGGAAAGAAATGATCTTTTCCCAATGCCAACTGAATACTAAAGCAAAACAAAAGTACAGCTCTAATTTTAGATTCAGCCCCTAAGCCCTAGGCTTTTACTGTTATTACTTAGAATCAAAGATCTTTTTATCTACTATGATTAAAAAAAGTGCAAGTATGTAGTTACAGTACTGAGGAAAGAAAATCTGGTTCATCAGGACAGTTTTTTTAAAGTATGTTTCCCTCAAACACAACTCAACACCCCTGTTTCCCTCTTTCTCATCCTTTTGCGGGATTATTCACAGTTCGGGAAGACTTCAGACAGCGTGACCTATTGTTCAGAGGCTGTGCCTTTGACCCGGTGGCTGAGCAGGGGCATTCCCTCTCTTGTCCCCCTCGTTATAGCTAGCCCCTCTAGTTAGGTGTCGCAGCCTCCCCTCTCTGTTCCTCATTGTTAACCCTCCGCCCAGGCCCCGCACCCTGCCAGGGCGAAGCTATGAGGTAATGTTTACCGAGCGAACCCCTGATCACTCTGACAGCCTCTCCTCACTGCTAATTAAAAGATTCTCTAGCAGCCAGCAGCAGCAGAATGACAAGCTAAGCCCTGTGTGATGTTCAAAGTAAAAGAGTGAGAACTACAGTAGAAAAAGGGAGGGGGGAGGGATTAAGAGATAGAGAAAGAGTGTGTGAGAGATGGGGAGGGAGGAGAGGTGGGGAGAATGAAAGCAGTAAATGAGGGAAAGTGGTTAAGCATGTCAAAAATATAGTGCCAGCAGGAGTTTCAGTTTTTTAAATATACACTGTTTTCTACAGTGCATCCGGAAAGTATTCACAGTGCCACTTCTTGCACATTTTGTTATGTTAATCTATTTTTGCCTCAAATTCCTGCAATATAATACCACAATGTCAAAGTGAGAAAAGTTTGTTTGGAATTTTAGCACATTTATTAAAAATAAAACACAAAAATGTAACTTGTACATAAATGTAAACACAGCCTTTGCTCAATACTTTTTTGAAAGTCTTTTTCAGGATGATGCTACAAGCTTGGCACACCTGTTTTGGGAAGTTTTCCGGCCCTCTTGCAGAACTCCTCCACTTCAGACTGGATGTGGGTATCGAAGCATAGTCTCCAGAGATCAGGTTCATGTCTGGGCTCAGGATGGTTCTCCTCTCTCCACAAAGCAACGTTGGAGCTATTCACTGTTAAACTATAGGAGACAGTCACACATGCTCGATATTATGGCATCTTCTGAAAATAACATATTATTTTTCAGGAGCATCCTAGCCTACTCAATTTTGTCTTCATTTGAGGTGAATTTTACCATGTTTTGATCAAAAATTGTACTTTCCCCTACGTTTTTTATTATTCTTTTTTTTGCAATGATTTGTTATTCATTCAGCCCACTCAAAAAAAGCGAAAGCAAACATTCCCCCTCCCCTCCTTCATTTTCATTTATAACCAAGATCTGGGTTAGTGACATCATTAGCCCCACCCCTCTGGCTAATCAGTAGTAGTCTGCTTGCAGGTGGAACATGTACATGTGGACAGAGCAGGACATGGGAAGGCTCCTTGGATTTAGTTGGAAACCAGTGAATCTTAGCTGTTATTGGAGCTGGATTACTCATTGATAATTCATCAATTTTTAATTGACAAGCCTTAATTAGTTATTATGATATATAACCTATAGTTGTTCAGTATGATGCTACTTGTAAGCTTGCAAGCTTGGCACACCTGTTTTAGGGAAATTTCTCCCATTCTTCTTTGCAGAACCTCCATCAGACTGGATGGGGTAGGTCGATGCATAGGCACTTTAGATAGCTCCAGAGATATTCAATCAGGTTTAAGTCTGGGCTCTGGTCGGTTCTCCTCTCTCCACAAAGCAACGCTGGAGCTCTATCAGTTTGGACCACTGTTCTTGGTCTCCTGGGACCTTAAATAAACAGGTGTGGGCCTTTCCATATCATATCCAATCAACTGAATTTATCACAGGTATCCAATTAATTGTAGAAACATCTGAAGGATGATCAGTGGAAACAAAATGAACTGAGCTCCATTTTGAGAGCCATGGCACTGGCTGTGAATACATATATACTGCTATACATTTCTACTTGTCATCACAGGAAAAATACATTTAATCCATTTTGAAATGGATTTTGGCTGTGAAGCTGCACTATAAATGTTAACTACTAATGTCTACATTCAGCTACTTAAAGTTGTAATCATTGCTGACAGAGATGTGCAAATACATACCCATACCCACTGCTTGTTTAGCAGACATTCCAAGCGTATGGGCTAGGAGGGCTTGAAATTCCACCTTCTTTCTCTGTGCTCTCTGAATAATAATTCTATCCAATACTTGGTAGGAATGAGCTGGTGAATTCAAGAAAAGGTGTACTGATGATCATTCAAAATTCTGAGAATGCAATGAAATATAGAAATATAAAAGAAAGACTCCTTCATTATATATATATATATATATATATATATATATATATATATATATATATATATATATATATATATATAAAACCACTGTATAAATATAGTGTATATGGTATGTGTGTATATATTACTTAATAGACTGATGTATGGACAAAGGCCCAGAGAGAGAGAGAGAGAGCGAGAGAGAGAGAGAGAGAGAGAGAGAGAGAGAGAGAGAGAGAGAGAGAGAGATGCAGAAATGTTTGGTTTCAGACCAGTCTTAACAGATGTCAGTGTATCATGAGCCTGAAATATTTCTGCCACTGAAAGCACTCACTTTAATGCCAGTGTGGTCTTATCAACTGTGGTTATACGCAAAACAAAAACACACGTGCGCACACACACACACACACACACCACACACACACACACACACACACACACACACACACACACACACACACACACACACACACACACACACACTTACACACACATACACACACACAAACACAAGGAATATTCCCTGGAGGAGATGTGAGGAAGACGGGATGAGAGGGAAAGGAAGGCGCACGCCTGCGAGACAGAAAGAGGAGTGGAGCGACTGACACCGCTCTCTGCATCGCGGCCTGCTAGATATTTTTAAAATGTTGATGCCTGGAGCTCAGACTCACTCTGCACAGTTCATCTGGAGTTTCAGCAGGAAACTGCACAGCCATCTAAAGCAGTGCAGCAGCCATTCAGACAACAAGTGCAAAGACACAGAGCACGCTAATTTGACTTATTTATACATACAGCCTGCATCAATTGTAAACCTTAGAATTCTTAGTACAGCTGTTATATGATTTTCCAGATGTGTATTCAGGCCCACCTGTTTTAAACTACTGTATGCCAGAACTTGGATTCACACCTATTGTTACTGTCTTACAAAACCTTAGTATCTCTAAAATGGCAACTTCACAGAAGGAAACTTTCAATGGGAGGAAATGTATAAAACCACAGTCATTCATTATAGAAAATGGACATAATGTAAAGAATAACTGCCAGATTAAAATGTTTTAAAAATATATTTCAAAAAGTGGTTTTCATGTGATAGTGACCACTGTTATACTAAAGCCTTTTTATACTGTTACAATTACACTACATTTCATGATAAAATGATCAGCAGAGACTGGTGCAAAATTACTTGGAATAGCATTTGGTTAACTTCCATAAAAATATGAATGTTTTCCCTTTGCTTATAAATTCACCATTCGAAATATACAAGGTGCAGGCCTGAGTAGTGACAATGCCTCACAAATGGCATGCACATGGCATGGGGGGGGGGGTCACTGTGTGAACTGATGAAACCGAATAGAATGTAAATCAGGTGCTATAGTTTTCACAGTGACCAGATCCTAATCTAGATCTAGTTGCTGGTAACTGGTAGCTCAGCTGGTAGTCACAGCTAAATCTAGTCACTAGATCAACCAGTCCTACTAAGACAGAAGACAGGTTAGCCTTGTTTATCTATGTGTACTAAATATAGTTCAACAGACAATGTTACAAAGCAACCGGTTTAAATCTAAACTTAACCTAACCCTTACCCTACTCTTAACCCTAACCTTACCGAGCAGATAACCTTATTCTAACCCTGACTTTAACCATGACATAAACATATTCTAACCTAAACATAACCCTTAACCTAGCCTTAGCCAAAGCAGAATGTGACCATTTTCTAACCATTTTTTGCATGCGTTTCTTTCTTTCTTTCTTTCTTTCTTTCTTTCTTTCTTTCTTTCTTTCTTTCTTTCTTTCTTTCTTTCTTTCTTTCTTTTAAGAAGTGTGTTGATGCTGTATTCTCAGTTCTTCTTTGAGTACATGGCAATGTGTGTGTGTGTGTGTGTGTGTGTGTGTGTGTGTGTGTGTATATATATGTAAATGTTATTTCATTTATATCATTTATACTCCATTTATACTGTGTTGCTGACAAACACATATTTATTTAGCTCTGCACAGGAGCTGGGAAGCCAATATAATAGAAGTCTATGTCATCCAAAAGGACTTTATAGCCCCACTGAGTTAGAACTAAAGGAGACATGTCCTGGAGAAACAGTGCAAAATATTTTGGTGATTTTCTTTTCTTCCGGATGAATTGCTAATGTTCTTCATTAGTCTTTAAAAAGCAAGGCTGCTCAAATTAGATGAACAAATATATCATCTCTAGTCTGTTTTCTGTCAATGTCCTAAACATGACCATTCTCTCAAAGAGTAAAGTGAAGAAGTGATGTTCATTGAACTCAACTGAGCAGAGTCACTGCAAGACAGAGAAGATGCCTAAAGAAGGATCAGAGAAGGATCAGAAAACACACACACACACACACACTCACACACACACACACACACACACACACACACACACACACACACACACAGTCTCTTTGAGCAGACAGACGGAAGATGAAGCCCCTGAAAAAATAAAAACTACTAGCATGCATTATGCTTATGAAAGGGGTAAGTGTAATCTTATAGAGGGGATTGTGTGTCAGTGTGTCTGAATTAAGAGGGCTCTGAACAGACATAATTAAGTGCAACCTTATTAGAAGGAAACTCATTATGATGGTAATTACAGTACAACTAGAGCAGTCACCTGCTATATCATCTACTTATTATGACCATCCCTTCTCCTTTTATTCACTCTATTGCTCTCATCACAGCCAGCTACTCTATAGTTGTAGCCGCTGCTTTCCAAGAACAGAGTCCTATTTTGAGCTGTTCAAGTTACTGCAGAGAAGATGGCCACTGACAAAATATCTAAGCAAAAACAAAAACAATGATTTTGTTATGTTCTCAGAGCAGATTCATTGTTGCATTTCCAAAATTTATTTGAATGTATGTTAATATAATGGAATTCTAACCCCATATAAACTGATTTTGCATGTCGGTAGCTTCCTTCTGTTTATCATGAACTATCACAAACATGTTCTGAAAGCATTTTTAAGGTGATAGTCTGTTTTGGGTTTCTGGGTTTCGGGGATCTGAGGATTACAGCCCTCTCTGGTGAGAATGTGTTATTGCACTGAACAAGTGGAAGACTAATTTTAAAACCTCCATCATTGTGTGGTCTCATTTCAGAATGAATTAATCTGAAGACTGTAAGTGTACTGAGTATTCAGAGTGGAGAAATCAGAGAAAGCTCAGTCAAACTCACTGAAGAAAATTTCTATAGCTTTAGCTTTGTCATTTTTATCAGTACAATAACTGTATCCACAATCCACAGTTCATTTGATCAAAATGTATTAATTTATTATAAAATGCCCTTACAATGAACACAGCTAGAAAATGAAATATGGGAAAATGGAGTCTCAAGGTTTTCACTGATGTGAAGCAATATAAAAATAATTGTGTTTGTTTGTTTGGCCTATTTGCAAGAAAAAAGTCAACTTAGCTTCACTTTTAAATCTTTTCAGATTTCAGACCACAGAGCTCGTGACACCATTCAGAAACCAACCCAGTGTTTATCCTGGTTTTAGGATGGATTCTCATGCGCTCTCCTGCTAGTTTTCTTCAGGTCTCAGCAGCAGGACAGATGCTCAGCAAAAAGTGCTGGATCCTCTTTCAGAGGTGGTGCAGATGACATAAGTATGTAGAGACATGATGTATCCAGAACAACTTGAGAGAAAACCTACCAGACCACTGTATTTTTAGAATTACTAAAATATACCTTGCCATTTTGGAGACTTTCAAAACCAGTTGTCTAGCCATCATAATCAGGTCCTTGTTAAAGTGTCTCAGATTTGTATACTTTCCCAATTTTCTGCTTCCAACACATCAACTTCAATCAAGAACTGTTCACTTACATGTGCCACTGTAATGAGATTATCAATGTTATTCACTTCACCTTTTGGTGGTTTTTAATGCTGTGGCTGATTCATGTGTATTGATTGGCCTGGCTGTAGTTGTAATGGTAATGAGAAACAATTCAGTATATTTGTGTTTGACATTGAGGCAGTGCTCCCTGTCCTCTTTTTTCTTACAGTGAAGACTGCTCCTTAAGATTGGCCCTTTATGAGTATGCCCTTGTCTTCCTTTATGATATGGAGAGAGAGGGAAAGTGGATGAGAGAGAGATAGAGAGCTTTCCCAGCATGAGCCAGGTCCTATCCATAGCCCCCTGCAGACTGTTTATAACCACCATCTCAGGGGGAGGCAACTGCATCAGAGGAGAGAGGGAGAGAGAGCGAGAGAGAGAGAGAGAGAGAGAGAGAGAGAGAGAGAGAGAGAGAGAGAGAGAATGATGAGAAATGTGAAGAAGAGGGAGGAAGTCATCAAAGAGAAAAAAGGAGTGAGTGGAGGAGAGAGGCGAGAGAGAATACAAATAGATGGCAGAGGCTGGAATGGAAAAAGAATTAGTAAACGAGATTGGAACATAAGACAGAAAGAACAGAAGGGGGATCTCTTATCCTCTCTCTCTCTCTCTCTCTCTCTCTCTCTCTCCCTCTCTCTCTCTCTCTAGTGCTCTTTCTCTCTCTATCCATGTTCCCTTGTGGGCATAAGGAGGGGGTGGCAGTGTGGTCTCTTGTGGTACATATTTATGTACTTCATTTTGGGATTTATCAATCATGCTGTTCAGATGGCTAAACACAGCATTTCACTTAGCAGTGTCTGTTTACAGTAATTATTGAGAGCACATTAACAAAGTTGGAGTCCACAGGTCATAAGCATCTACACAAATGTCTACATATGAATTTGACATTCAGGTAGATACACAAGCAACAGGCTGAACCAGATAAAATACCGATTTATGCCTGTTGAGTGGTTAAAAAAATTGATGTGACTCTTAGCTTAGATATACAGAGTTTGAGTAGATGAAACACAAGTATTGGGAATACTTATTTCTAGAGTAAGTGTTTGTATTCAGCCATGGCTGTCACTAGAGATTAAAAAGTAGGGCGCTAAGCATTCACTAGGGGAGTCTAGGAGTAACCACTGAGGGGGGAAAAGGTCAGCATTATAAAACAGGCAATACTTAAAAATGCATTTAAATTAAGATATAACAATTTGGAGAAATTGTCTGAAATCTAAAGATGTACAGATCAAGCAGTGATATAACCAATGTAATATCAGTAATGCACTGTAATGTCAGTGTATGTTGGTGAGTAAGAGCTTATAAAATGAAAATCACTGTCTGGTGTAAACAGTGATCAATAGCTGTCCTTCTTTTAGATCACTAACCTCCATCAAACCTTCTCCTTCAGTCCAAAATGGTCAGTCTCATATACAGTGCAACTGGAAAGTATTCACAGCACTTCACATTTTGTACATTTTCTTATGTTACTGCATTATTCCAAAATTGATTAAATGATTTTTTTCCACTCACAATACCCCATAGTGATAAACTGAGATTGTTTGAAATCTTTGCAAATTTATTAAAAATAACACATAAAAATAGAACTTGTACATAAGCATTCACAGCTTTTGCTCAATAGTCACTCCTTTGTAATAGCTCTGTACATAGCAGCTGTCATCTTTCCCTCAATCCTGAATAGTCTTCCAGCTCCTGCTGCAGAAAAACCTTCCCCCAGCATGATGCTGCCACCACCATGCTTCACTGTATGAATGGTATTGGCAAGATGATACGAAGTGCCTGGTTTCCTCCAGACTGGAGGAATGCTGGGCATTGAGAGTCTGAGAGTCCAGACAGGCTGTCATGTGCCTTTTACCGAGGAGTGGTTTCCATTGGGCCACTGTACCATACAGACCTGATTGGTGGAGTGCTGCAGAATTGCTTGTCCTTCTGGAAAGTTCTCTTCTCACCACTGAGCAATGTTGGAGCTCTGTCAGAGTGACCACTGGGAACTTGGTCACTAAGGCCCTTCAACCATGATCACTCAGTTTGGCCAGGTGACCAGCTCAAGGAAGCATCCTGGTGGTTCCAAATTTGTTCTCTTTACGGATGATGAATGCCACTGTGCTGATTTGGACCATCTCGATATAATCTCGTCTTGGAGGTCTACAAACAATTGCTTAGACTTCATGACTTGGTTTGTGCTCTGACATGCATTGTCTACTATGGAATCTTTCATAAACAGGAGTGTCCAATCAACTGATTTCACCAAAGGTATACTCCAGCCAAACTGTAGAAACATCTGAAGGATGATCAGTGTAAGGAAGATGCACCTGAGCTCAATTTTGAGTGTCATGACAAAGGCTGTGAATACTTGTACTTGTTTTATATTTGAGTTTTATTTCTAATACATTCTCAAAGATTTCAAACAAACCTTTTTCACTTTGTCATAGTGGGGTATTGTCTGTAGACCTTTGAGGGAAAAGCAATTTAAACCATTTTGAAATAAGGCTGTAACATAAAATGTGCAAAAAGTGAAGCAATGTGAATACTTTCTAGATGCATTGTTCATATACATGTATCTTCATATATAAGTAGAGGAATAAAATTAAGTTATAATCAACTATTAATCTAATATAAACAAGTTTTCATATATTTAAATATACAATCATAAATCATTATAAGCTATTCATTCATATCTGCCCTAAATACCACTTTGCTTGTATGTCCCATACCCCTTGAGACCGTAACAGGGAAGCAAACTCTGATGATTTGAGATGGAGTTCGGAGTAGATTCTGGGTAGGTATGTGAAGCCAAAGCCCCCCAGCGAGGTGCAAAGAAAGAGATAAGAAAGGAGGTGATGGGAAGGTGAAGGGTGAGAAGCTGTTCAATGCAATGGTGTGGTGGAAGTGAGGGGTTATATAGACTGAGTTTGAGGAGATTGGGGCATGGACCATCTCCTAAAAAAGCAAGGATAAAACTCCACAATGTTCATTGCATAAACTGTTTAATTGGCTTTTTAAGTAGATTAACTTTACCTTCATCACTCATCAGGTTTCCTCTGCTAGCATAATGCTATTGCCTCTACTCCATTAGTGATTTTTCATTTTGGTTAATTAAAGAATGTAAATGTAAATAGTATATGCTTTTTCTCTTCTGAAAATACACAATACTGTCGTGAAATTACACAAAGCATATACTCACACAGACACCTTCTCATTCATGCAGAGAGAAACAGAGCAGTGTGGTGCTCAGCAAACTGATTTCCTCTTTTTGTTAAAGGGCAGGACTTTACCTTCAACTAGAAAGCTGATGACTCTTTTTGTTGAAGGGTGTGACTTTTTCCAAATATACTGAAGTACTGCACGTGTTGAGCACCAGAACAAGAGTTTTTGTAGGAAGCAGCACCTCTGCAGGTTGCTGTCTCAGTATTGCATTACATTGTGTTTATAGAGAGAAATAGCTCAACTGAATAAGAGAGAATAAATAGGAAAAACTACTGACAATTTAAACAAATATTAATTCATGTGTGTTTAACATTTAGGAGGGGCTATAGCTCCCCTAAAACAGATCTAATAAAGTCCATGTATTCAGCCTATGTTACATTTTGAAAGTAATGAATGTTCTGAGAAAACTGATAAATCATTGTGATGATTATTAAGTTAGCTCTGTGTTATTGAGCTCTACTGAAGCATGGGTAGACTGATAAATCCTTGTGCTGATCAGTTATTTTTCTCAGTGTTGCTGAGCTCTGCTAAAGTATAAGTAGACTGATAAATCATTGTGCTGATTGGTTATTTATCTGTGTTACTGAACTCTACTAAAGCATGAGTAAACTGATAAATCACTGTGCTAATCAGTTATTTATCTCAGTAACACTGAAAGCAGAGGTTTTCCTCTCCTAATCTGAATATACATTTTCAAAAAAATTTCTGAATATGTAACGTTTGTGTATTATAAAGGAATATGTTACTAATTAGAAAACAATTAGGAAAGTGCTGTCATAACTACTCTTTTCTCGTGAACTCTTCCAAGATATTGGAATCTAATTTATGTTCTTTTAAATGCAAACCTTTAGAAACAAAATCATGAACCATCATTGAAAGTGAGGCAAATAAGGATATTTTTTGGTGTTGCCCCAACAAAACCTTTTTGGAATTTAGGGAGTAGGCCAACCTGTAAAAAACACTGCCAGCAATAGTCTTTCCACCATGAAGAAAGAGTGAAATAATAAATCAGTAGGCATTAATATAAACACTCCACTCTCCATTTTCAACTGCTGTTAGCTCACAGCCCACTGAAAGTTTATTAGACATTTACAATACATTTTAATTAAACACAAAGGTGTAATTTTAAAGAAGGACCAGCATTGATGCCTCCGAGTGGCAGGTGAGGAGAATGAGAATGTTATTGTTGCTGCTTATGACAAGAGCAGATTCACTTAGTTCTAGAGGACAGCAACCCTGTAAAAACATCACAAAATTTATCAGCCTGTAAATAATGGTGCACGCACACACACAAACACACACACACACACACGCACACACACACACGCACACATACCAGCGGAGTCTCCTACTGTCTGTTGGCACAGTAGCAGTGTTATTTGACAGAGAAGTGGTGCTGGCTAATTTCCCTCAGCCGCTCTTTTTCTTATCATGACAGTGTGGCCTCACAGCTAATGGCATGTTTTAATTAGCCCTTAGTCCCCCATGTTCCCCTGTCAGAGATACGGCAGGAGGAAATCCCTCCAGACCTTACTCACATTACAACACTGCTACCGCCTCACTTGCTCTGCGTATACAGCTCACTTCTGTATAGTATACTCATACACACTGTACATACAGTACACATTCAGTCATGTGTTCAAGTTCAGTTTAAAAACGTACCTTTTCTCTAAGGCGTTCAAGCCCTTATCAATATCAGATATTCAGTCATCTTTCCTGCCTTGCCTTTCTTGGTTTTGGCACCACAGCTTTTTCCACTTGTGTTTTATTGTTGGTCTGCTTTTGTCTGTGTTTGTCTGTTTCTGTTTATTCAATTCTCTGTGCAATATTGACCAGTTAATTGTTAATTTATTTTATTGTACAGCACTATGGCTGAAGTTTTGTCTTTTAAATGTGTTATAATCCCTATTTTTTCTATTTTTCTTTCTGTCAATATATTGTTACTGTCCAGCAGAAACTTTCTATCTCCAAAATGGCAAAAAAAGCTTTAACTTCTTTACACTGTTTACATACAGACCTGCTTTAAGAACTGCATTAGTGTTTTTAAAGCTCTAAAGTGTGCCTCTCTAATTTACATCTCTGTAGTCCACGTTCAACCTCATGTGCTTTAAGACCCTCCAATCAGTTGCTGCTGACCGCTTCACATTCTCAGCTGAAATGTAAAGATGACATATTTCTGTGTAGCTGCCTTAAAACTGTGGAACACACTATCAAATTCATGGTCTGTAAAATTTACAGTAAAATTCTAGCAGTTGTGGTTGCCAGAATTTCACCATAAAATATATGGCCACAATGTATTATGGTATGATATCACAGTTGCAGTAACTGTAGAAATTGTACATTTTATTGTTTTGTTTACAATAAATTACAATAGAAAATCACACTGATGAGCAATAAACTTAAAAACCTTTCTTAACAGAATAGGTAATATCCTATTTAATTTGTTCATCATACTTTTTTACATTTACATTTACTTACTCTTTGGTTTGGTTTCTTCACTGTTTGGTGTTCTCTGATTTACATCTTTGTGGTGTATTTTAAATTGTACAGCACAAATATTTTATTCCAAGTAATTTTGAAGCATTTCTGTTGGTCCACAATAGGAAAAAACTGACACTAATATTGGTAATAAAACCTGACATTGCGATATTTCGTTCTTCTGCAATATATATCTTCTGCGATTTAAAACAAATTTCACCAGAAGTTGCTGATCCAACATATTATGATATTCATAAAGCCGTCTGTGTATGGAGTTAAATAAAACTACCTCTTGTAGATGTATTATGGAAAATGAGATGTAGCATGGTTTAATGTTTTATGTGACACTGCATTTCCTGCAATGATGAAATTATATATTGTGCAGCCCTAGTCCACAACCCCAAAATCAGTGAAAACTGAAGAATAGGGCTGTAAGGTTTTTGCATGGCATTCAAATGACTTATATAGGAGAAGAAGATATTCTATTTATTGGTAAGAATGACTGTATTTTGTTATTGCAGTTTCTACAGGCCGCCACATCACATCAATGTGCATGAAAAGAAGAAAATGCCACTGGAATAAGAGGAAATAATCATCATCTCTACAAGAAATATGTTGTGATCAGCTGCTAGAACAATAAAAAAGAGTTTGTGCTTCGTACTCTTGATGCCACCTCCATTCATTCATGAAAACCACAAAAACACTTGAGGGAGTCAAATCTTCCCCTGATTCTACTTTTCAGCTTTATAACAAAAAACTGTCATCAGGGAAAGTGACCCCTGACCTCAGCTGGCCTATTCAACAATGCCTGAGGCAATTACAGAGCATGGGAAATTAGACTAACACATTCAACTCGCACCTGAGCACACACACACACACACACACACACACACACACACACACACACACACAAACACAAACGCACTGACAAACACAGACATATGGTGCATGTCATATCATTATGTACCTTGTGTGAACATTTTGTGGTCAACAGGTTTACAAAGAAGTTCCACAAAGTTAGATGGAACAAATCTTATTATTTTAAGTACATTAATGTTGAAAAAAAAAGTTTTCTTCTCCACTTCCACTCCACTTGACACTTCCATTTTAGAGATACTTTGATAATGTAAGAAATGTTCCCTCAAAGTTACAATGTTGCTTCTGGTACATAATGGTACCATAACTAAGGGTTTCAAAACCCATGGGCTGGGGAAATCCAGTGGGCCATGAAATACTCTGCAATGCTCTGCAGGCCCATCCTCACAGTATTCCAGGGAGACAGTATTCCATACTGGACCAGTAACGTCTGTTTAAATAATAAAAGTCTACATAGGAAAAAAATGCTTAAGTAAAAATTAAGATATCAATTGTGTTCAATTGTGTTGTGTGTAAATATTATAAACGTTATAAGAAATGCACAAATCATAACATATTGCAGAAGTAAAAAGTGCATATTTGTAGCCTGACTAAATGTTATGTTGTGTTTAGGTATAAAAGCAACACCATTGTTGCACTGATTGAAATATAATGTCAAATGTTTCTTAAGATTTCTTTTTTCATCTCTTTTAACCAAGAGTCCCAAGAGTCACACTTTCATATCCTTAGAGCTTTAATGTGAATAATGAATATAGTTGTTACTAAATAATTACTCTCACAACTAATAAGTGAAGCCCATTTCAGAACAAGTTGTATGCAGGAGAGGGTGAGACAGTGGTATATACATGGAGAGAGATAGAGACAGAGAGAAGGAGGGTGTAGGGGGGGGGGGGGGCAGATTCATTGAGGAATATGTGCTTTGTTGTGATGTAGCCAGGGAGCAGATAAGATGACCAACCTGTTTACAGCTCTGATTGGAATTACACAAGTAGAAAGCATCCCCCCCGCCGAGGTCCAAATGAGCAGGTCCAAAGGACAGGGAGAGCGGTTAAACGCTACTGAGGGGGAGCTCATTATCTGTGAATGGGGGTGATTAATGTGCGAAAATGAGACTCGGCGGGATGCAGCAAGGGGCCACCGCTGCCTCTGACCCCCATTCACACCCAGGCATTCACCCAAGTGCTCCACAGGGAGGGAGCATCGCAACAAACACACACACAATGCTGCCTTTTCTGCGTCTGATCTGCTCTGCGTGTGTATGTGTGTGTGTGTGGGTGGGTGGGTGTGTGTGTGTGTGTGTGTGTGTGTGCTGTGCCCAGACTGAGAGGTTACGTCACTCTGCCAGGAGAGGACAGACAGAGGAGAAAGAGGGGAGGAGATGGAAGCTGCTAAACAGTAATGCAACTCCACCCAGCTGCACTATACTAAAAACAGAACAGCACCACCTGTTGGCTGTTTACAGTTTCAAAAACCCCGCAAAGCTGGGAAAACACACTTTTACTGTAGATGCAATAGAATATAATAGCTTGCATATTTAAGACAGTATAATCCGTGTGTGTTGGTTTGATCCTGGATAAAGACAATGTGAATGTCAAACAGTCATTAACCTCATAATCTGTCAGTTTAACAGTGGTTGAGATTACTGTCTTCTCACCTGTGTGTAAACACAGGCCGTACTGTAACAGAGGTACTGCGGCATTCAGCGAGTGTGGGGAATCGCAGGCTGGTAAATATCTGGCTGTATAAATAGCACAGAAGGTTAATAGGTGGTGGAGAGGAGTGGGGAGGAAGCTCTGGTAAGGTCGAAGGTCAAATGATGAGCGAACACAAAGCCATTACAAAGACAGCACTCAGCTGGGGTCTGTTTGTGTAGGCAGTGCCAGGGTCAAGCACAGAGAGTGACTCACACACACACACACACACACACACACACACACACACACACACACACACACACACAAAGACATTGCCACAAAGACACACAAAGACAGCTTCCTGCTCCCACTGGCACACACACACACACACACACATTCATGAAAAAAATTAACACACACGCACGCACACACACACACACACACACACACACACACACACACACACACACACACACACACACTTTCATTGTCAATAGCTCTTTTTGTATCCTGCATGAAAAAAAGAGGGAAAAAACTCCTTCCATCTCCTTCAGACACCTACAGTAGGTTCTGCAATATGCACTGCAGCATGCACCGAAAGAAACCCACCACAACACACACTCTCACGCACGCGTCTGTTTTCTCCAAGAGTCATGAAGTAATGACCAATTGCTGTGGGATGTGGGCTGACCAAGAGCTGTTATGAAAACAGTATCACTGTGCATCCATTTGCATAATAGCAGGTTCACGAGCCTCTGGTTTCTGCAGTAAACGAAAAGTGATTGACAGGGAGGTGCACAGAGGAGGCAGTGTGGAGGAGGAAGCCCTCATCATACTCAGCATTAACCCAAGAGCTGCATGCATATTAGCACAGAGCAGCAATATGACAGATCAGTGAGGGCACTTGGCGTCAACTATATTTGGGCTTGATTTATTGCAGGGACGCATATCAATTTGGTGGCATAAAAGACACTTTGTCAGCACAGAAAAACAGCAGAACACATTTTCAGAGGCTCAGAAAGAAGACCAACAAGCAGGTGAACCTGTGAAAAGAAAGCTCAGAGGCGCTCACTGTAGAGTTCATGCCAGAGTATTAACTTCCCCCCGTTCTCTCAGAGCGCGTGGTCATTGCTAATAGCCTTCTCTGGAGAGACGACTGACTAATCGCTAAGTAATCAACAATGTTGTCAGATTGGTCTCCCACCGCGTCCATGGCAACGTGTCAGACACAACAGGCTAGCTAGAGGTTTTGGCTCAGGTTCCAAAAGCCTGCTTCCACTGCACCCAGAAGGCTTTGAAACGGCAAAAACCATGAGGCTTTGGATCCAAGCCCATGTCTGTGCAGCTAATCCGCTAAATAAGGGACCCCATGCCAGGGGCCAGGGACTGAACATGGAGCCACATGGCATTGTGGCATAATGTGCAGGGCTGAATCCGCCACAGAAGACACTGAAAAAGAGATAATGACTTTGTACATATGTACAGAGATTAGGTACACAGTAGGACTGTGCTGTGCCCATGTAAAAAATAAATAATGAAATAAACAAACGCTTTGAATGTGCTGTGGAGTGGGATAATCGCAGAATAGATCAACGCTGAGATGTAGGACCGAAGATCCAAATTAGAGTGATAAATTAGTTCCACAGTGTGGTCTAGACAGTGGTATTGTGGAGGTGAAAACCAGCCAATAGGCTGGAACTTCATTTCCCAGAGTGCCTCAATAACAGCTCAATGGGCAGTTCAATAACAGTTTAAATTCCTATGAAAAGAGACAATACACCATTGCGGTCCAGCTAAAGAGACTTTAGTGGTCAATACTTGGAAAATATTGAAGTTGAATCATCGCTGTGCTTGTGTCTGACTTTCTGAGTTCATATTTTGTTTTTCAGTGTGTTTGCATCACTTTGCATCATACCTCCCTGAACTGTACACTGAAATATTGCTCATGCATTGTACGAGCGTGGAGTCACCTCCTAATGGAAACTGACAGAAAATGTACAAATATACAGCAGGATCTGCATGAGAGAGGGAGACAGACATACAGGTGAGGAGATACACACACAGACACACACACACACACACACACACACACACACACACACACACACACACACACACACACACACACACAGCAGTCCTGGGAATTCATGCCGAAAACCACAATTTCCTGCTGCTCCGACATGCATATTTCCCCAGTCCCACTGCAACCCTACAGGGAATGAGAGACAGGCAAGAGAGAGAGATAGTGAGTTATGTAGCCAGTGTGTGTGTGTGTGTGTGTGTGTGTGTGTGTGTGTGTGTGTGTGTAGGTGTGTGGACTGCAAACTAAGTCTTAGTTTTATCTCTTACACTAAACTTAGTTTTTTTTTTACACAAAAATAGATTTTATTTGGTACTAAAATATACCCACGTGTAATCTGACATGCATGAGAATTGGTAGATAGGTTTGATATTGTGAGAGATGCAAATGATTCAAATTTTTTGTTTGGTCACACATGTCCTACACTGACTATATAAGGTTGGTTGTGTATGCTTTCCAGTCTGACTTGTGTAGTTGTGTTGGTAGCATCATTTGGCAAGCAAAATATGACTCAGAGAGGAGTTAGAAAGCAATTTGAGCAGCGGGAAGAGTTTGAGAGGGGTTGCATTATAGGGCTCCAGGAAGTGGGATGATCTTATTGACATGCTGCACACCATACCGAATGCTTGGATATTACCACAGCACACTGTTAGCAGCAGTGGATAGAAAAAGGAACTAACCAGTAATATGAAGGATCTGGGAGACATACACAAATAGTAATAGTGTCATACCAGACTGTTATGGAGTCATTCAAAATGGCAGGGGGTCATTTTTAATTTTTTCTTGGTAGTCATGACCAACAAATCTGTAGCCTATGTAGAAGCACCTTGGTCAGTGCCATGCCAGACCTATCCCCCATTAAAAACAACTTGATTACCAGCTACATGGGATGATTTTTCGCAGGATACCTTTAAGAACCCCTACAATATGCCAAGGCATCCGCATATAACATTAGCAAACATGGTGGCCCAATGTCTTTCTGAGAGTAATTTACATTAACTGTCCTTTTACATGTATGCTCTTTTCTGGAGTGAGTTACAAAAGTGCTTTGCTTTTCACTCAGAAACTATTCTTAGTTAGTTTGTAGAGGCTAGAATCTAGAAATACCTCAAGCTTAGATGCTGCAAAACAGTTTGGATACCTTGAAACCCACAAGATACTGTATAATTATATGCCTTTAATGAGTTAAATGCCTTTGAAAGAGCAAGTGACTCAGTGAAGCTGTTTGGACTCCCAGGGGAAGTTCATTCCACCACTTTGGTGCCAGGACAGAAAAGTCTGGTTGCTTGTCTTCCATGCATCTTGAAGGATGGTGGATCAAGATGAGCTATATGCTTTATGCTCGAGTGCTCTTGGTACAGATCGGGTTTTGACCATTGCCACCAAGTATCGAGGGGCTGGCCCATTTTTGGCTTTGTAAACCAGCATTAAGGTTTGGAATCTAATACAGGCAACTACATCTAACAACATTTTAGATGTTGGATGATCACCATGCCTACTTATTCTACTATTACTCACCAACTCATTCCAAAAATATTGGACAGAGCACCATCACTCCAGAGAACATAGTTCCACTGCTCCATAGCTCAATGCTGGGTTTTTTTCTACCCATTTAGTCCAGGCCTGGTAGCAGCCAAACGCATTCATTAAATATATATATTTAATATAAATATATTTAATAAATATAATTATTAAATATAGTATAGACCCTTTGCTTTGCATTTGAAATAAAGACTTTGTATAAGTGATATGTAAGTGTGAATAATCTTTAAACTGGTAAACAACATGTACATCATGTGAAGGTTCATTTAATCATTCAAAAATATTTTCACATGACCTGTGACCTGCTTTGGTCAAAATACCACAAAAGCAAATACTAAGTCTACAGACAAAATCTACAACTGCTGCCAACATCTTATGACTAATAATTACATTTACGGCATTTGGCTGACATTTTCATGGTTTCTCATATTGGGCCAGAGAAGTGTTAGTAGTCTTCCCCAGTCTCCCACATGTTGTGCCACACCTGTTGTGCCACACAAACCACAGTAAATCATATTCCCTCTCTGCTAAAACTGCCATAGACGTCTTGCCATACGTTCAAACAGAAACCAAGAAGGTCCGTGAACAACAATTTTGTTCTCTGGCACTCAAGGATGAGTCAGCTAAAGCTATTTCTATTATTCTATTTCTATTTCTATACAGCACATCAAGCTTAGCTGAGGATGGAGAAGTTCATTTAAAATAAGTAATCAGAACTTTGGGAAGCACAGGACAGTACAAATCAGTGGTAAAAGCTCAGTGCAAAACCATATACACATAACAGGTTTCTGTCTTATTATCCTCCACACCAACTAGCACAGGCATCTCAGCGGAGGACAACAGGCTTGATTAGCTGAGACACTGTTATCCAAAATAAAACTGCATCAGCTCTTCTGTCCTCTAAACCTAAGGAATGAGGCAGCTCACAAAGCTCTGGGTTGGCTTATCTTACAGTTTCATAAAACATCCCTTTTAAATACACTTGCTCATTCACTATTTTCTCTGCTGTACAGGAAAGCATCTCTGCTAGATTTTGATTAGATTACACAATGAATAAACCATGTAATTCATAAGTGTTTTAAAACATACATTTGGTCAGTTTTAAATACTGACTATATCCTTGATATAATTAGAAACACGCATTGACACAAGGTTATCACAGTAACCATAAAATAATATCAAATTGCCCACCCCTACATCAAAGCAGCTCACATAAAACTAATGCAGTTCAGAAAAAGAGTGTTCGCTAGGAATACCAAACATCACTGAAGTTGTCTTTGTTTTGCTCCTTTTTCCCCCCACTCTGAAATCAATTATATTTTTAACATGAGAAAAGGAATGCATCCTCACGTTCCACTGAAAAGGTCTTACTCTCTCTCTCTCTCTCTCTCTCTCTCTCTCTCTCTCTCTCTCTCTCTCCTCTCCGCTCTCTCTCTCTCTCTCTCTCCCTCTCTCTCTCTCTCTCTCTCTCTCTCTCTCTCTCTCTCTCTCTGTTGCTCTCTCTTTTCCTGACACTCACACATGCACACACATAGGCATACACACACATACTCACACACACCCATGCACACCCACACACACACACACATACACACACACACACACACACAAATGAACAAATGAACAAACAGACTGTTCACACAGCTCCCTCGGCCCCCGCAGCAATAGTGTGGTGGTGTGTGAGGCTCTAATTGTGTGTGTAATTGCAGTGCATGGACCCATCACAGGGACACAGTGAGAGTGTCACTCTGCTTTAAGAGCCAGCTAAGTGCCTCATCTACTAAAAACGTTTTTAATGTGTGTGTGCAAGAGTGTGATGCACCTGTCTTTTTGCCCATGGTACTAGTGGTGTGGTCCCTATCAAGAACTTGGCTGTGCAGGCAGAAGAAACTCTGGTGGTGTAGAAGAGCATGCATGTCAGTGTGGGTTACAGCTCAAGAGCTAACAAAGCCTTGCCTCAGTGTGACACTGCTTCATCACCGTGATGTCTCTGCTCACCTCCACTAAGTTCTACTCTTCTAGCTTTTCCTAGATAGCCTCTCGCTGTTGCTTGGCCCTGTTGAGGCAGAATAAATGTTACAGAGACAAGGCAATTAGGAGCTCAGTTCAAGCCCCATTAACTTCATCTAGTGCTGCTGCTTTAACGCTCTGCTCATTATGTTTTACTGCAGAAGGACCATCAGGTCACACTCCACAGTTATATTTCCATCTGAAACCAGGCAGAAGTTATTGGTCTTCCTAGGACTCACAGTCCTACTATGATATATTAGAATTGTAGAAGTGTAAAGCTGCAGTGAGGGAATTCAGAGTGACAGTGCTGGTTGTAATAAAGCACTGGAGTAGGGAGTTTTGATGATTACTGCTGGTTTTGGACATTTAACTGGCTTTAACCTGCATTTACCCTGATTTATTCTTAGTATAGTGTATGTTGCATTTAATTTTGTTCATGTGTTAGACCAGCATGGTCATGCTGTTCATGTTGGCTGTCCAGTTTGGTGACCATTTTCATGCTGGTATACCAGTGTGGACAAGATTGGTCTTACTGTATTTTTAGCTAAATCAGGTTGATCATAATTGTAGACCAGATAAACATTCAACCTCAAACAAAAAAATTACCGTATGCTGTTCAAGAGCTGGTCAGGCCATTGTCTCAGAGCTAGTGTTTAGTTAGCTGTAAGAAGATGTTAGTTTGGTATTCTCACAGACAATGTTGTCAGAGGACGTGAGGAAGAGAACTAGAGAGAGTGACCATGCAGCAGACTAAGTAAGACCAAATGTAAGTCTTAGATGAGATTTAACTTCCTAATGAGCTAAAGTAGATAAACTTATGATGGACAGATGCTGAGGTGGTTTTCTTCCTGTTGGGATGAGTAAATAATAACTTGTTAGCTGCTTACTTGTGTTGTGCTTGTAGGATGTTTTGCTATGTTAGCAAAGTTGTAGACCCACAGGTTTTATTAGCAAACAGACACCCATACTGTAACATTATGCAGAAATAATTATATTTAAAAAAATTATAAAAAAAAACCACTATTAAATACAAATATTGAATCAGCCAAAGTGTGTTTCAATCAAGTGTGTTTCAAGGCAGATGTATATAAATATGGACAGAAATGGATGGACATTTAATCTAGTGTATATTTATATTGCCAGGCAAATGTACTTCATGCACCACAACTACATTTTGACTGCAAAATTTGATAATTAAAGCATGAAGTAGAATCTAGCTAGTATCTATAAAATATAAGGCAGAATGTTTGACATATCATCCAGGGCAAATGAAAAGATTTCTGTTGAATGTTTTTTGCTAACCAACAGTTTCATGTAATAGTTTCATGCAGGGCGTAGCTTCTGTCTGTCATATGAACAGAGTTTGTGGATAAAACTGTTAAAGTTTGCAAACCTTGTGCCGTAAGGCAACACACAAAGCACAGCTACACATCTGCAGTGACATCCCTCTGGTGTGTGACTTCAGAGTTATATTTGTGTGAGATGTGGGAGTGTCACTTTGTGATCCGAGACATCACTAGTGTTTACAGAAAAGTTGGATAATTGAAAGATTTATTACTTGTTAACTACAGTAGCCTTGTAGCACCTGTGCAAAACTAAAAAAACTACATTAAAAATGCAGATATGTCTTGGCTGATTGATATCATTGAGTCTAATCTGATCACCTGCTTGTAATACACTGCTAACATCAAAAGTATAAATAGCTAGTGCTCTAACTGTCCTCTTAAATTGGAATCATTTGCTTTGCGCTGAACAGGAATTAGGGAATGAATCCCCCTCGTGAATGAAATTAGAACAGTCCACTCTTGGATTTGACCCAGAGGGTTTAGCAGGTAACTGCTCACTTATCATTACACAGAGGGTGGAGGGGAAGGTAAAAACAGAGTGTCAGCAACTCTTGAAAGTCCTTGAAAGTTGGTGAAGCACTCTGGGTGGGAGACAGCAGACAATGACTGCTCTCATACTAGGAGTGATGCTCTGTCTGGGTCAAGACTTTAGTGGAGAGTCAAATAACATTTATATTTGCTTTTGTGTGTGTGTGTGTGTGTGTGTGTGTGTGTGTGTGTGTGTGTGTGTGTGTGTGTGTGTGTGTGCGCGTTTGTGTGTCTGGACATACATATTAGAGTGGGTCAAGTATATTTCATGCAACAACTCTATACAACCAGTTTGGAGCAGTAATAACTTTGTTTTAAATGTCCCATTAAGTGAAAGTGTGCAGAGTGCATGTTAGCCTGTTAACCCATTCATCACTTCCATTGCTGAGCATGTGCTAAAGGGGAGGCTTCAGTGCAGTTGATAAGGATGTATTTTAGAACAGCAGTGTGAAAACACAGATTTGAAGCTGTGTTTTTACATACAGTGCCTTATGAAAGTATACCCCAACCAAACCCCATGGCATTTTTCATGTTTTGCTAACTCAGAACCTGGAATTAAAGTGGATTATCTGTGGGTTTGCATCATTTCATTTGTAGAACATGCCTACAACTTTGAACATCATGTTATTTTGAAGCAAACAACAACTAGGGCAAGATAACAGAAAACGTCAGTGTGCACAACTCTTCACTCCCCTAAAGTCTGTACTTTGTAGAGCCCCCTTTTGCAGCAGTTACAGCTGCAAGTCACTTTGGATAAGTCGCTATGAGCTTGCCACATCATGCCACTGAGATTTTTGCCCATTTCTCAAGGCAGAACTTGTAAAATGGTTTCCACTGATGAACAGCAATCTTTTTTGAGAAGTCTGAGAATTGAGAAGTCTGACCTCCAGATTCTCAATTGTATTAAGGTCTGGGCTTTGACTAGGCCATTCCAATTAATTTACACTTACCCCCGTAAACCACTTGAGTGTTGCATTAACAGTATGCTTTGGGTCATTGTCCTGTTGAAAGGTGAACTTCCATCCCAGGCACAAATCACTAACAAGAATTTCCCCGTATTTAGCAACAGATCAGTTTCCTGGTCCCTGCTGCTGAAAAGTGATGTTCTTGGGATGAAGGGATGTTCTTGGGTTGGTTTCATGCCAGACATAGTGTTTTCCTTGGTGGCTGAAAAGTTACATTTTTGCCTCACCTGACCAGGCCACCTTCTGCCACTCATTTGGGGAATCTCCTACATACCTTTTGGCAAACTCAGAATGAGCCTTCCTATTTTTGTCTGTAAGTAGAGGCTTTTTTCTGGCCACTCTTCCATAAAACCCAGCTCTATGGAGTGTACAGCTTATTGTTGTTGTATTAACAGATACTCGCCTCTCTGCTTGGGAACTCTGCAGCTCATTCAAGGTTACTTTTGGTTTCTGAGCTGCCTCTCTGATGAATGCCCTCCGTGCCTGGTCTGAGAGTTTCGGTGGGTGGCCCTCTCTTGGCAGGATCATCAGAGATTTGGATCATTTTTTTATAAACCCACCCTGACTTGTACTTCTCAACAACATTATCTGACATGTTTGGAGATCTCCTTTGTCTTCATGATGTTGTTTGGATAGTGGTGCCTCTTGTTTAATGGTGTTGCAGCCTCTGGGCCCTTTCAGAAAAGGTGTGTATAAACTGACAGATCATGTAATACTTAGATTGCACACAAAACATATGCACATTTGTAAAAATGCTGTTTGTAATTTCCAAATATATCTTATTTTTCTTTTCCTGATTTCACTTCACCAACTAAGAATATTTTGTGCTGATTGTTATTCAGATAACAATAATAAATAATATATTTAAGGTTACAAAATAGAAAAAAATGCCAAGGGGGTGAATACTTTTGTACATTGTATAACTGAATTTAAACCCGTGAAAGACAAGAGCTGGTCTTTGATTCAACTGGGGGCAATACAGCCCAAAAACCAGTATAGGCCCTCCTCTAAGTTCACATCCAAAGCTGCCCTCAGGGTTGCCATGAAAAAGTGGAGTGTAAGAAAGAGGAATAAGGAGCCTCAGAAAGAGAGGACAAAAACCGCATTATGCAGGTTTTAAGGGTGCTGATAAGCGCCTAAGACAGGTGCTGGTGGTGGAGGGGTGTAGTGTAGAGACATAGACAGTGAGAGAGAGAGAGAGAGAGAGAGAGAGAGGGAGAGAGAGAGAGAGAGAGAGAGAACTGCTGATCCATTGCAGCCATAGAGCTGGAGGGGGCAGGTGGTTGCTATGGAAATGCCACTGGGTTTGCCCAAGGGCGATAAGTCTGCATGAATCAGACGAAGGTTAAGGAGGGAAGAAGAGAAAAGGAGGGGAGAGAGAACGGGGGGGAAAGGTAGATGAATGACAGTTTCACTTTGTCAAGGTTTTCAGTACACTCTTGGAAACCACACTTATGTTAATGTCTGACTTTAATATTTATTTGTTTACTGTTTATGAATAAATATGTTGAATAAATAAGATACAGGATCTTGTTTTTTATAAAATGACCTAAATGATGTGTAGCTATTCTATATTAACCTTTTTTGCATTCAAATTCATTGACTTATCCACTTATCCAGACCTACAAAAAATGCAAACAGTTGAAGTCTAGTTGAAATGAAGTAGATGCTGGACTTATTGCAATAGCCTAAGAGCCAAAACTAAGATCATTAAGGCAGAGTAAAGACTGACTGAGACCAGGATATTTCATGTCCGAGTCAAGAGCAAGACTTGTTGTAGTCAGATACCTAGACTTTGTAGCAGGTCTGAGTTCAGACAAGGACTTTGCAGTATTGAATCTTGACTCAATAATAAGGTTTTGTAGCATGTGGGTCTGAGTGAAGACCAATACTTGTAGTCTATTAGTCAGGTTTGATGTAAGACTCAATGTAAGACTCGTCAAAACCAAGGCTTTTTAGAAGTCAGGTTTGAGTTGAGACCAAGGCTTTGTAGTTCTCACATCAGAGTCAAAACCAAGACTTTGTCATAGTCTAGTCTAAGCTAAGACAAAGATTTTGCAGTAATCCAGACCAAGACTGTAGTATATAAATATAAACAAAATCTTAAGGTAAATTGGGGTAAAGTAAATGGAAGTAAATTGGAGTTTCTGCTTTGCCTTACATGTCTATACCCAACACAGCTGTACTCTCTTCAACAGTAAAACATGAATGAACATATAGGAATCCCTCGACAGGTCATAAAGAATAGTATTGAGTCCTTATCCTGGGGCTAAGATGAGAACAAAACAAAGGAGTAGGTCCAAAAACATTCATTCATGGTCTTGAGACCAAGACTTCATTCAAGGACTACAATGCTGTTTAAAACAACTATACCATAGCTTGATTTTTTGACTATAAAACCCAGAGTTTTTTGTACAAAGGATTGGTAAGATGACAAGAAAAGTGCTGGGGAAGTAAATCCAGCATGGTCCTTAAGCCACTATTTGACTGCTATTGTAGTCAAAAGTGTAAGCAGACATCAAATATGCCCTAAGTCACTGAGTGATGCAAAAATGACATGAAAGCACTACCCTGACCAGAAAGCTACTGAAATTGTGTCATTGTTCAAAAGGGCGAGAGGCCGACAGACATGATGTAGTATCTCTTATGTGATATGGGCTAAACATAAAAAGCCTTTTTTTTCAGTTTCAGGAGCGATATACTAAAGGTACATGGGGTACACATGAAACCACAGCCAGGTGGTTCCTGACAGCCAAGCTGGAATGAAGAGCGAGGGATGCAGAATGAAAAAAAAAGAAGAAAACAGAGATGGATAGAATCTCAAACGGTTCGCTCAGTGGATGAAAGTGTAATTTATTACAAGCTACTCAAGGGAGACTGAATATTCTTCCCCGGCACTTTTCCCGTCGTCTGGTGTCTGTCGAGATGAGGGATGGGGGTGTATTAGAGAGAGCCACTCTTTGGGTATTCCTGAAAGTGTGGAAAGACCTGCCCTGAAAGAGCATCACCAGCTCACCATAGGTCACATGGGTCAAAGTGGCCTTGGTGAGATCTGCTCAAGCATCTGTAAATTTATTCATCTCTGAGATAAGTGTTGGATGATTTTTCATCTCTCTCACACACGTTGATGCCTTTATTGGAGCCCAGGAGAGGAAAGATCTCTGGGGACATCTATCATTGTTTACAGTAGCCTACAGCAGAACCAGAGAAGTGGAAGAGAAGTGATGATTTCCTCTCACACTTCTTCTTCTAGTCCCTTCAACTCTGACGTGTGACCAGTCAGTTCTCACTTTACCTGGTGCAGACCCTTTCACATGCAGTGAGAACTGGCTGCAAGTGAACAATTTCACAGAAGTTTTTTTTTTTTTTTTTTTTTTCCCAAAGCCAGTGAAACAGATGGTGTACTGCGCCTATATGCATTTAGAAAAATCCATCACACCAGCTAAAGACCTTCTCAGCTATGGTTGCTGATATCTGCAGGTATCTGAGGTGTAACTGGCTAGACTAACCATTCATCTCCAGTGTCAGTCTATGACTTCCCGAAGCTGCTGGAATGACCTCCACCATGGGAGTTCTCATTTAACCACAGTGTTTCTGTGGAAGCCATCAATAAACAGCGGTGAGGCTCCCTCTAGACAAACCAGCGCTGATGGATGAGAGCCTGCACTTAATTGCTCGGCAAATTAAAAGCTCACCATAGTGACAATGAAGTGCGGTGACGATATTTAAAAACTCATTAAGCATGTGGATGTTTCGTTAGTTAAGAGTCAAGGAGAGCTAGCACATCAGAAAGTGATGAAGAACTCCAGGAAGGAGTTGATCCAGAAATACACACTGACAGCCAATATGTAACAATGGAAGCTACTGCCTGTACCTAGTCTCACAAAGGTTCAGGCTTGGGAATGCCAGTGTAGGTATGCTTAAATACATAAACACATATACACATAACACATTACAATTAATTTTATAAAAAATTACATGTTCTACATTATTCTTTACTGTAAATCATTGTTTATACATTGGGGAAGGAGATCTGCTTAAAGGTGACTTGATGGACTAAAAACATTTGTAAGAGACTGAATGTTGTCTGTGGCAGTCTTGTGCCAGGTCACTCACATAATATAAAGTTGATATATTGGTTTTTACATAAAGGTTGTCTGTACTTCCAAGTAGACAACTTGCATTTAGTCAGCACTGAATGATGTTCCTTTTAAATAGCACAAATAGGAAAAATCAATGGACTAGGGATGGATAACGGAGAATGGATTGCTATTTCAATTTTCCAGCTTTAAACATTCAGTGAGCCCCATAAGATAAACATATATACCTTTATCTTGGTACTATCATAACATGGCAATTCATAGAAACTAGCATTATCATAACATATATGAAGGAAACCTACACAATACACTGAAATGCCAAAAATGGAAAAAGCATGGCTGGGAACACCCCCCACATATGGGGTTGTGTAGTTGTGAAGTATTATTTTGTGAGGTTGAACAATGGCCAGCACGCTCATGGCAAGGTGATGAAAATTAGAGTTTGAATGAGACATGATAGTGCCAGATAAATAGGACACTGCAATTCCAAAGGCACTGAACTTGATCCATAGTGTCATATGTGTACCAGGAGTATGTCATAGTACCAATTCTGGACAACTTGGCACAATAAAAAGAATATCCAATAGTAGTGGAGGAGTCCATGAAGGGCTGCAAGTCATTTGGCAGCAGTCAATGACATGTTTAGGGGGACCAGGGGACCCAAACCATGCCATGACAATTCACCCTATAACAGTATGAAACCACCATCAGCTTGCACAGTGCCCAGTGCACAGTGTTGACAAATGGTATATTCTAACATTGAACCCTACCATCAGCTGGAAACAATTGGTACAATTGTTGGTACCAACAATTGGCTCATTACACCATGCCCCATATTGCCAGTCCAGTTAACAAACTCACAAGCCCAGGTGAGGCACTGTGTCTGGTGATGTGGTGTTAACAGTGGCTCTCTGGTGGTCAATGCAGCATTAGCATATTTATCCAATCAGAAGTTCTATGCTGTTGTGATGCATTTTAATTTGTCCTATTATCTATACATCATACACTACTTCAAATGTATTCATGTTTTCATCCTAAGCCATGTACAGTACAATAATTTTGCATTTGTAAGAAGCTTTTCTATACTACTAATGTGTAGTTTGTAGAATTTGTGAAACAGCTAATATGCCTTCAACATATCCTGTCCTGTTCTGTCTAAACCTTCATTCTCATTCTGTTCTCCAATTGTAAAGTCAAAGAACATCTTTCTTGTTTCAGGTTTATCCTCTTTCACACCTGGTTTCTTGTTAACTTTTCTATCTATAGTTACATCCTTTATCGTCCTTATAGGACAGAGCAGTACATTTGGACAGAGATCTGAAACACTGCCGATAATTTGCCCCTGTCGTCCACGCAAAAAGTAGGGCACAAAATAAACCACTGACCAAGATGCCACAAAAGCACCAGCCTCAGCTTCCACATCCCTACATAGCCTCCCCTGAGACTTCACCAATTAAGATTTCTCCCTGAGCAGGGAGAGGTCCGCTGACATGCTGTCATGTAGATTGAGAGACCGAGTCATTACTGGGAAGCAGTGTTCTTGACTGCAGACAGTAGCAAGAGTGGCTTTAATTGGCAGAGCTTTTGTTTGGAAGCCCTGCCCGCAACACTTTCTTAAGGTTAGGACTGCAGGGATTTGCTCTTTATGCAAATGTTTCCCCAAATACACTGTCGAGTACAATGAAGACTCAAGAAACATCCCTCCTGTTCTCTCTCCCTCTTTTTATACCATTGTACCTTCAGAAAGTATTGCAACAGCAGCTGTAAATGATGCAGTAGTTGAGGGCTGACATTATAACATTATAATACACCCTTCAATTACATTCTTCAGTGTAAAGGTGCCAAGAAGGGATCAATGAAATAATTCCACAGAAGAACCATTTTTATTTCCATTAAGAATTTTTAAGAAATGTAATTTTTGTGTGTATGTTGGTGCATGGCTTAATGAAGAAATGGATTCCTCAAGGGTTCTTTAGCCTTGGAGGGTATTTTATATTGAATCATGATAATTCAAATAACCATATTAATGCAGAAATTATTTTTTGTCTGGTTAAACTAATTTTCAAAGACCAAAAAAACCGAAAAGGCAGTTCTATGAAGCGCAGTTCTATAAAACCAGAAGGGTTCTACTATTATCAAAAACACTCAATGTCCAAATGAATGCATTCAGCTACTTTGCACCCATTGCTAATACAACTATATTAGTCCCTGTAGATAAGTATTGCCAATAGAACAAATAAAAATGACTTATTGCCACCCTGTCTAATGCCAAGCGTGGGCTAGAAGGGTATAAATCCCCCCATGATTAAGCTGTGGAAACACTTTTGGGATGAGTTGGGGAGTTAGGAAAGAGGTGGAAAACCGATCATCCAACATCCTGACCTCACTAACGCTCCGACAAAAGCAAGATTAAAAAAAGCATGAATTACCACCTTTTTTCACAAAAAGAGCCACATAAAAGGGACTTTATATGAAGACCATTTATCCGGGCAAGGGATGTGTTATACATTCAAATAATTCTTTGCACGGTCATAGATCTACCCTTGCAGAACCTCCTTTTTATTTTATTTATTTTTATATTAAGCACAGAACTCATTTGATACATGTGAAGCTAGCCAGTGCTTCTTTTCGAACTGCTGACATTACATGCTCCGATGAAATTGCCATGTCCCCAACTCAAAATCTACAAAATATAACAGATGATGTCTTTGCTGATCAGCATTGCACTAGGTGTGATGTAGGAAGAGAGCACCATCTACCAACCATTGAACCATTGTTGCTTTCTTGGACTCTGGCTGTCGATGGCAAACAGCATGACCTTGGATTCAAACCTGTGATCCTGAGAACATAGTGCTAGCGCATGAGACCACTTTTCAGGCTAAGTGTGAAATGGAAAACCCTTGATGAACTATTACAAGATTTACAGCGCTGTTAAATGGCTGTACACTTTTGTCTAAATATTTATTAGATTGCATACTGTTCGCTGTTCTAGTGCAACAGAACATACTTTATTAACACTCAATGTTCTGTTCTCAATGCTCTGTGGCACTGAGCATGCTGCATGGCCAGTGTTTCAGGAAGAAACAGTGTCTGTCTCCACACATATTAAAGAAGGCATGTGGTTGCCGTCTGTGCTTCCAGATTGGTGGAGCGAAAAATTATATCGGCAGTCTATGTTGGGAGAGATCTAATTGGCAGAAAAATAGGGACAATAAGAAGAAAGCCTTCTACAAAAAAAGTGTACAGATGTGTGGAACAGATATACTTAGTGTGTTCTGTGCACTGTTGTACAGTGTCCTTGATCATCTCCAGCACACTATCTTCCTTTATTCATTTATTTTCTGTGGGTGGATCATGTGAACTCCAGTAAAGGCACAAATACATTTTATCCACTTTCTCGGCATGATGTGGGGGATCAGCGCTATCTGAGTTCAATATCAACATTTGCTTTAGCTTCATATGAAAGAGAGAGAGGGAGGAAATAAAGAGGGGAAATATTGTATATCCTTTCATTTCGACACAGGCCCGACTTTCCTCGGCGAGCCGCCGCAGACTACCTCAGAGCAATATTTGCTTTAGATCTACCCACAGTAAGCACGGCAGTGCGGCTGCAAGGCCTTTGAACACTCGGGTGCAAAATCTCTCTGATCATATGGGGAGTCATGAGCTAGTGCAGTCATGTCTCCCAGGGAGCGGACACGACTGAATAACTACCACGAGCTGCTAAAGCTGACTACACCTGAAGGGCAGATCCAAACAGGTCACACTGACAGCCTGCGCACACCGTAATCACTAGCTGCTGGTCACCTGCTGTAAACTGCCCCAGCAGTTGACTGCGTGAGATTTTCGCATAGGAACCTTGTGAGGATGGCCTCTGTAAAACAGCGAGGAAAATGTGTGGGATTGATCTGTATGCACAGGAGAAAGAGGACAGTGTGATTCTGAATAAAACATTTCCATCGAGGATGTTATGTTTTTTCGTCCGCTTGCAGAACAGAAGGCAGTGCTGTAGGGGAGTGAAGCTGGTAGAATGATGTTGATAAAGCAGACATGGATTGGTCAAAAGGTCTACTAGCTCTTCATATCAACTCAAAACAGACCAGGCACCTCAGGCTGGGAGAACGTTTTAGTTGCCTACAAAAAAAAAAAAGAAAAAAAAAATCAACTATGAAAGGGAAAGGAGAAAAAACAATGAGGTCTACAAAAACAACATCTGGTTTCATATTTAGAGGCTTTAAAGGAAATGGTGAGAGTTCTGTTTTGATTCATGGAATTATTTCAGAGCTATCTCTCTCTTTCGATCATTCCTTTTGTCCAGATTTACTTTGTCATAAATATGAGGAAAGCCATCCTACAGAGACATTAGGAAGCTTTAGCTCTGTTGATTGAAATTGTGGAAATATGGCAGGAGAAGAAAACATTTACATTAAATAGACCATTGTTTTACTGTCTTGTGATCCATTCCGCTACATCTACCTTCTTAATGACTGAACAGAATGAAGACCAGTGCAATACATACTAAACCAGGCTTTCGGTCACCTAGAATGACCTTCATTTTGTTCTTCATTGACCTCAACAGGCATCTTTCATAAACAAGCAAGCAGACAAAAGCTTGCTTTATGTAGTTTGCTCTACTTTAGAACGTCTTACCAATGAGCCTACCTTGTTCAAGACTTTATGAAACCACCCAGATAACTAGCCAATTTGTTGCTTGTCACTACAGGATATATTTAGAGTTTCACAAACATGTGGAGAGGTAATTAAATGAGCAACTATTTGCCTGTGTTTATAAGGTCAAAAAACCTTTGCAGAGACAAATTGCTGGTGGCAAATCTGGACAGAAATGCAACCTCAATAACCTTTTTTCCCTCATCCTGCAGAAAAATAAACAGGCCGCACAAATATTCGACTCGTCTTTTTCAGCTCTTGACTGTGTGAGTCTGAAAAAGTAAAAGACAGACGTGAAAACATGAAAAAATACTAAAAGACCAACAGAAGTGGTACTAGCCACGTCTGTGCTATCGCTAACTGTCTCTACCTGAACTTCTCCTACATCAGGACCCAGCCGGCCAGTCACATAAAATCAGAAAGATGCGGAGGGAAAGCCTGGGCAGGAAATTCCACAGACGCTGCACACAGAGTGGAGAACACAACTGCAGCCCTGTACCCCAAAACCATCCACCAGCCAACTCAAACATCAGCACCCTATGAGGAAATGGCTAGCTAAACAGAAAACAGCAATGAAAATCTGCATGGAATGAATGTAAGGATTTCTCCCTTGCATGGCATCGGGACTGCTTACTGAGGCCTTGTGTAGTTCACTTACATTTTCCCCTCAGCAGCAATGAACACACTGTTTATTAATGAAATGTAACTAAATGGCAACTAAACTCAAAGAGTGGCTGCTACAGTGACTTACATGCTTGTCTCTTAATACAAACTATGTGTAAGGGTCAGTGACATATCAATCAAGCAAGACCACAGTTCAGGATCATTGGATAATATAAGAATGCAGTTACTCTTTGTTGTGGTACTGAAGTACCTCATGGCCTTGAGCTCGTTTATCTAGGCGAGGCTGCACCATAATGAAGGACTGATTATTAATATTTATGTACTGTATGTAAGTATGATACGTATGCAATCATCATGATGTATTCTGTATTTTATTTTTATTCATGATGTATGGATGTATTTTTATTGCATTTTATATGCATTTTATTGTGTGGTATTGTATGTATGCATATATGTATGTATGTATAATGTACAGTATGTACAGAAGAGACAAGGTCCTTAAGAAGGGACTAAAGGATGACTGTAATTAATGCAGTGTTGTACAAGTCCCTTGATTAAAAGCTGAAATTCAACACAACAAACGTTGTCCAAAAGAGGCCTATCATATGATGATACCTCACACACACACACACACACACACACACACACACACACACACACACACACACACACACATATATATATATATATATATAGTATATGGGCATTTTTTACCATTGTTGTAAAAACTTGGTGCAGTCAAAAGAAGAATGGAAAATATGCAGCTCAAGATTTTGATTACATTTTTAGTTTTATTGTATTTCTGAAAACATACAGATTTCTAATAATGAAATTCTGAATTCCTCTGTTCTGACTCACTCAGCCTCCACTTTCTCCACCAGCTCTTTCTGTATTCTCCATGCATTTGATAAGATCTCAAAAGCAAAGAAAGCTGTTTTTTATAATGAAAGAGCACACTCCAACAGGCCCTTCTCTCTATTTTGATTTTGTTTTATCCATGTTTATTTGTTTTCTGTCCAGCTGGGAAGAATTATTATAACCATATGTCAAACTGATACTTATGGCCAATGTCCTTTTATTTTGATTCCAAAATGCATTTCCAGCTACATTTCAGAAAAAGCTGACAACAATGATTTTACTTTTAAACAGGTGCAGAATCACTGTGACCAAGTATAAAATCACAGCTACTACAAAAATTAACACTAAGCCTAAATTTCACAAATACAACACAAGAATGAAAGAATGCAGTGGTAAAATAACATATGACCATTTTTTCTGGAACAAAGGCCATTAAAATGTTTTGTTTTACAGGAGAATGCTTTCACACCAAACCAAGTAGCCAGTGGCGTGATAAATGTTTCTATATTATATATTAAAGTTTTAAAATAACGTTTCAATCTTGTGAAAACCTTTGTTCTGCTCCCATGCTCTGCTCCTCAACCTGCTCTCAGCTCCTCCTCTGCTCCCCTTCTGTCCATATTTGCAATCTCACATGCAGGGGGGGGGGGGGAGGGGGGTAGATAATATTATAGTGTGGAAAAAAGATGACAGAATCATTTCATTTGGTGTTTTTCCATATTATATTTTTCACATCATTGTACTGTATACCTTATATCATCATTCAGCTAAAATATATCTCTGGTAGCCAGTATTGTGGTAAATGTGGTAAACACTCCAGCAGCACTGCTATATCTGATCTACTTGTAATACACAATAACACACCATCATGTCAGTGTCAGTCCAGTGCTGAGAATGACCCACCGCTCAACTAATACTTGCTCTTTCGTGGCTTTGGGGCTTGTGGGGTCCTGACTATTGATGAACAGGGTGAAGTGAGGATAACAACATGTACAGAGAAAAACACTGAACATTGAAAGCAATATGGAAAGGAAATCAACGCAGCCGTCAGAAAATGGCAGTCAAGGTTTTTCTTTCTTCACAAAGTGGTGAGATTTGTGACAATAAAAGGTAACATAAACTGCTGGCAGTAAATTCACTCATTAGAGTGACTCCAGCCTAGAATCGCAAGAACCCAATTCACTTCTGAAAGCTGGTCCCAAATATGGGCTTTAAGTATCTATAAACCCACACGTCTTTCAGTGCTCTGGCATTATGACGATTAGATAAACAATTGGAGATAATCACACTATGCAAATGTGATACAGCCCTTGAGGAATGATGAAATCCTCTAGTAAATCACCAGTGGAGATTTGGCAGTGTTTCAGGTAGCCAAGCAGCAGTAGATCCTATCAGAAATACTTACCTTCTAATCCAGGAGAAAAGGAGCAGAAAGCAATGAAATCATAAAACAGCATGCAGTAAAGCAACTAAAATGCTTGTTAGCAATCTGTGCCATTACACCGAAAAACACTATGCTTTGCCCTGTCAGTGGAAGAACAAAGACCAGTGCTTGTGATAATTGTTGTACATGTGTTAAGTATACTGCGCAGTCTTAAAACCTGCTACAATCTGGACTTTAGATGGATTCTCTGTGGCCTTGGAAGTATCAGAGGATGAAATGTAATAAAATTTTAATATCCTATGCTCAGCAAATACCTGACCTGCACATCCAAATATTGGTTCAGTTGTTTTTATAATCAGGGCCTCATCTCTAACTGCCCTGTTTCATTTATGTTTAATAGTCAAAAATAAATAAATTATAAAACAAATTTCAAAAGCCATATTCAGTCAAATGTTCATGATAGGAATAAAATCTATGGTCCACAGGGAATTTCATTGTAAAATAATGACTAACTCGTATGGGTGAAAAACTGTGCTGCCATCTTTAATATTCTCCAGAACAAAACAGTCAGCAGACGAGCTGTGTGCCTCGTTCAGTGGAATAAGCTGCAGAGAGAAAAGTTAGTTAGCGGCTAATGAGGCTGGACAGGCCGGTAACTCTCTGGAGAAATGGGTTCCTCTCCTGCCATCCAGCTCTCTCAAATCACCACTCGTCCCCTTCACTCTCCATTATCCTAGCACCAGAACAAACGGGTGCAGCAAAAATGTCCTTCCAGCACTCAGTCTGAGAGGGACGCAATTAGACTCCCATTTAAACTATTACTTATCTTAGTACATGTCCCTGTTTCACATTATTCTTAGTGTTTGATGTTCTAGGAAAACTATTTTAAATCTATTCTGCATCAGTGAAATAGCCCATAAGTCTGCAAATACATTGAAAACCTGTGAATTTGTCAATTAAATTCTGAACATAACACTTTAAGATATGATTAATGACATGTACAAATTGACAATACTGTATACGGTAAAAAAAAAATTGTAACAATGAGGAGACGCAAGAGGTTTCAGTAAATGGGTCAAAGCCCAGGTCAAAGTACAATGACCACTGTAACAATATAATACAGGAAAGACAGACTCAGTCTGAGAAACAGGCAACAATGGGCCAGAAGGACTTGGTGCAAGGTGATCAGTGTGGTGACCAGTGCTGGATCAGCTATGGATGCCCTTCACCCACCCTAAAAGCTCCTCAGGACCTTACCCATCAGTCCACCAAATGTTGGTGGTGACTTCTATGCTAAAAGTCCTACAAAGAGTGGACAACAGAAGAACCACTTTTCCACTGCAGGAAAATAGGCCTACTCCTGAGGTTGGTCCACAGAAACCTCCCCACTTCTCAAGTTAAATGTTAATGTTTCTGCTAAAAAAGTGGGGTGATACCAAGGGATATCAGACTACAAGCCATTGACCATCATGATAGTGATGGAGCCTTCAAATCTGGGGAGGCCAGCAACACAGTCAAAATATAAGTACGACCATTTCAGGGTTGAGCTGAACAGACGATTACAAAGACTAGGGAAGCAGAGGAAAACGCTGGGGTTGAGGATTTAATGAAAATAAACACAAAATGGAACCAACTGACAAAACACTGAAACAAGGACTGATAGATAAACAAACAGGATCTTGACTGAAATGACTAACAGACCCATAGGGAGGAAAGACTGACAGAAACTAACCAAGAAAAAAACAAAAGGACTGACCAAGACAGTCTGAGACAAAGGGTCTTAAATACAACACAACATTGACCACACCTGGGACATGATAAGAAGGGGCAGGGTTACAAATGAGACACAGCTGGAAATGGGTGGAGCAAGGGAGACAGAACCAACACAAACACACCATGTCCTTTAAAGCACATTGGGTAGAAACAACAACTACAAAAAGACAGGAAGACAGAGGTTGACACATGACAGACATGACACACCATAACTTAATTAAAACATCTTTGTTTCTACACTCACTGCCTATTTTACACACAGGGGCACTTTGTAAATTCATATATTTTTTTTTATAAATGTATAAATTTATAATGACAGACTGTCGTCCATCTGCATACTTTATTAGCCGCCTTTCACCCCGTTCCTCAATGGTCAGGACCACCACAAGGCAGATATTATTTGGGTTGTGGGTCATTCACAGCACTGTAGTAACACTAACGTGGTGGTGGGGTGTTAGTGTGTGTTGTATTGGTATGAGTGCATCAGAGGTAGCAGTGCTGCTGGAGTGTTTAAACCCCTCAGTGTCACTGCTGGACTGAAAATTGTCCACCAACTAGACATATCCAGCCAACAGCATCCTGTGGGCAGTGTCCTGTGAACGCTGATGAAGGACTAAAGGATGACCAACACAGTGTGTGATCATATTAATAGTTACTAGGTAGAAACTATGATAATGCTGAAAAAAGAAAAAGCTGTAATGTGGACCCACTCTGTTGTTTACAAAAACATGAATGCCAAAGGCTACTTCTCAATGACCCATGCTTAAACTGGTGAAAACACAGCACATTTAAACACAACTCAGAGAGTTGCACACATGCACACACAGAGAGAGTTGTAGTTTGTTGTAATTGTGGAACCTCTGCCTGTCAGTGGCTACAGTGCCTGCTCTGAGTACTTCAGCACTAATTGCCTCTGGTGCTAAATTTAGAGAGAGAGAGAGAGAGAGAGAGAGAGAGAAAGAGAGAGAGAGAGAGAGAGAGAGAGAGAGAGAGAGATATGCATATTTGTAAGTGTGGAAAGAGTGAAGCTTGAGGAAGTAAGGTGGAGAAAAAAGAGCCAGAGACAGTGAGAGAGCTCTAGAGCCCCTTTGATCACAAATACAGATTGCAGTAAGAAACCTCCCTCTTTCCTCCTCCTCCTCCTCCTCCTGACTGCCAGGCAGCAAGCTACTCTCTCTCTCTCTCTCTCTCTCTCTCTCTCTCTCTCTCTCTCTCTCTTTCTGTCTCTCACCCTCTCTCTGGAGAATACGAGAACTATTCCATATGTCAGCCATGTCAATCAGAGTGGAGCAGTGGAACCCTTCTCAGTACAATCCATCATCCACCCAGGAGCTAATGCCCGGGATTTATTTTTGTCATCCTGGATGCTTCCAAAGCTTCCAAGAGAACATCTGCCCTCATATTCAAGCTATTTGGGGGGGGGGGGGAGGGGACAAAAAACATAAATAATGTTAATTGCACATTGCACTGATGTAAGAATCGAAGTATGTCAGTATAATCAAACTCTGTCCAGGCAGCAGTACAATAACAGCGTGCACTCCCAGCAGTGCCAGTGATTGCACAATGTAGGAGGGTCAAGCTGCTTATTGTAGCTATTACAGTTCTGCCAATCATTTCCAATCATAACAGGGCAAGGAGAGCTGCCATTGTTCATATGTGACCTGTGATCATTTAACTGATTAAAGCATGTAACATGCTCATAATTTGACATTGCTTTTGTAAGCTGCTGTTGATGAGCTCATTTCATCATGTGGCACTGAGAATGATCTCCATACAAAGAATCAAAACATATCTGCTCAGTGCAACCTCTGATTGGAATTAGACCGCATGCCTGGTATGCTGATCAGCGGAGGTATGTGGTATAACATCACATCACAGAAGAACCATGTCACAGTAGAACCATTTTTAGTTTTCTTTCATTATATTACATATTAAAGCTACATCCACACATATCTGGATTTTTTACAAACAGAAATGTCCCTCCCTTTGTTTTCAAAAATACTTCTGTCCACACCAAAATGAAAACTAGCCCTGCAGGAGCAATTGGACCACTTTAAAAATTATCAATATATCATGAAGAATGAAGAAAACACACATTTCATTCAAAAATACAAACTACTCTCTGCAGTTCCTAATAGAACAACATTTACATTTATTAATATCAAACTCTGAAATCTAATGTAGTGTTTATGTATTTTATGTAGTTCACTATATATGGAGCAAGGATGTATTTGAGATTCAGAAAAAAAACATGAATGCCTTTTCAGGGAGCACCATTTTTCTGAAAACAGCATTTTCAAATATGTTCACCTTGGTCAGCATTTTGGAATAGTTTCAGTTTCAACAAATCCGTTTTTGTGTTGATGGGAAGCCAAAACTGAAAAAACCCCTCCATTTTCTAAAATACCTGTGTACATATGGAAGGGGCCTGAATGTTAATAGTAGAGTCCAACATTCTGATGTTGACTTACTTGATGATTTCTTCTTTTTTCACTCCTTATGAGTCTCCCATAGATCACACTAAAAGTACTCTGGTCAATGTGTTGCCTTATGGCTCTCTTGACGCAATATTTTCAAAAGGTTTGTCTTGACAATCTGGTCATGTGACACATAGCTGCTCAGTCTATATGTTTTCATTGCAGCTGTGTCCAGATTGTGGGAATTATACAGCAGCAGTAAAACTGTATTCCACACTGTTAAGATTTTTATGGCAATTATTCCATGCTTCATGTGTCCCAAAAAGGTGGTCAATCACAACTAACTGACTCTTAAATTATTTGTCAGCTATTTTGACCACTAATTAAGTCAACTAAGCCATTGGACCACTAGAGTGGTCTCAGTGTTAATTTTTCCTTACATCCTCATTTCCTTTTCTTTCCCTGACCATTTTGTAATTTCCTAGAAATCACACATGACAGATTTTTGAAAACAAAATAAGAAAACAAAATCCACCTTGAGATGATCACTGATTGTTCACAGCACCTCTGAATTCCACCAACAGAAACCAGGGTTACATTAACCACCTCCAAACTCAATTCAGTGTCAGAGCTTCATGTTTGCCAACATAAAACAGAGTGCATGTCTTTCAAAATAATAATAATAATAAAAAATGAACCTGCATCTGCAATCCTTGATATAAAAACAGAAATAAAGCAAAAAGGATTCTTCAGCATAGCTGTTCAGAGTAAACGAATCCACATGCAGTTCAGTAAAGCAAACATATAATAGGATATCTTCTCTTTTTACACTTCAAAGAACAAGAGGGACGTGACAATTAGCAGTCAGCTCCTCATCAGCTGTCAGAGCGAATATTCAGCGCCGCACACACAGCTGAGTTGAGAAGTCCAACACTTCAAAGCCTACTGAGGTGTTCAAATACTGCCTGTTTTTTTTCCCTCTGACATTCTGTCTGTTCATTCCTGTTATATTCTAGATTTTCATCCATCCCCCTGAAACACTGACAGTAAAAATTAGTGGTGTAAAAAAAAGACATAGTTAGTAGAGTCATTAGCGTGAACCTCCCATGAAGCAGTGAGAGTGTAATTAAAAGGTACTGTGGAGGAAAGAATGCATGCACCTGCAGTAGAGACAAATTTACTTTCCCTAGAAATTGTTCCATTTTCTCTCAATTTTGAAGTGAAGCTTTTTTTCAGCAAATAAGACTGCAGTCAGAATACAAGCACATTTGGCACATTCTGATTATTTCAGAATACCAAGCCATAACACCAAGCTTTTGAACTGTACTAACTGATTTATCAATTACTAATCCTTGACTAATGTAATTCACAGATGCGAATATAGTCTGGCCATCATTATCTGCTTTGTTCTAAATAGGGTCATGGTGGATCCAGAGCCTACCTGAAGTCATCGGGCACAAGGCAAAAATAACCTCTGGATAGGGTGCCAGTCCATTGCAGGGTACACACACCTAGGGGTCAACTTAGGATTACCAATTTACCTACCATGTACATTTTTGGGAGGTCACAGGGAAAACCCATAAACCAAGGACCCAGGAGCTCTACATCTCTTATGGTGCTTTCCCAGAGCATTGTACCTACCTACTATTCTACTTAACTATACTCTGCTTTTTTTGTTTTTCTAATTGGCTAATTTGGTGTCTGGTACTCGTCTTCTTCACCACTTCTGGTTCCAAGTGAGCTGAATAAGGACTAAACTGTGGTGCTATACCTTGTGTCTGTGCAATGGTTGAACAGAAGGAGTAAAGATGAGCTAGACACTGACAATTTTCAACACATGCTATTTAATAAAGAGTATTGCCATTTCCAAGATGCTCTCTGGTTCTCCCTGATCTGTGATATTATCACAGTATTTATTGAATGCAAAAGCACATTCACTGCCGAGAGAGATAGATCATCTCATCTTTGGGCTCTTTCAACTCCCAAACAGCTCTTCATTCAGCAGGACAGTTGAGTCATCCTCCATCATTAGAAAAACTGGCAATATTATGATCTCACCATTCTTTATTTGACTATAATGAATAAGACAAACATTGATAGATTCAATGAGTAATTTCTAACCGAAGTTGCTGCATCCGATTAATGCAGTGCTGGGTGAATTGAGTTGCAGAGGTAGCTTGAGAGAGATTTATTTTAGGAGAGATGCAAGAATCAAATGTTCAGAGACAAAGAGCTGACTCATTCACTAACGTCGCTATTTTATGCATAGTGTCAAAAGACTTGCACATCACTGTGTAGTTAGCACTGTGTAGTAATATGGTGTTAAAAAATTATCTAAATTGGGCTCTGACAGGCGCAGTGGTCTAATGTGCTAGATCTGAGGATTGCAGGTTCGAATGCCAGGTTATGCTGCTTTGGAGTGGGTAGATGGTGCAATGCTTAATATATTCAGTGCAGTGCTTGCCAGCACAGGCGTCTGTTAGCCATTCTATCCTCCAAATATATTGGCTGCCCAGCAGTAATGCAAAGACACCGGTTTGAAAAGAGGTGGTGGCTGTCTTCACATGTACTGGAGGAAACATGTACATGTCTTATGTTAAATTGAAAGAGTCATAATGGGGTTTGTTAATTGATTCAATGATGTTATAGGATTCAAACAACAATACAGTATTTATTGGAGCAACATACATAATTGCTGAAGTTTTAGATTATTTAGGCTGGTCTCTGTTTGGATCAAACAAGTTGCTGTTTATGTTACATATATGAATCAATTCACCAAGCATGCACAGATATGGGTATGTGCTCATATGTGTACACACAGACACACTTATACACCAAATTCATCAGCTCTAATAATTATTTACAAATGTTTCTTTGACATTGACATACAATTAAAATGCTCATTGAAGATTAGACACATTGAAGTGATTGGTCTCAAGGTCTTTTTGACCTCTAATTAAAAAAAGACAAAAGCAATATGAGTTAAAAGGTCAATGAAGAAGCTTTGTTGAAATAATTCCCTTTATCACTCAATTCAAAGATTCGTAAACTAATTACCATAAACACACACAGCACCCTGCTAGAAACATGCTTTTCAACATACCATATACACTGACATGATACATTTAATGGGATAATAGTATGTAAACTGATTATGAAGTGGTGTTGCCTCATTGAATAGCTTGGAAACCCCCTCCTATATACATTGTGAGACGGTATCTTGTGAGTGAGGTTGAATACTGGCCAGTGAATTATCAGTTTGAGGAAAGCATGACAGCGGGTGGAACATTCCATTTCAGAAGTTGTACATGCATTTAACTTCCCTCAATCCATATTAAATCCACATTATCATATGTACATTGTAATAGAAGCCATTACCACCAACAGCATTTGCCATTTTGTTGGAATTATCTGTTTGAACAGACAAGTGACTCTGGATGAACTCACATCCACATTGGCTTCCCACCTTCTGGCTACTGAACCTGGACTAGTTTCCCACCCTGCCCTGGACTAGTTGCCCACCCGCCATCATCAACTATGTAGAAATTTACATAGATCCAAACTAGTTGCTGCCGTTATTATGTCCACGAGTGAACTAACATCACACAAGTACCCCAGAGTATTAGAACAGGTGTGTGGGGGTTCAGTGTCCCCTAAATAACTGTGTATAAGTAGTTTGACCAGAGGAGGATGGGTCCTCCCCCTTGTGAGCCTGGTTCCTTCCAAGGTTTCTTCCTCCAGCTCTGAGAGAGTTTTTCCTTGCCACTGTCACCTGATGGCTTGCTCACTAGGGGGTCTATTTCTTATCCTTTGTTCCTGTGTTGTTAACCTTCTTTATTTTTTGATTTCTGTAAAGCTGCTCTGTGACATCAGTTGTGAAGAGTGCTATACAAATAAATTTTGATTTGATTTGATTTGAATCAATGCAGGAGGTCCCACATGGATATCCCACAGATTAGTGCAGTGACAGTTTAATGAAAATATAAACTTACAGTGCATTTTTCATGTTTTGCTACCTCACAACCTGGATTTCAAAAAGGATTATTTGAGGGTTTACATCATTTTGTTTACAGAACATACCTACAGCATTGAATATTTGACATTTTGGACATTTGATTTTTAGTGTGAAGCAAACATAAATAGGATAAAAAACAACAGAAACAGTGTGCATTCATCCCCCTAAAGTCTGTACTTTGTAGAGCCCTCCTTTTAGCTGCAAGTCACTTTGGATAAGTCACTACTTGAAATATCTTGCCACTGAGATTTTTGCCCATTCCTCAAGGCAAAACTGCTCCAGCTCCTTCATGTTAGAGGCTTCCACTGGTGAACAGCAAGCTTCAAGTCTGACCACAAATTCTCTTTGTGGAAGGTGAACCTCTGTCCCAGGCTCAAATCGGACCAAAACCTTTAGGTAAACTCAAAATGAGCCTTCCTATTTTTATCTTTAAGTGTAGGCTCTGCCATAAAGCCTAGCTCTATGGAGTCTACAGTTTAAATCAAATCAAATCAAAACTGATATTGTCACATAGCAGCTTCACAGAAATAAATAAAAAATAAACAAAAAGGTTAACAACATTGATACAGATTATAAGAAATAGAAATACAACCCTGTATGTGGATGTGGATGTATGTACAGATACTCCAGTTTCTGCTTGGGAGCTCTGCAGCTCCCTCAGGGTTACCTTTAGTATCTGTGCTGCCTCTCTGATTAATGCCCTCCTTGCCCCATTTGAGAGTTTTAGTGGGTGGCTCTCTCTTGGCCGGTTTGGTGTGGTACCATGTTCTTTCCATTTGATGATAATGGATTTGATGGTGCATCAGAGGATCATCAGAAATTTGGATCAATTTTCAAAACCCAACCCTGACTTGTACTTCTCAACAATTTTGTCCTTGGTCTTCATGGTGTTGTTTGGTTAGTGGTGCATCTTGCTTAATGGTGTTGCAGCCTCTGGGGCCTTTCATAAAAGATGTGTATATACTGACAGATCATGTGACATTTAGATTGCACAAACATGGATTAATTTCACTTAGTATGTGACATCTGAAGGTAACTTCTTGCACCAGAACTTTTTAAGGGCTTCAAAGCAAAGATGATGAATACACATGCACGTCAATTTTCATTTTTTTATCTCAATTGTTTTCTCATTTCACTTCAATAACAGAGTATTTTGTGCAGCTGCCTCACACACAATTTAGATTAAATGCAAGTTGTAATGTACCATAATAGGTAAAAAGCCAAGTGGGTGAATACTTTCACAACACACTGTACACATTAATGACAAAAAGGGCCCTGCTTAGACATCAGTAAATACATACTGTACATTAAGTGCCTATTATGTTTGCATGCATTACTTAAGTGTATTAGCTGGAACAGACCAATCATGCTCCAGTACGTATTACACCACTTGCACCCAACAAATGTTACTAATGTTACTAATCTTGCTGTTTGTTGACAGATGTTATTCAAATGTAACTCAATATATGCATGTTGGATTTGTGCTTATTTAGGTTAAGGGCAAGAGTGTTTCCATGATTGTTCAGTAGCAGGCCAGACAGAGCCAGTCTGAGAGTTCTGATCCGTCTCTCTTTCCTCTATCAGCATCTCTCTTACTGTTCAAACTCTACATGAAACCCTCAGGGGAGATCTGGGAAAAGGGCCTTCTCCAGCCTTTTTGTCTTTCCCTTCTCCTAACCGGGCTCCATCCATGCTCCCTTAGGATATGAACCCTGCTCTTTCACCCCTTTCTCCTGCCTTCCCCCCTCCATCACCACTACCACACACACAATGGGCAATATACACACAAAGCAACCTGCTCCATGACTGCAATTTGTGCTCAGGTTCCTTAAGTAGAGCAGGACAGGCAAGTGTGTGTGTGTGTGTGTGTGTGTGTGTGTGTGTGTGTGTGTGTGTGTTTTAACTGACTGGCCAAGAGAGAAAAAACAAGAGACTGAGAAATCAAGCAAGTGAAGAGAGAGCTAGAGAATGATATCGAGAGACAGAGAGAGAGAGAGAGAGAGAGAGAGGGGGGGGGGGGGGGGTAGAGCATGTTAGAAAGAATTGTTTTTGATGTCAAGTGCCAATGTGCTTTAAAGACACGTCTAGAATAAAAAAATAGGTAATATTGTGCTCTACATTTCTTCACTGTGATTATAAAATACTGTATCTTCAAAATCATAATTTAAAAAGGGAAGGTTACTGTAGCACAGTGGTATCACTGATGGGATGAGCAACTGTGATTTAATTCAGTGCTCAGGTAAGTACACAAAGCAATACAAGTACGAGTATTTTTCTAAACTCCTAAATTTATCCTGACCTACCGTTGTAACTTGATTACACTGTAACACTACATTTATAACTAAGAAATTCCAAATTCTCAACCAGAAATTCCTACAGTAACACACCAGTCCTATACTTTTAAATAGGATTATTTTATAGCAGTATTATACAACATTTTGTCACAAGAGCACTTTTTTCACACTGTATCACTCCACTGAAGGGTGCTGCTATGTAAATAATATAAATATATATATAAATATAATGTAGATTATGTACATTATGTATTATATGTTCTAAAAGAGAGAGCAATGTTGTGTTTTGTGTTTGATTAAATGGTACTAAATGTGACTTTCAGCTAAGTGTGCCCAACCCAACCAAGTATGTCTGTAAGATAACTTTGGATGTAAAGCATTTGCCAAATTCCAACCCTTTTTGAATGAGAATCAGAAAAACATTAATGTAAATATGTTCAAATAGTGTGACAGCCAATACACTGGTCCCATGATTGCATTAGTCAGCTCTTACTGTGCAGCAGAAATGCATGGGTTGTCCCCGTAAACTGTGTTCAACATACTGTAAACAGTACTTGCACAAACTGTCAAATTCATCCCATATACACCCAGCTGCTGTCAGTAAGCCAACAGCAAAGTTCTACAGGCATAAATCAAAGCGCAAGTGAAAATCCTAACAGTCATAATGCACTATAACCCAAATGACAGCTTGTGGTCATCACTGAAGTGTTCTCTCTCTCTCTCTATTCACTCCTCCGGCACTGTAAATGTCATCACTTTTTCCCCTCCATCTGAGGCGAGTCTCTGCGGGCACTCTCGTTTATCTCTCCCTCCATCATCTCATCCTTCACAAAAGACCTTTTATTTCTCTATTGTATTCCATCTCTCGGCACATGGCGCATGATTGCCCGGGTAGGCAGCCATCACGTTTACCCCAGAGAGGAGCAAAAGGAGGACGTTAAAGCCTCTTTGGACCTGTCTCGCTGGGAGAATGGGCAAGAATTGTTCCATTCCTCCACACATTCATTCTCACCAAATAAAGAGCCACTGCAGCACACCACTTTAGCATCAAGCAAATTCTACTGAGAAAATATACAAAAGCAAAGCGACTGTCTTTAGCATTCCATCACTGTCAAACCAAAAACTTATGCATCAAGGAAAAATCAGATACTTTTCTGAACTTTTCAGATAGGTATAGGTACCACAATATAATTGTGATAGTCACATATTCATAGAGTAATTTTTGGATTGTTTTGATTCAATTCATTGTGAAAGTGCAAACAAATAAGAAAGAATTATGCAGAGTTACAGGTCTTTGAAATGATAATGACAATATGTTAGAATAAATGGTAATTTGGTTCACAATTTGTAGTTACTCACATTAGTGAATAAATGGTTTTTGCTTTAGTTCTGGGGCCCAATGCAAGATTACAGTGCAATTTATTATCATCTGTATTAAGAAATAATGTATAAATATGTAAGAAATATGTTTTTCAATGCTTATGTACAGGTTACATAGTCTCTGTGTAAGTAGCCTTCAATTATAGTGCTATTGAATTGAAGTTATAGAACCATGTAACGGTTTAAAAGTGTAAGTGATTGTTTCGCCTGGTAAACTAGTACACAAAGAAACCATCATTTAAAAAGGGATCCTCTATACTCATGCATATCAGGGAATTTAATTCAGAAAAGTAAACTGTAAAATTTTATATTCATTACATGTAAAGTGACATATTTCAAGCTGTTTATCATGTTTATCACTGTATCATTTTGTACAGAACTCATAAGATATAAGACATTTTGGCTCTGGCAGGACTGTGACTCTGGACTTGATAAAACTCAGTGAACCAACCCAGCAGATGACCTGGCACCCTAAACCATCACTGACTACAGAAACATCACAATGAACTTCAGACACCTTGGATTCTATGCACTCTTCCTCCAGATTCTAGGTGCTTGAGCTGAGCCTCTTGGACACTTGATTTCCAAATGAAATATCTTAAAAAGGACAGACCAACAGTCCCTTTCTTTTTCTCCTTCTGACATTGTGTCTGCTTCAGGAGTGGCTTGATATTAGGAATGCTGCCGTTGTAGCCCTTTTTCTGGAGACATCTGAGTGTGGTGGCTCTTTATGAACAGACACCAGCATAAGTCCTCTCCTCATGAAGCTCTCCCAAGATCCTGAATTTGATTTTCTTGACAGTCCTCGTCCCTGCTGCTCATGCACATTTTCCCGCCACATTTTTCTCTTCCAGTCAGCTTTCCATTAATATGCTTTGATGAAGCACTCTTGATCGAGCCAGTCTATTCAGGAATGACCTTCTGTGGCATAGACTCTTTGTGGAGGGTGTTGATGATCATCTATGTATAATTAGTTTGACCAGAGGAGGATGGGTCCCCCTTGTGAGCCTGGTTCCTCCCAAGTTTTCTTCCTCCAGCTTTGAGGGAGTTTTTCCGAGCCACTGTCGCCCTTTGGCTTGCTCAGCAGGGGGTTTACGTATTGTTTACATGTGTTGTTCACCTTCTTATTTTTTGATTTCCGTAAAGCTGCTCTGTGACATCAGTTGTAAAAAAGTAATAGTAAGTAATAGTAATTTAATTAAATGTGAATTTAAATATTATAATAATATTATAATAAAAAAGAAAATGGATTTCTTATTTTCAAGACCTATACGTCAAAATGATTGTAAAAGTAAAATGAAAAAGGCATGAAATGTGTCACTTAATACATAATGAATATAAATAGTATACATTAATTAAATAATGAAAAAAATAAACTTTATTTACAATATTTAAATTCCCTGAGATGCAGTAGTGGTAGTAGTAGTGATGCAGTAAGTCAAAGATCTCTTGCTTTGAGTACTTGTGTACATCTTTTTAATTCTATGTAGGGACAAGCTCAGTGGATTACATTGATTTAGAATGGCATGTCATCCATACTGTCAATTTTATAACATATATGTGCCATTTATTCATTCTATTTATGTTTGCTTGTTAATTTACTGCTATATTGCAGTGTTTTAATAATGACAGGACTGAGGTCTTAACCTGTCTGTGCATTATTTGAAAAATGAGATGCATAATAATGGTAGCTAGCAATAGTTATGGATACTGATATGTTTTTTGTTGTTTTGTAGGCATAATCACATTATTACATACAGTATATCACCAAATAATCAAATAATAATATACTGTTTTTATAGAGTATAATATCAGGAACTCAGGAAGGATTTCTCTCAGTAGCCTACACCATATTACTGTGTGTACAATGTATTGGCTTTGCTCCTGATTTATTTCACATTATCTTCACTTTATCTTGCCATATTAAGTAAGATAATAGACAAAAATCTTTTAACTATCCAAGTTATGACATCTGATCAAGCGTGTTGCTATTTCATGCTTTTTCCTCAAATGTCGGTGGAAAAGTTTGAGTTTTATCTTCTCTGGTCCATGGTGATGTGTATAGGGTTGGCAGGCCGACCTTGGGAGGCTCACCACGAGTACACAGGGAGTGCGGCTCTTTGATATTCACAATCAAAGACCTCCCACGTCCGCCGCTGAGAGGAAGGTTACTTTTGTAGTTGTTGTTGTTTTCTCTAATACACAATACAAAGGGTTGCTGACCATGACTTTCATGCAGGGTTTCTGTTTGTGAAGGTCGGGGAGAGAGGTTTTAATTACCTGGTAAAAGAGCAGCACAGCTCAACAGGGGTTTTATACAAGGGAAATGGGTCAGCGCAGAACATCAAACATGCAGTCTATCCACTGGGTTCTTTCACTCGCACTTTTGTACACATACTGCACAAACACACTCTCTCTCTCTCTCATACACACACACACTCTGTCTCTCTCACTCACTCTGTCTCTCTCTCTCTCTCTCTCTCTCTCTCTCTCTCTCAATGCATCAGATGTAAACACACTAATGTTCCTCTGTTAAATCTAGCCTTAAATGCATCCTCCAGTGTTTATTATTTCCATGCTGATGAGACCTCAAAATTACAAAGTTCTATCTGACAAAGTGAAGTTCGAACTTGCATTAATTGGCCTCAAAGTTTGAGAATTCCATAGAGAAATTCATTTCCAGTTTCCAAAATTTCTCTGATCTAAAAAGATGCAATTAACAATCCAAGATGTCAAAAAGGAGAGTTGGCTTGGTCTTCACAGACCCCGTCTATCTTTGACCAAAACGTCAAACAGGGGCTTTTAATTCCAAACTCTTGCAGTGTTGACACAAGCTTCATGAAGAATTGTGAACATTTTAATTAGAATCACATAAACAAAGTAAGTGGAGTGAGAGACGCTCCAGAAACAGATGGCATCTTATCAAAACCCTCCTTCTGACATCAGTAACAAGTGCTGCCACAGACGCAAACAGAGCAGAGGTTCCAGGGAAGGAAATAAATAAGCTGCTCTGCAGATCAGGTCCATTGGCTCATTGCACATTAACAGCCAGAGGCATAAAGTAACAAATTACAAACTGCTCTCACTACAGTACTTGAATACACAGTTTTCCTGCAACAAATCTTTTGGAGTTTAATCATAACCTCTTTGTTTTGTCTTGAATTTATTTCTAATAATGTTTGTATAAGGAAACTGATATTATAGGCTGTCAAATATACCTCCTGAATCCCGCAGAAAGGATTTGCTTTTCTCAACACCGAACATAAAGAAGCATGTAGAGACGCAGTTAGCTGATTGACTACTAATCTTCTTCAGTATTTTCTCTATGAATGCTGTTTAAAGTAGTTGATCATCGCATAGTCAGCTGCCTAATTTAATGTGAGCCAGTGTACAATAATCTTCTAGGCATCTTAGTGAAATGTAGTGAAATTACACAGAAAGATGTAATGTATAAAGACTATGATTTACACCCATGAAAAATATAAAAAATACTACCATCCCCCTTTTTCTAATTCTGTAGTAATCTCAGGTTTTTCGCCATCACAGTTTACAGATCAGGACCACATGCTGTAAATGATAGTAAATACATATAAAATGTAAAGCAATTTAACATATTTGAACTGAACTTTGAACAATGTGATTTGAAATCTGAAATTCTGATCCAGACACGAAAACACGAAAACAGGAAAACGGCATGTAACTGCCCATAGAGTACAGCTCTCAGGTTGTATGAATAGTTGCTAATACTGTAAATTATTATTATTATTATAGCACTGCCCTGGAATGTTTCATCCAGCTAAAAGTTAAACAATAGTTTTTGGGTATGTTCTCTGTGAGAGTAGATGTAGTCCATATAGGAAAGTTTGTAGTTTTGTATATTGTGTATATTGTTTGTTCAGCATATCCCACAGATTCTTGGTCAGATTAAGATTTGGGGAGCTCGGAGTCCAAATGAACATCTTCAACTATTTCAACTATTTAAATGACTTCACAGTTTTCCCAGTAGAACATTGCCCAGATCATACTGCCTCTACCAGCTTCCATTTTTCTTTTTGTGCATCCTGGTGACATAATTTCTACCCAGGTAAACAACACACACATGCAAAGGCCACTTTCTTCCACTGCTCCATGATATAGTTCTGATGTTCATATGCCCTCTGTAAGCACCTTTGTTTATAGAAAGACACGGTAAGGACAGACACTCTGATGGACTGTTGTGTGTCCATAAAGCCCCAAAATTCAGCAAAATTCCAAGTTGTGATGATATGTATTGTCTGGTACTTTTCTATCATAGACACCATTAACATTCCCAGTAATTTGTGCTACAGTACATATTTTGCATCCATGACCCTGTCACCAATTCACCTTGTTGCACTTTTGGTAGGAGTTGACCAATGCATAACAGGAAAATTCTACAGGACCTAATGTTTTGGAGATTTGAAAAGGTCTTAGCCCTTTTCAAAGTCTTGCTCCCAACACATTAGTCATTCACTTACTTCCTGAAATGTTGTCATATCCAGGCAGTTACCACTGTAATGAGACAGTGTTACACAATAAACCATATAATTCACAATACAATGGGGCAGGTTTCAATTTATACACCAGTCCTGCCTAACCTTCCAAAATGATCACCACTAACATATATTTGCTTGTTTGCTTTATTGTTTTAATTGACTCCAAGCCAGCAAGCAACTTACCTGTTGTGACTCTAGTGAGCGCTCCTGTATTCTAATGGTGTTCCTAATCATCATGTAGCCAATTTCCTGGAAGTGCAATCACATGGTTCAGTGTGCACAGTTTAATGTGACACTCCAACAGTGAGCCACAGCTCAGAGTATCACACCTCAGAGACTATTAGAGTATCTGAGTATTGGTTTGGAAAAGACACAAGGAGATTCCTCCATAAGCTTGGAGTTTGGACACTCTCTCATACATGTGCACACACACACACTTGTGTCTGTGAGCTTTTGAGGATGCTCTGACAACTAGCAGGTGTGTGGGATAAATAATGCACCCATATAGCACCACAGAGCTGTTTATTGTGAAAAACCTGACATATGACAATTATACTTCAAGGTGTAAAAAGCTGAGGGGTGTGGAGAGACTAATGCTACTGAACTGCATACACAGACACGACAAACACCATCCTCTGAGAAGATTCCATACATAGCCATACACTCTACATGTGCACATGAAATCCAAGGATTATGGAGAAGAATTAGACATTCTGTGCTCATGAAGCAAAGGGAAGTAAATGCAGATAAAGCTTTTGGAAAGGCATTCCTGCTTAAGTTTTTCTTTTGTCTTACCTCCCCCTACTGGCTGCATCAGTCACACCTTCTCCCCACTCCCCACAGCCTCTTTTCACATGGATTAGGCTTCCCTTCTTACCAACTCTCACAAAGTGCTCAATGTTGTGAATTAAAGAGGCACAATATTAGACTTGTGAGGTTCAGGAAAAGTTCCTGAAAAGCTAAATGCATGAAGGCATTTGCTAAGAATCACCATGAACTATACTCATCAAGTCCATCCAGTTCCCATGGCTGAAGGAGTTCAAATGTTTATTGTTTATGGTCAGAAAACTTTTCTCCAGAGAATTCTAGTCAAAACTACGAAGAGCTGCTAATATTGTTCACTCTTATCCTTTAGAACCCTAGGCCAATTTTGTGGAGTGTTTTCATTGTTTGATGTAATTTTATTCACCAAGAAATCTTAATTCATAGCTACATATATATAATAGTCTCACATATATTATCACAAAAATATTTCTTCAAAAATTAGAATTCAGACAGTTGTTCAGATAAAAAATGTAATTGCAGATTTTTTGCTTAATAGGACTTTATATCTCAATTGGTTTTGAGATGAAAATGCAAGAATGTTGATGAATTATTTGTGATGATTAGACTGACAAGGACAACAATTTTAAAATATTGTTCCAAATAAAATAAAAAACAACCTATTATTTTGTGCATTTTTGTATGTATGAGTATTATCCCTTCTCAGGACTTTAATTCCTTCTAATTTTCTTCTATAATCCAATGTCTGGAAAAGTGATGTCATTAGTCCCGCCCCCTCTGGCTGATCAGTCTGCAAGCAGGTAGTAGTCTTATACACAGAGTAGTAAACATGCACTGGAAAGCTCTTTCAGCATTTAGACTTGAATTTAATTCAGTAGGAAACAAGTGAATTGCTGTTTTCTGAATTTGATACGTCTCATATTTCAGACCATCATATTTCATCATATTGTTTAAATTAAGTGTATCATGTCTTTAGGTTACCCTGATCCTGAGATATGAAGCTTAGAATAACATCATGTAACTGTCTGCGAAATGCAGATTTTGGGATGTCAAAAGGGGTTTTAAGATGCACCATGGACGAACCACTTTTGATTCTATAAAGAACCTTTTTATGAATAGTTCCGTAATTAATCACTTGCAAATGAGAGGTGTGAGTGTGAAGAACCTTAGGACGAACTTTGTGAAGTTTAAAGGACCCACATACAATGAGAAAGTTCTATACCAGCAGAGTTTGTTTTTTTTCCTTATGAAAATTTACATGAACTGGTAAAAAAAATCATATTAAACTCACATAAAACACTTCACATGTTCATGATATTCACGCATGTGAAAATGTGTGATATTTGTTGTGGTCACATTCAAAATCATGTTTATTTGTGATCATGTTTTTTCAGCACTTCACATGTGAATAATTAGTGATTTCTGTCCATCTAAAACCATCGAAAATGCCTTTATTTTTAAGGGTTACAACTACTAATAAGAGTATAAAAGGGGGTTGAATCTGAAGTGGAGAGAATTCCAGGAGGAATTCTCTTTCACACAGACATACACCCAGATAGGATCTGATGCAGGATTGCCCCTCTCCTTTGTAGCCAAACTCCCCCTGCTCCCGTGCTGCTGTGCTTTGGTTGAGTGTGGGGGAGTTGATGGCTGAATAGGGGCTCAGTTTCAGACCTGTGGGCCAGCGTGAGTGCAGCGCATTGATCCAAAGCTGGAGAGGCCCAACACAATAGATGGATTACAAATGCCAGGGCTAGAGCTCCTCCCCTATGCACCCATGTGCCTACACAATGAGCAGGAAACACACATGCACGCTCACACACACACACACACACACACACACACACACACACTGGAGGACAAGAAATTCAAATTTCTACTGGGCTGTGTGATCCAAGCAGTATTAGTTCAGAATTTATCCAGCAAAGGAAAAGGGTTATTTGACAATTTGGTGATTCCTTACATCAGATACAATCCACAGAAATGACACCAGTTGGACAAAAGTATTGGGACAGCTACCCATGCATTCTTTCTTTTGAAATCAATGCTGTTGTTGGAGTAACTGTCTGCACTGTACAGATAGGGCATTCCAAAAGATAATAAAACATTGCTGTGAGAATTTCATTGCATTCAGCGTCAGGAGTATTAGTGAGGGGAGGATGTCTGATGATCACTCCACCTCATCCCCAGTGCCCTTTCTAATCACAAAAGTATTGAATGGAGCACCATCATTCCAGTGAAGACAGTTCCACTGGTCCACAGCTCAATGCTGGGGGGCTTTATAACCCTCTAGCTCCTTCTCTACAGTGATTAGACAAGCTGATCGTGTGCATTTGCCCATCTGTCTCATGTCTACATTCATAAGTAGAGGTGTCACATTTGGACATATAGTGTATTATAGTGTATATAGTGTAAGTCCCGATTACAGCTAATGTTGTGTATAAATGAAGCACCTCATTAACCCTTTATGATTTCCTTTAATGAATACATATGGAATAAAGGTGCATGCATAGTGACTGCCTTAAAAAGACAGCATTGTTCAAATGCCTTAAACACAACAGCACTGTTACTCCCTTTTCCAGCCACTACATCTTTTCTTTGGAGAGAATGGCTGCAACTGCTATTAATACACACCCACACAAAGCTGTGGGACTAAATAGGAAAAAACAAATTGGAGTGAGAGGACCACATAGAGGAAGCAACACAAACCAGCTGCAACTGTTCGGTGAAGCAACTTCTTCTTCACACTGCAGAGAGAAAGCACAGGGAGAAAAAGAGAAGAAAGAGAAAGAGAATGAATGAGAGAGAGAGAGAGAGAGAGAGAGAGAGAGAGAGAGAGAGAGAGAGAGAGAGAGAGAGAGAGACATACTGTTCTGACTGTTCAGGGTCAAATTCAAAAACACACACTCCTGTTTATGTCTCCCCTGGTTCACAGAGCTATTCATTAGGCCTCTGTGTAAATCAATCTGCTGCTTTCTAAAACAGCGTCAATTTGAGCGTGACGCCTGTCAGCTTGACGTCGCTCTGTGGATATTTAACTTGAAGCCCAATTAATCATCATGATTAATTCCTGCACAAACCAGCTGCAACTGTTCGGTGAAGCAACTTCTTCTTCACACTGCAGAGAGAAAGCACAGGGAGAAAAAGAGAAGAAAGAGAAAGAGAATGAATGAGAGAGAGAGAGAGAGAGAGAGAGAGAGAGAGAGAGAGAGAGAGAGACAGACAGACTACCCTAAACCCCTTTTGTAATTACTGGTCCCTGGAGAAGAAGAATAAAGAAAGGGAAAGCAGGTAACAGGAGAGAGTGGCGAGAAGCTGACGGAGGATACAACTAATGTAGTTGAAGTTGTGAAGAGGAAAACATAAGAATGTGAGATGTGGTTAAAAAGCAATAATACTGGACACGTGCTGTGTTTGAGTGCATGCATAAATGAGTCTGAGCATGTTCATGTGCACAGGCATGACTGTGTATGTATTCAATGCAACAGTGGAGGTGTTCTTGGTCCTGTAAAGTCATTAGTTATCTTCATAGGCTTGGATAATTAAGACTCCAGTTGGAGATAATTTCCTCTATAATGAACAACCACAGAGACGTCATATAATCAATTTGTTCCCCTATCATGTCCTGGTGCCCACAGAACATTAGAGTCCAAAATCAAAGACAGGAAAAAACCTGTTGATTGAATGTTTTTAACGCGCATTCATGCGAGGCATGTCTACTGAGTCAGCAAAGACTGTATTGCTGTCTGTCTACTAATATATGCCATAGTAATGCTCTTCCACAAGATTCAGGGATTCTCTCTTGCTATTTTCATTATTGTTTAGTCCTCCCCAAAAATCAGTCATGTCTTTTTACTGCATGATCATTCCACCTGAAGATCTCATAGCAGGTTCAGCTCGAGAAACTGAGGAAGGAAGGCTTTATCCTTTAAAAGCACAATTGAAGGGTCCAATTTCTGAGGCTCAATTTACAGTGGAGAGTGGAAAACTGCACCGCTAACTAATGCACTTTAAATAAATAATAGTGTGTGTGTGTGTGTGTGTGTGTGTGTGTGTGTGTGTGTGTGTGTGTGTGTGTGTGTGTGTGTGTGTGTGTGTACAGAAAGAGAGAGAGAGAGAGAGAGAGAGAGAGAGAGAGAGAGAGAAATACTGTTCCTGTCTGTTCATAGAATTTAAGATTCAGAACTTTAATAAGCACTCAGTGAATACAATTGATCCACATGCTTCAACCACCAGTAGCATCCGTTCATCAAGCAGGCAGTTAGAAAGCTCTACCATCTTTGGGAAAACCATGTACATATCCAAATCCAAGAAAAAAATAGAAAATAAACTTTCTCAGACCTGTTTTTATGTAGTGCAGTTTCATACCTCTAGAGTGGCACAACGATCTAACCTCCATCAAGTGTCTGGAGATCATACATTAAAATCCCAGCAATAGCACAGTGTTCCATAGTCAAAAGTCATCCAGCCTTTGGACATAATGTGATAAAAGACTTAACCTACAGATGAGAATAAACAGTAAACAAATGTAATAAATATTGAATCAATTTCAGTTGCAGCTCATGTATTAATGTTTTTATTTAATGCTCAACTCAGTATTTATTGTTGAAATAAAGTGAAGTTGATTCAAAAATGCTTTTGTAATCACTTTATCATTTTAAGGTGGCCTGACATTTCTTTTACAGTGTACAGTCACTACTTGACTGACATTGATTTTATATTACTACTGAGTTGAGTGAGTCTGAAATAAACTTTGTTTTTCATAACAACATATGTCATCAGGCAAAATCACTCCCATGATTCAAGAAGAAAACAAACAACACTCAGTCTCAAGAAGAATTTATACATATGTGACTAATTTCATATACTGTGTACTAAATAGATCAACCCTCATGCATATGGATGATTTATTAACTCAACCAAGACATTCAGAAATTCGGTGATTTGAACAGAGTATCTTCAAATCAGCCATTATATTACTTGAACCTACACCTCAGTCTAAACCAAACCTAACTCATGCTCTAGCTCTAACCATTACAGCAATCTAGACTTATTCTAAACCTAACCCAAACTCTAAACTTAACTGTAATGTAAGCTGAACCTAATCCCAATCTAATCAGAGCCATAGCAGAATTTATATTTCTTACAGGTTCTGCATGAGTTTCCATCTATTAATTGCTTTTTTAGAACCTCCTCCACAGGAAAAAGGCTAGTTTGGCAAAACAGTGCCACCAGTGGGTGGTATCTCATTGTGACTCATAGATAAGTGTATGTAAATTATCTAGGGGTATTTTTGGTTTATATATATATATGTTGTTGCCATCCACATAATATTGCAAGATCTTTCACAAAACATAAGTATTTTGACTATATATATGATGCAGTACTTCCTGATATCAGTTTGAACAGTTTCAATAATAATAAACACTATCAAGCTGATATTTGTTCCAACTAACTAGCGATCAATAATAATGCTATTATTATTGATATTATTAATAATGCTATAATGCTATAAATTCTGTGGAACTGATATCCATCGACACAGATGATGCTGCAGATCTTTGGAAAAAATAAATAAATAAATAAATAAAAAATAAATGTTTAAGGGCTCAGAGAAATTCTTCTAGAATATTCTAGCCTGCACAGTCAGCAGTCAACAGGAGAGAGAGAGAGAGAGAGCGAGAGAGAGAGAGAGAGAGAGAGAGACAGAGAGAGAGAGAGAGAGAGAGAGAGAGAGAGAGAGAGAGAGAGAGAGAGAGAGATTGTAATATGCCGGCCCAGCACATCAGAGTCACAGGCTTTTGTATACTGCTTAAATGAGGAGAGTGTTATTCCGCAACATCTGATTGATGATACCTTGTACCGTGCGTGCTGTGGACAGACTACACGGTGTAAAAGATGGAGAAAACAATAACCTATCAATCATACAGTCTGCCCCTGATTTAAAACTCCAGCCATGAAATGCACCCAGCCGCAACTTAGACACTTCATCAAAAGCACCAGGTCATCATTGTGCCATTACCCATTTCCACACAGAGCTTTTTCCCTTAGTGCATCACTGTCAGCACAACATCACTGGGGTTTAATACTTTTCTGCTGGAGTTTCTCAAACTACACCACACTATTCATATCCTTCAACATGTGTAGTAAGCTAAACAAAAGTGAATAAAGTAATCCAGAAAGAGGGCAACCATGAAACAAAGGGTCTGACAGCCTAAGAGCTAGGCGCCACTTGACTCGTCACTGTTAAAGAACAGAAGCTGTTATTCAATAAACTGCATGAAGGTCTGATGTTTACAAAGAGCCAGTAGAAAGTTAAGCTGTAGAAATGTTGACACATGGGACGACACAGCAGTCAGAGGACAAATATTTTTGAGGTACATTATAGGGTAACACTTTATTTTATGCAAGATTATAATGACGTAATAATAACGTTACACAGCCATTATTAATACTTGTGAATACAATTGCATTTGCAATTGTTGTTAATTGCTGCTACTTTACCAACAGTTGATTACTACTTTTACGATTACTACAATTGTTACTAATTTGGCACTCATTAAGATGTCTTTTTTAAATTGAAAGCAAATGTATTCCTGAGTGGGGAAGGAAAAAATAATGTAATACATACTGATGTGTGTATGTAACCATCCCTGCAATGTGTAATATATTCATTCTAAAAACAGTGTGGTCTGGTAGGTTTTTGCAGGAGGTGTCATATGTCTTTGTCATAAAACAGATACACGCAGAATACAATATAAGGAGTCTTTAATTAAGGCTATAAGCAAAGCAGATAGTCAAAAACAGTCCAGGTTGAAACCAGCAATAGCAGAACAAACATCAAAGGACGTACCAAAATATGAAGTCAAAAACAGGAAAAGGCCATACATGAGAAAACAGTGAGCAGCAATGTCTAAGAAAGAGGGAACATTATAAAGCCAGTGCACAGGTGTAGACAAACAGCATTCTGGGGAACTTAATCTGAACAAAGTCACATGAACGGTGTCAGATGCAAGACGGGGGAATCTTGGGTAATGGAGTATGTGTGTTCTCGGGCTCCGGAGGGCAACGTAACAGTCTGTATGTATGTCACTACTACGTTACACCACCTCTGAAAAAGAATCCGGCAACATCTGTTGAGCAACTGCAGTGCTAATGCTGCAAATATACAAACCAACAATACAAGAGCTATTACAAACCTGGAGACATCAGAATAGTAAAGTTCAAATTCAAAACTGCATTTGTCACATACATCATCATACAACTGGTACTGGAATGCTTTATCAACTGTCCAGTTATAAGAAACAAGAGAGAAAAAGACAAAGGAAAGAGCTTATGAAAGATAAGGATCAAAAAAGATTAAAATTAAAAAATAAATAAAGTAAAATTAAAATGCACACATGTTTTAAGATAAAATAGACATATATACAATAGAAATATAGAAGTGAATAAAATGAAATTAGTCCTGTCCTGATTCAGGGCCCAAATGGTTTGCAGGAAGAAAGTCCTCCTCATCCTTGCTGTGTTTGACTAGCTTCAAAGAAGCACAGAATTACAACTGAAGACAGTTTCTGAAAACTCAGTGACCTAAAGGAATCCATCCATCCATCCATCCATTTTCTGAACAGCTTATTCCTGAATAGGGTCACGGGTGAGCCGGTGCCCAGCCGGCAACTCTGAGCGCAAGGGCAGGAAACAACCCTAGACAGGGTGCTAATCCATCGTAGGGCGCACACACACACACACACATCCACACACTAAGGGCCACTTTAGAGTCACCAATTCACCTATCATTTGGACTGTGGGGGGAAACCGGAGTACCCGGAGGAAACCCACGCGAACACGGGGAGAACATGCAAACTCCACACAGAAACTTCCCAGGTCGCCGCCCTCACCTAAAGGGTTTTCAAAAGAAAATCTATGATGGCTACTTTCTTTCTAAACATTCCAGGCTATCATTGCTGCAGATTTTGTTACCTTTAATATAATGTGTATTACAGTGTAGTACAGTACAAATGTATTATTCATATAGCAAAACAGCTGATCAGCGTGCGTAGCTTGTCTCTGTTAGACAAAACAAACTTTTTAAACTGTTTTCTAAACAAACCACGCAAATAAGCACTGAGAGCATGATTTACATAGAGCTTCAGAGGTTTTTCCTGTTTTTAATTTTCTAGCTAGGTTTTTTGGACATAATTGCTCCGTCACTACATTGTGATAGTACTTCATCCTAAAACATAAATAAGCATATTGAGCCACTGTGCTCGCACATCAGGAAATTTGTCCTATGCATTTAACCTATCCACACAGTAAAACACACTAATACGCACTAATGAATTCACACACTAGGGGGCAGTGAACACATATGCCCGGAGCTTTGGGCAACCCTATCAGCGGCGCCATACAGCATTTGTGGAGTTAAGTGCCTTACTCAAGGACACAACAGCCATGTCCTGCCAGTTCAGGGAATCAAACCAGCTACCTTCTTGTCACAAGCAAAAGGTACTTGATACTCTCAACTAAAAAGTTACTATTGTGGATGCACTTTTATGCTGAAGAGAATGACAACACTAGTACTCATCAGATGTTCACAGACTTTGCCTCACATTTCAGGTCAAAGTCAGGTCAAGGCTTTTTATAGTCATTACATCTGAGAACACGTACACAGTGCAATGAAATTACATTCCTCCGGAACCAAGGTGTAACATGGAGCAGCAATATAATATGACAACATAAAGTGCAAACACTACAATAAATACAATAAATACAGTAAATACAGTAAACACGTTTAACAGACAGGACAGGACAGGATAGGACAGTACCGAGCGGTACAATGAAGTGAAATGTTCGTGGTGAGAATAAGGTGCGGAGATATGTAACATACTGTAACATATAGATGTGCATGATAACAGCAGTTACTGAGGTAGAGAGTTTATAATTCTGAGTGAGCAGCAAATATTGCTGATAAGGATGGGGATGATCCAGTCTCTGTGTGCCGAGTGTGTGTGTGTGTAGAGTGCTGGGTGGGTACAGTCCAGTCTTTGTGTTTGGTACGGTCTTTTTGTGGGTGTGAGGAGTGGTGTGGGGGTTCAGTACAGTCCCTGTGTGAATGTGGGTGTGCGGAGTGGTGGGGGGTTCAGCTCTGTCTCCGTGTGTTGAGGAGCCTGACTGCCTGGTGGATGAAGCTGTTGCAGAGTCTGGTGGTGGAGGCTCGGATGCTCTGGTATCTTCTGCCAGATGGCATCAGAGTGAAGAGACTGTGTGAGGGGTGGGCTGGGTCTTCCACGATGCTGGTGGCTTTGCGGATGGCAAGAGAGGTGTAGATGTCGCTGATGGAGGGGAGAGGAACTTCAATGATCTTCTAGGCTGTCCTCACTACCCGCTGTAGGGTCTTACGGTCCGTGACGGTGCAGTTCCCAAACCAGACGGTAATGCAGGTGCTCAAGGTGCTCTCTATAAACTCAAGATTCTCTCTATTTAAACAAGTCTTCCATGTACTCTATATTATTATACATTCTCCCCAGGGAGGGCTCTAAATCTCCAAATAATTATATTGTCTTTATTAATGCTAATCATTGCAATTGCAGTTAATTAACCAACTATCCATTATTCCTTGTTTCAGTAATAATTAAATGATTTACTTATTTATATATTATATTTTTTAAATATTGTGCTCTCTCTTATTTGATTAATGGGTCTATATGGAGTACAGTTTGGAATATGTTTTTTGTGCATGTTTTGTATCAAACCTTTAGGTACAGTACCTATTTAAGTCACTCTTCTGGGCATAATTATGCATTATTCTGTGCATAATCCTTATTTGAGCATGGTGTCTGTATGTCATGTTGTGCTCTTTAAACAATGTCTCTATTCTATACAACATCTGTATATTTGAATGCTTTATTCACTGTAGTTATCACTAGCAGTAGAAACGAACAGCAAGAAGAAAAGTTATGTTGCTCATTTATCAGCAGGTATAGTATAAAATGGGTGTTTGTCTGTGTGTGAGAGAGAGAGATGAAATTACAGTTCTGTGAGCATCAGTGACTTATGACCTAATAGTGATCTGCCATTACACTAAAGTGAGAGTCAACTAACTGCTTACTTCCTCCACAAATGGGCTTTAAGTCTAACATGAAAAACAGACCACTTTTCGAATTAAATATCCAGAGTGGAAATTCAATTAAGTAACATGGGGTTAACTGAACAAAAATCACTAAGACAAGATCACGTCTCTCCTTCTTCTATTTACTTGCCCTTAGATAACTTCCTAATCCTGCCCCTTACTGATATATTACACGCCTATTTCTACATCCGCCTTACCCTGTCCAACGAGAAAAAAACGATTTTTCACATTCTGTTTTTGTTTTTGAGTGTCTTCATGACCTTAATAACACTGTAAAACCTCTGCTTTCTTATGCAAGTACACAAGCAAATATATATTACAAGGGCAGCTGAGGCCTAAAGGTCAGAGCAGTGGTCTTGGGACCGGAAGGTCACTGGTTTGATATCCTGGACTAGCAGGAAGCAGGGGGTGTACTCCCTCAACATTCATGACTGACGTGCCCTTGAGCAAGGCACCTAACCCTTGGCTGCACCCTAGTCACTGATGTTTCTTTCCAATATGAGTGGATGTGGGCTCCCTGCAACAGATGGATTAAATGTAGATGCTAATTTCTGTTACACTGCTGTGCTGGAGTTATAAAAGATTGATCTTAAATAAACAGTACTGTTTTAAACACTAAATTGTAAATAACTTTTTATTGTCAAAAAGGTTACATGAAATTAAATGAAATGTTTAATCATTTAAATTATGTACACTGTAATTAAAACAGTAGACATCTGTAGAATTTAGTTAATTTGAAGTAACAATTTGCACCTATAAGTAATTTATGCACATTGTTACTGTTCTGATACTGTTATGAGTACTCAGACAGCATTACGTCACACTTACCAGGAAAGCAATGGTGACTGACCCTTAAGAGAGGGTTGCCTAGTGGAACAACTATCTACATGGTGATAGTGTGTGTGTGTGTGTGTGTGTGTGTGTGTGTGTGTGTGTGTGTGTGTGTGTGTGTGTGTGTGTGTGTGTGTGTGTGTGTGTGTGTGGGGGGGACCAATAGAAAAGATGTCAAAGATTGTATTGCACACACAAACTCAGTGTAAATTACTGAAGCAGTTAATTGTGACTCAGTTACTGGACTGGACTCTCATCAATATGAGAGAAATGATTAAATCCAACATCAGTGCATTCATTCATTCACTCAGTTTATTGTTTTAAATGTAAGTCAAATCAAAACATTTAAATAGATTAAAACTTTCACAATTTCATTATGCAAATTCCCTTTAAGTTTTTTTTCAGTGTAGGTTAAAGTATTTGTCTCACTAGTAAGGGTGTTAGAAGTAATGTAAGTGTTCGTGTGCATATAGCGTCAGAACAACACAGGTCAATCACGGTTTGTTTAATTCCACAAGCAGCTCATCTGAAGAAAACTGACTTATTCGCAGGCAATTGAAATGTATAAAAAAGGTTTGTAGACTCCAGGTGATCCTGGATATTTATTGGATTATTGAACAATTGACTAGGTATTGGAGGGTAAGTCTGGCTACTGGGTGGTTTGGTTTTTGGTTACTGGTTTTTGGTTGCTGGTTACTGGTAAATTGTTTTTTACATTTGTATAACATCACAGTCACAAAGAAAAACTGTATCTCCCTCTATTTTTCACTTTTGACATTGAATCCAGCACATGACTTTCCTAATGAATGGAGAAATATAAATACTCCAATTTTGGGATGAATTGTACCATTTAATGTCAGTGGAAAATTCCCCTTTTAGAGATATGTTTTTGAATGACTGTGACAAAATATTATTATATAAATAAATATACATATTATTATATTTTCTGAGCAAACAAACTTTTATAATAAAAACATTTAGAAAGTCATTTTCATGTGGCTCTGAGTGGCTCAGCAGTCTAAAAGTTTGAAAAGGGATGGTGGCTGGCTTCACAGGTGTCAGAAAAGGCTTGTGCTTGGAATATAATTCCTTAAATGGGAGATGAAACTGGGCTAAAATAATGTAAAAAAATGTAAAAATAATGTAATAATTTTCATGATTAAGATTTTATTTTTTAAAGAATATCTGTAATTTGTTTGTGATCTGAAGTCAGTGTACTGCATACCCTTTCATTCTCATGGTTTACTTGCGCATGTTTGAAGAATGCATTTTTTGCAACTATTTTTAATATCGAATCCTGGTTTTTTTATTAGCCTGTGCTGATGCTCTGCTAACACCTGGTTTGGCACATCTCTTGGCATCATTAAATCAGTCCAAGTCTATCTGGGTATCAGTATCACAGTCTCCTGTGTTTACATCAGCCCCTCCAGGTGAGGCGAGAGACGCGTGTGAGGTGAGAAATAGTGGCGTGCGAACATCATCAGCGCTGATGATAGAAGCTCAAACACCCAGCATCTCATCTCCCCAGCGGAAGCGCAGATGGAGCAGATAAGGTGGGATCTTAATTAAACCACACCCTTCCCTGCTGAGGCAGACAGTAGGCCGGCCTCGCGCCACGCCGCCTCCACGTCTCCCAGCGCCGTTTGAAGAATGGAACATGAAAGAGGCTGCGGCTCTCGACGTGGGCCTGTATCATTACTCGAGCCCAGCGATCTTAATTAAAAAGCGTTGCGTGTTATGTGCCATAACAAAGGAAGATTTGAGTTCATTTAAATCCAATTATGCCTGGACAGTATCTCCAAAGACGAGAGAGTAATTGCTGTTTGAACACACAGGGCTTTGTTCTATTGCCATGAGATTAATAAATGTGATCACAACAGTGTCTAAAACAAGAGGAGATAAGGAAAGGGCGGCGCACCGCTACACTGGAGGCTTTGATGGGCCTCAAGAACTCCACTCAAAAAAAAAGTACCTGAGCAAACTCAAGACGGACCTTCCCAAGTCTGGCTTCAAAAGCCAGTGTTCTACACTCTGCAGCGCTGTGAGCCAGACGAGAGCGTCTGTAATATGAGGATTAAGTCTTATCCCGCCAAATCGCCCATACCTCATATAAACCCACAAGCTCTTGACACTGTTTGCCATAAAATCCCCAATAAAGTGAATTCATAAAACATGAAATCCTCTAAGAGCTCCCATTTTGTCTGACCCTTTTTCCTTCACCAACCATTCATTCTCCAGGCTCAGGTGGCTGCTGCTCAGAGGCTGCAGTGAAACAGTGTCCTGATCGATACTTCCCTTCCATGCCCTTTAGGACAGAATAAATCATCTGTTTAAGAGAAGGCCTATCGACGGGTGGAAGGGGCCCTGCGTTTCTGCAGGCTCCTGAATCAGCGATCCCCATTTTCCTCCTGCAGCCACCTCCCCCAAAAAGCAGCCTAATCCCCTCTCTCTGACCAGCCTCTCCTGATCAGGCTAGCAATGACCTTTGACCTCCACTCCTCTGTCTGATGACCTATTGATCATGTCTGGACTTGACTGGGGGCGATGTTCGCTGATAGACAAAATGGCAAGATGAAGAGGTGCTTGGGTTAGGGATTTGATTAAGAATTGAGTTCCTTGCTTTATGAAAGTCTTCAGCAAAGCAGATCATCATTTTGAAAACATCCTTTTTGAAAACTGGTTTTATGCTATTTATGCACCCAAACAGTATGTTATAGAGTGAATTAGCAGCCTGATGAGTGATGTGCAAAAGAAGTGTATTATGAACTATGCATACACACATACAGTATTAAAGATAAAGGTACAGTTAAGATATAGCACTGATAAGAAATCAATACAATGCATCAAATATCAAAAGAAGGAAACTCTTGCTTTGCTTAAAAAATTCTGGGACATCTTCTGGGACAACTAAATCACATTAATAATTACACTATTTTAGAATTTTCTCTCCTGACTGCTCGTATTCCTCCTTTAATCATGTCTATATACAATGCATACAAAAAGTATTCACAGCACATTTTTATTATGTAATAAAATTGATTAATTCATTACACATAATACCCCACGATGCCCTAATAATGTGTATTAACTGTAGATATCACCATATCTAGTTTTGTTTGTAATGGTATATAGAGCCTCAAATCTAAGCATTATTTTGCATAATGTATTTTATTTTTTGGTACAAGTTTACACTGAAAGAAGTGGCTTTTTATCTAATTGTGCATGTGTATAGTAACAGTAATTGCATTATATTGCATTCTATTCTATGACAAAAGAGTTTGTTTGAAATCTTTTGAAATTTATTAAAAATAAAATACAATAATATAATAATAATATACATAAGTATTCACAGCCTTTGCCATGACATTCAAAATTGAGCTCAGATGCATCTCATGTCCATTGATCATCCCTCAGATGTTTCTACAGCTTGATTGGAGTACACCTGTTATCAGTTCAGTTAATTGGACATGATTTGGAAAGGCACACACCTGTTTATATAAGGTCCCATAGTAGACAGTGCATGTTAGAGCACAAACCAAGCCATGCGGTCTAATGAAATGTCTGATCTTGGGAAGGGTGAAGAGAACTTTCTGCTGCATTGAAGGTCCCAATGAGCACAGAGACCTCCATCATCCATAAATGGAAGAGGTTTAGAACCACCAGGAACCATCAGGCCTGTATGGTAGAGTGGCCAGATGAAAGCCTAAGTAAAAGGCACATAACAGCTCGTCTTGTGTTTGCCAAAAGGCACCTAAAGGAAACAAAGATTGAACTCTCTGGCCTCAATGCCAAGTTTCATGTCTGGAGGAATCCAAGTTCTGCAAAGAAGAATGGGAGAAACTTCTCCAAAACTGGTGTTCCAGGTTTGTAGCATCAGATTCAAAAACTAAAAAAAAAACAAAAAACAAAATTGTTGTGAATACTGTGAAGCTGTGAATACTTTCCGAATCCACTGTATATGTTCAACTACAATCATTCCATTCACAGTTCACTGTAAATGTTGCAGTGATTTCATTTTATACTTGAAGTGTCAGGGGTTCTTCGGCATGAATAAACCAATCTAGGGGAATGAAAGGCATTACTGATATTTAGAACAGAATTACAGAAAGGAAGAAAACATTAACATCAACAAGAAATCATAAAAGAAGGCTTCAAAGTCAAAGTATGCAATGCAACCAATATATTATTATTAAAATGACTTTCAGAGCACCACCTGCATGTACATATTGTGTCAGCACATGCTCTTGGTCATACACACAGTATATAAACATGTATAACAGATGCACCATATAACCCCTGAAATTCTACATTATAGAGTCTAAAAGTTTTGTGGTCACTTACTACACTTACAACTTTTCTTTTCTAACAATGTGAATGTAAAGCCAATGTTGCCATGCTAGTCATGCAGTGGACTCCACAGCTGTCTCTGAAAATGTCACAGAACAACACAAACCACCAGAAGGATTTGTCTTCACTTCTCAAATCATTCACAGCTCTGCTGGCTACTGACCTCAGGGTGTTTCTACATCCCTGTTAATCCAACTGTTTGGATCCAGGTCTGCGTGCATGCAGTCAAACACAATCCAAAACCTGTTGCCACTGCATGAACACAAAAATCTACAACTGTTTCAAGCTTGCATGAAAGATGTCAAAACCACAGGACCAAATGAAGTTTGATGTGGATACAGGTAGCTGTCGGATTCAATATCACACAGACACTTTTTGATCTGAAGAGGAGAAAATAAACAGGAAAGGTATCTGTCAAAAACAACAAGAAGAAGAGAAAAAATGTAAAAGAAAAAAAATCCATAACTCTCCAAAGCCCAAATGTGCCTTCTAGTGCACCTTCCCTGCACCCCCTTCCTCACTCCTCCCTCCTCCCTCACTGCCTCATTGACATGTTGTGTTTCTCTATGATGTGTAAACCTCAGAATCTGACCTGCTGCTCTGTATGGCCTGCAGCTATCTCCAGCATGCATGTGCTGCTCCTGAGGGAGAGAAGCGAGTCAAACCTCTATAAATATTTCACTGCTGCTTTCTCCCCTGCTCCCTGCTCCTCTCACTAATGCTCTTGCCTCTACTGCCGAGCCAAGCTCAACACACTCGCCCAGCAACCGGCAACTGTGGGAGAAAAACTACATCAGCTCCATGACAATCAACACCAAATGTGCTAACATAATCATGCTTTCAGAATCCTGTCAAATCTGAATACATATAACAGTACATTTTTTAATAACTGGTCATGGGAGTCTTAGCCAACTACTTTGCTATTTTTAGTTTATTGTGTAAAGACATGGATGGACAAAAAGCAGAAAAATGCATCAAATCACCCAGTAATAATTCTCAATGATTAGATTTAGTGTCTGAAGAAACTAATGGACAGGAAGATTGAGAATGCATGCCAACAACCAACAATGTTTCTCAGGTAGATATTATCACTTACTTTATAATGGAAAGAACTATAGATATAAAAAATAATGACATCATGTCTGGTAAGGTTGTTGGATATCATGACAATTTCAAAGACTGAAATAAAAATAGGTATATGCTGGCTGCTATCACTGAACTGTTACAAAACCGTCTTATCAGACATTAAGACTTATCTGACACTAGGGCAGATATCCTACCCTGCAGAAACCCATTTCAGGGAGGAGGCACCAGAACCCCTCCTTCTTGGGAGTTTCATCAAGAAGGACATTAAATGAAATGTGTACAATTTCAATTCATTATACTTTTTGTAAAATTCAGTGAATGTATTCACATTCTATTTGCACACTGGAAAAATGTCTGGTGTTTATACTCAGCCTTGGCACTGCAAACAGGGGGAAAAAAGAAGCATCTTGACCCAACAATTCCAGCAGGAGGAGTTTTTGTTTGTGCACAGGTGGACAGGGGGCATGTGGAAGGAAACATGTTGTACACACAAGTAGAGATGGCAAAGAAACAGACAAAGAGGAAAAGGTTGGACCATCAAAAGCTTTCTTTTTGTATAGAAGCCAGTGTCATTACCTTGGCAATAAGCGTGCATGATTTTGGAGGGTGGAGTTTCTGAAGGAGCACTGAAGGTAGGGGTGTGGTTGTGGTGTTGCTGAATTCAAATATCAACAGTCTGTTGTGAACATTCCTTTTAATGGAGTGGCAGTAGAGCAGCACAACTAGCCAGTTATTTTGTTATACTAATGAAAGAATGGCACCTCAACAGTCACCTCAACAGTCACTTACTCACAACAATAATTGTAAACATAGAAGCAACATTTTTTTGGACTCTACATGCATATATGTTTGCATTTGTTTATATATGTTTATATTCTTGAGCCACAAAGCACTGAGCCCAAAGGCAGATCAATCAAGATTCTCTCCATTATGTTCTCTCTCTCTCTCTCTCTCTCTCTCTCTCTCTCTCTCTCTGTGTGTGTCTCTCTCTCTCTGTTTCACTCTCAAGTGAAGAGTGAGCAAGCCCAATAATGTCCTGAATATCTGGGATATTGTGTATGATAAACCATAAAGAGAAAAAGATAACAGCTTAAGAAACCACTGAAACAAAACCATGAGTTACTGCCAGTAGAATAGTTGAGCTGTGGAACCATGGAAACAGTTAATGAGCAGGTGTCACAATACTTTTGCCTATATATTGTTTATGTTGTTTATTGTTTAAATGGGCAGAAAATGCAGCAACAGCAATTATATGTCACAAGAATTGGTTTGAACTTGTGAAGGTTAGGCTGTGTGTGGTCTGAGCATTTGCTTTTTCCACAGTATGTGTGTGTGTGTATGTGCGTGTGTGTGCGCGCGTGAGTGTGGCAGCAAGATCAATATGATAAAGCGGTGAACTGCCCACAGTACTTCCAGAAGAAGCTCTCTCTCTCTCTCTCTCTCTCTCTCTCTCTCTCTCTCTCTCTCTCTCTCTCTCTGCCACTTTCCCTTTCCCTCCATTTAGCTTTGCTACTGCTTGCTCCTTTGCCTATCAGTGTTCTACTCCTGCTGTCAATCTGCCTCTCTCTTCCATTTCTCTCTCTGTCTCCATCTTTCCTCGTTCCCAGTCCCTCACCCCTCCTCACTCTCTCTCTCTCTCTCTCTCTCTCTCTCTCTCTCTCTCTCTCTCTCTCTAATAAATGTCAAACCACTTCAGACAACACACAGCACTCTGGGGGGATATCTTGGCCTTGTGAAACATTATTGACTCGTTTTAACCCACACTGCTAACTGCCCAGTGGGCAGGCAGAGAGCTGGAGGCTGGGGAAGGGGAACGTTGTCAATTTTCATTTGGAGTGCGTTTCACCAATGGCTGCACTGTCCCTGATGTTTCTCCCTCAGTGCCCTCCTAATTCCTCCAGAAAACACAAGCAGGGTTAAAGGTTGTGTCAGTGGTCAAACTGCAACATTAGTGCATGCTCAAGGTGAAGTTTCAGAGGTCACGTGAAAGATTAGTGCAAGACGAAGGCGACAGAGGGCTATGTGAGGAGGTCAGAGGCCAGAGGTCAGTGAGCTGGTGTTAGCTCATGGTCAAGGTGACTGAGAAATTCTCTTGAGGCTGAAGTTCATGTCCATAATGACCTTCATAGGATCAATAGCAGCTACACATATGGCTCTACTTTTACAGGCCTGGGCATTATTTCTTTAGTATTGTTGAGTCTCTTATAGTTGCCTTGTGTTTTTGATCTGCTATTTTTTTTCCTTAATTAATAAAATGCCCCAGTAACATCAAGTCATACTGAATCAGTAACACCACAAGCTCATTTTAAGAGTGTGTGTTTGTTTGCCTTACAAAAAAAAAAAAGAAACTGGTTATTGAGAAACAAACCAACCTTGGGCTACACCTAGGACATTTTGGTCAGCATCGCATTGAACCACTGCCGCCTATTTTTCCTTACACATCACTCTGGTGCATTTTGTGACCAGAGAATAGTAAAAGGCAATTACACACATGACCAAGCTGATAGGCAGACAAATAGCTGCTGCCTTTATCATCAGAGAGAGAAAGCACTGCTGTTGCAGGGAACCACTGTTGTAGTTTGCATTTCAATTAAAAGTGGACGAAAACTTGTCCTATTTCATTCAAAAAGCAATTGCAGCACTGAGCATTGGATAAGAGTGCAAAGGAAGCCAGGTCTCAATAATGGAAAATGGCAAGGCAAACAAAGAGATTGTATCAAGAGGAAACATTAGTTGGTCTCTCTCATTCCTCTCACTTCTCAGAACCCTATGAAGTCTGCAAAGCCTTGAAAAGTGAAATCCTACATTCATTTCTATGTCTGTTATTGTATATGAATAACACATCAAATAGCTTCAATCACTCTTAAACGTATATTAAATTTATTATGCAACAGAAAAAGAAAAGACTAAAGCAAGTCTTGTCCCAGTACACATATGATTCATAAGAGTTATCATGACTAAAGGTTCTCAGACTCTGTAATCAAAGTATAATGAATATTCATGAGTAATTTGTGGGTGGGCATATTTCATAAACACAGATACAAAGCTTGGAGGTAATATATGGGAATGAATAAAAATGCAATCATGACATTCCTGTTTATACATGTGATCATGAGTCTGCAGGGTACTAATAATATTAAAAGGTTTTACATACGTCTACTACAGACATGCTCCTGTCGCAAATACACATTATACACAGGCCCAGCATTGTCTTAACACCCTCTGAGCTCAATATATTTCATAAAGCCACCAGCATTGCACTTCACTGCTTTTGATACCAAGTATCATCAATCCAGTGAGGTACAAAATATGGACAAAAGTAATGGGACACCTGCTGAAATGAAGGGTATTAAAAAGAGTTTATTCTGCTTTTGTTGGAGTAGCTCTCAGACTTTCTACTAGATTTTTGACAATGTTCATGGGAATGTCTACATTTCAAAACTGTGTTTTATATCCTTCTAGTCCATGTGTAGCATTGGGCATGGTATCAGTAGGTTTCGGTTGATCTGTTCCAGTGTCCTATTCTATTGGCAATACATCTCTATGGAAACTAGGCAGCCTTTATGTTTGCATTTGCACATCTGCGTAAGCACTCTATGCATCCTAAAGTAGCTAAATTCATTCATTCATTATAAGGAATGTCCATGAACATCTGGACATATAGTGTAAGGTTGTGCATCTACTGGGAATTCTACAGGGTCTTTGAAGTGGTCAGTGGAAGTCAGTCTTTTGTTGTTTTAATTCTCACTTGCCGAATTAATATACTGTAACAGCAACACAAGAAAGGGCATAAAGTTGGCCATTAGTAGTGTAGTCAGCATATTAATGTTGCTGACCAAGCAGAGAAAGGTGAGAGAGATAATCACTAGCTCTGCAAGGGTTATAAGTGGGGGGGCAAGAGGCGCGACAGCCACTATTCTTCTTTGATGGATGTCATTCAAAAGTCCTGCCATGCAACATTGCATCAGACAGCACCCGCCACCCAGTCATACTCTACCTGTCTGTTTGGAAGTCATTTTCCTCCATCATCATTCAATCAGGATAGTTTTCTGTACATCAATGTGCCATAATCACTGCTGCATCAAAATACAGTTGTCATAATATGGTCAAATTATAAGCTCTAGATTTTTTCCCTCAAAATTATATTCACATAAAAAAATATGTGCATGTGTGACAGAACAGAAAAAAACTAATAGGTAAGGCAAGCACGGGCAGATCCTTCCAGAGCTACACCTACAGTACACTTCTATTCAAGCAAATGTACCTGCACTGGAACTCAACTGGAACATAACTGAGTAGCAGCATTTCAGTGAAATTAATTCATATTGTGTTGATTTCAAAAAGGCCATAATATACAGAAAATCTTTGTCCAAAAGAAGCCTCCTTTCATTCACTGTGCATATTTTTTTAATAAAGCCTAGGTTACTAACCATGCTATATTACTTATATTTATACATCCCAAAAAATGCATTTAGTGTATAACATTTATTGTAATGTATAAAATAGTAAGTATATGCCTTTGGTTGGTGTGACATGCTCAGATGTGGTTTAGCAAGGCTTTTTACAACCATATGTTGTTGTTTTGTTTTTGTTTTGTTTTTGTTGTTTTTTTCACAATAAAACACACTTCTTTTGAGCTTCCTGCTTTCAATGCGAAAATGAATCAAACATTGGTAGCTAGCAGTTTCCACCTTTCTGTTCTGTCTCCTATCTTTGCCTAATTTCCTCTGTATATATAATGCTAAAATGCACCCCAAGAATGTTGTACCATGTGCATGTATTTCACACTCTATACTGTATTCTGTAAGATGTGATTCACTCCTGTCCACTTGTGGTGCTGTTTTGCTAAGTGCCCACAAACCAGGATAGAAGGAGAGGATAGGATAGAACTTTATTGATCCCTTGGGAGGGTTCCCTAAGGGAAATTAAGGTAGCTTAAAATGTACATGATCTGACAAAAGTGAGTACACCCACACACATTTCAAATATTTTATTATATAACACTATAGAAATGAAAATTGGATATAACTTAGATTAGTCAATGTACAGCTTGTATAGCAGTACAGATTTGCTGTCTTCTGAAAATAACACACAGCTATTAATGTCCAAATATCTGGCAACACAGGTGAGTACACCTCACGGTGAACATGTCCAGATTGTGCTCATAATGTCAACATTTTGTGTGACCACCATTATTACCTAGCACTTTCTTGGTCCAGTCAGATCACAGAACATGGTTCCAGTGATGCATATTCTTGAGTTAAGGTTAGGATTAGGTTTAGGTTTTATGGTTAAGTTTAGGGTTAGGTTTCATGGATAAGGTTGGGGTTAGAGTAAAGGGTAGGGTTAGGTTTTATGGTTAAGGTTAGGATTAAAGTATGTTAGGTTTATTTACAGTTTTGTTATATTATCTGTTTAAATTGTTTAATTCCTGTGTGGACTGCACCAATACTTCCTGCTCATACCCAAATGTCTAACTCAATTTAGAACACATTAGATGATTTCTGAAATTCCGTTTAGGTCACATATGTATGGATTCCTCTTGAGACCAGATTGTGGAGTCAGTCTGGTAAGCCTGGCTGTGTTTACTCAGCTGAACCTCATTATCAATTAAATCCGGTTTGTCCAATTTGTTTTGAGTAACTAAGGGGGCAGTTGCCTTGTTGGGTAACCTTGCTCCTCAAGTTTGTAGGTTGGATAACGTCACTCTTCAAATGAATTATATAATTTTTCCAAAAGACTTTTTCTCTTTGTCAAGGTTGTCTAATATACGATAACATAGAAAACCAGCAAGAAGACAATACCCTTTCAGGGTAATCAGGACAACAAGTATTACAACTGGGGCATTTCTGTTTACCACGGTGTGCAATAAAATGAATGAATAATTATAAATGAATGAATTTGTTCATAATCATTCATTTGTACAGATGTCAGAGCTGGCCTCAAGTGTAAGGACCAGGATTTAAACATGGAGAAACATGTATATTTGACCCACTTGTGCAGAAACATATGAACAGTACTTCATAGAGGGTCAGAATGACTTTGTCCAGTTTCCCAGTCACCCCAAGATGAGTTCTGTAACTTCCAAGTGAACCACTCCTGCACTTCCCCTCACTCTGTCAACTCAGCAAAAAAGTAAAGCATAACCTGAGGACATGGATGAATCCCCCAGTGCCTCCTGCACTGCGCACTGCCTGTGGGGGTGTCTTTGTATGGGCATTAATGTATTATTCACAGCCAGATACGTCCATGTATTTGATCACACTTTGATTAAAACACACAACCTTGAACAATTAAGTTCCTTTTCTTCAAACTTGTGGCAGAGTCTTAAACTTTGTTGAGAGAAGAAATTGAACTTTTGACGTTTCACTTCAAAATACCTGCCTTGAGCAGACAAGAGCATGACAGCCTTCATCAAAACTCTGTGTATCTATTGTATGAGTTCCTAGCATGTATAGTAATTTAGCAGCCAAACAGTTTTCTTAAATCTACACCAACTGTTTGGAGGATTCGTGCTGTTTTGTAAAATAAATGACCTCATGCTGCCAGTCACAGCCAAAGAAATTTCATGCCCAGATAAGTGAATTAACAAACACTTCCATTAGCGGTCATGAGGGACATGTTCCTTAGTCATATTCTTAATTAAAGAACATACTCCTGACAGCTTGTTTCCCTACTCTCTGGTAAACGAACCATATCAGATTCGTCATGTAGGCAATTATGAATGCTAATGCACAGGGCTCTTTTTTCAAATGACGACCTTCTCCAACAGACAAGCACTGATAACCCAAGCATATTTCAAACATATTGCTTCCAACCTTTAGATGGATATATATTTCAACTGAAGGCTCAGCCACAGCACCAAATAGCCACTTGCTTCATAGGCTTTTTGCTTGAGCTGAAGCTCTACTCTCCAGGGAAGGCTTTCTTGTAGATTTTGGAGCATTGCTGGACTGGTTGCATTCAGAGCAATGCAAGAGCATTAATGAGGTCAGGTTTTTGGATGATGATCACCAACCCACATCATTCTCAACTGCCAAGTTCATCCCAAAAATATGAAATGGAGCAACAATATTCTGGAAAACACGTTTTGACTGCACAACAGTTCAAAGTTGGGGGGATTTACACTCTTTCTTATACCCCACACTTGGCATTATGTATGCTAGAGCCTCCAAAAAATAGAAAATTGTGAGAAAGGTTGGTGTTTTCTTGTTCATAATTTAATAAAATAAACAACTGTCATATATTTTACATTTATTACATTTAAAGTAATAAATAACAAGCTTTTCAATATTTTTTTTTATTTTGCTACTGATAATAAGGTATTATGTGAGATTCTGGATTTCTGATTTTCATATATATATATATACACTCAGAATTCTGTACACAAATGAACTTTTCCCAATGTTTTCTGAGATGCGCTAGTATGTTCAGGTTTATGTACTCCAGAGAGTCCTTTTCTATTAGCAGTACTGGTGTGGGTTACAGGTAATATAGCAAGGTTAAAAGTACAAATTCTCAATGAGGTAACATAATTAAGCAAATGTAAGACAAAAAAAATCCCAACTCTTATAAAATTCATGCACCATTTAAATATAAAAAAGTTGCATATTCAAAGATTTTCTCATAGTATCATATTGAAAGCATAAGGTTATCCTCCCATATATGTACCTTGTACTCTATTATTTCTTACCATCTTTATGTTAGATACTTAGATGCTTTTGGTCAAACTCAGCATACGTTTGTGTCACAGCAGTATCTTCCACCCATTATTCTCGCAGATAACAGCACCAGAATATGTAAAGTTGACACAACAATCACAAAGTAGGCTACAAATAAACCAATCAATTGCAATGAGCAGCATCTCCTCTCCCACAAGAGGCCATAACTCCTGAATCCTTTCACTCCGCCTCCTTTCTTTTCATTCTCCCTCTCTTCCATCTTCATCACTTTCGCCCCCACAAGACTTGTACTTGCTAATGAGGTGCTAACTCCTACATGAGTCAAGCACCAAGGCCTTTTACCACTTCTTACTCGGTTTTCAGACCTTATTTGGTCTCCTGATACTTTTTTATTGACATTCAGCATCTAAACATATCATTTGCTGGACAATGACTTTGACCAATGGTCATCTCTCCTCTAAAAAGACTGAATGTCAATGTGATGCACTGTTAAGACTGTATCTGCTGCTCATCCAGTGCCCTGGAACACATACATAAGAAGACACATCAGTGGGCAGATGAATTTATCCTGTCACATTTTATGCGCCTTCTCTCTCCAAGTGTGAAACCACTGGCTTTCTCCCTAAAGATGCCTGGCTCGAAACCATAATCCATCTGGCTTTATCATCAGAGTAAACGTTCACTGAGCACTCTATGATCTATGGCCTTCAACGTTCCACACTGTTTGCAGACTATAAACAGTTTAATTGTGAACTAGGTCTAATAGAAGGACACATAGGTTTCTGATTGAACATCAGTGTTGGGAGGTTTGGCAGTATCCCAATGCTTTAGGAAAGTGGTACTGTTTGAAATGCATGAATCTCTAGATGAAGCACACTACACGGACAAAAGAATTCGAAAGAGTTTATCCGGCTTTTGTTGGAGTACTATCCATGGAAGGCTTTCTACTAGATTTGGAGCATTACTGTGAAGATTTGATTGCATTCAGCGACAAGAGCATTAGTGAGGTCAGGATGTTGGATGATGATCACCACCCCACCTCATCCCTGATACCCCAACTCATCCCAGTATTGGATTGAATACCATCACAGTGACACTGCACAACAGTTTAAGGCTGGGTGGCTGTACACTCTGCCTCATACCCCACCCCTAGCATTAGGAATATAATGTTGTTTATGTGCTCCAGAGACTAGCAGTAGTCTCTGGAGTCTAGTGCACTTCTCTGCAGGGACTAGACAAGCTCTTTGTGTACATTATGCACATCAGTTTCAGCAATGGGTGCATTTGAATGCATTCATTAGAATGGATGTCCACAAACATTTGGACATATAGTGTGTTACTGTACTGTAGAGCAAGGTTAAACCTGTGCCATGCAGACTTTAAATATTCTCTCAGAGGTGACATGACGCAGAATAATTAAGCAAAGTTAAGACAAAAAATTGACAAAAAATCCCAACTCATAAGATTCTTTTACCATTAAAATATACAGAGTTGCATTTAAAAATTCTGCTTCAAGACACTTTTTTTCTCACAGTAATATATTAGGAATGTAAGGTTATGCTCCCATATATTTACCTTGTGCCCTATTGTTACTTTCTGTCTTTAATCAAAGTTATAGCCTGCAATCAGACTAATCCATCATTCTGGCATATTAAATATTAAATATTAAATTGATGTCACTATAGAATATTGAATTTTTATAAAGAATTTCTAAAGAAGGCAAAAACCTTTTTATGAATTCAATGAAGGCTACAAGAGAAAACTGTTTGCAATCAGTCAAATACATTGTCATCCTCTGAAGCATCACTTCAAGGCAAATATGAGATGGGGTCTTCTCTGTGTTCATTTTACTTTTGGTTCTAATAAACTACAAGAAGTGGTCAGAAATAAAACAGAAAGAAAGAAAATCATCAACCTTCTTCATAGAGGCAAACTAATCATTCATTAAGGCTTTTGCCAAATTTGACAGAGTGCAGTTTTTTCACCTACTTTATGCAGATAGTGTGTTTAAGACTTATGGCAGTGGCGTCCAACTTACGTATGCAAATAGATTCGCCTCTCTGTTGGGTGAGATTACTGTGAAGTGCTGCTATTTGCATTTGAAAATGATCCGGATTGGAGTGAGCGAGAGGCGAGGTGCTGTTAGGGATGATTGGTAAAAGAGCGCTTGCCACGATAAGCTGAAAATTGTGTTTGCCTAAATGCTTGCAGCAGCACACCTCACGAAGGCTCTTTAATTTCTCTATTCTGATTTTTTGTCTATATATATATATATATATATATATATATATATATATATATATATATATATATATATATATATATATATATATATATATGTGTGTGTGTGTGTGTTGTGTGTGTGTGTGTGTGTGTGTGTGTGTGTGTGCGTGTTCGCGTGTGTATAAGTGGTTTTAACTGTAGTGCTGTTCAACAGTGTTAGGATTTAATACATGCCCTCTTCTGGATCTGCAGGCTGACACGATATCACCTCTCACTGTGGATTACCAGCTCTCACAAAGCTACATGTCACACAGACAGCCTCACCAAGGGTCCTTTGACTTGACTGCACATATTCACAGATCACTGTAAGTAACACAAGCCCAAATCCCCTGCTGTGTCTAGTCAACGCTTCTCTGAAGTACAATGTCCAAAGGCATGTTTACTTTATACACAGGAGTAGCAGGGGAGTAGTAATGCACATACTTCAAGGTTCAATATCATTTTTATTTCTGGGCTGAAAATATAAACTAATTTCAGAATTTGTTTGTTAGAATTCCTTGATTCTATAGAGCCATTATTTACTACACAGATTTGTTTGTCACATTAAATAAAAAATCTTTATTGAAGCTTGTCCTGTTTGCTGTGCCAATCCTCCAAAAAAAATAACCCTCCAAACCACTAGGACTTTATAGGTGGTGTCAGAATACAGTCCATCATCTCTGCAATGTGGTTTTATATTCACACACAGTGTATTTTGCAAAACCTTCAATGCTAATGTGGAAATCACTGCAGCCTTTAATTACATACTTATAGATAGATAGGATAGATAGATAGATAGATAGATAGATAGATAGATAGATAGATAGATAGATAGATAGATAGATAGATAGATAGATAGATAGATAGATAGATAGATAGATGAAGGTGAACAGATGTAAAACCATATCTTGTTCTTCAAAGTCATTTTTTACTGTTTTTATGTTTACTGGGATCTTCCCTGATAGTGGAAAATGGTGAATGTATGATAAAATCCTGTGTTTAGGTTCCCAACATTTCAGTTGAATTAAGTACGTTAAACTGAAAGACAAATGATGTGCATATATGTATTTTACTGTTATGATGTATTTTTGTACTCATCTTTACCTTGTACTGTAACTGAAAGTACATAGCTTCACTATTCTATCTAAATAATTCTAAATGTGTTACATTTTTGTGTATTTAGATTTCTTTTTTTTTTCTTCACATCAACCTGTCAGAACAAAAGCATTTTTATGCTCAAATCCTAAGCTTTGTTTAAGGTTTTGACTGCTCAGCCAGAGCAGGGGAAGCATGGGAGGAGATGAATGTCTGCACAACGAAAATAGAGCGGACTAATGCTGGCTAATGAGTCCTGAAGTGAGCTTCACTGATCTCAGTCAATATCTCAAAGCCTGGAAGATACCCTCAAAGCCAACCCTCCAAATGTAGATTCTCCATGCTGGTGGGAGAGAATATTATTATTATATTCTTCTTCTTCTTCTTCTTCTTCTTCTTCTTCTTCTTCTTATTATTATTATTATTATTATTATTATTATTATTATTATTATTATTATTGTTGTTGTTGTTGTTGTTGTTCTGTTGTTGTTATTATTACTTCTTAATTAATTAATTTATATAATAATTAATTTGTTTTTGTTAAATAATGTTAAATAATGTGCTTTTACACAGGAGAGCTTGACAACTTATACATTAGATATACATATTTGCAATAAACTCCACCTTACAGATGCCATTCATTTTACGTTACAGCACATGTAATGTTACAACCTAAGTCAGAAATTCACTAAAAGCTCTTACATGCTCAACTCTAAATGCATACCCTCATCATGCAACATACACACTACCTAACACATTCAAAGAACCAAAAAAGCCCCTCAGCTTCTTTCTCTTGTATAATATGTGTTAAAACTACACAAATAAGGATTCCTGACATCAGCTGTTTCTCGCTGAGATGTGTGGGATCAGCTCGTGTGTGCTTTAGCTTGAAGAGAGTGTGTAGCAGGGTTGCTGCATAAAGCTCTGGATGAAATCTGGGAGAATGGGGCGTCTCGGCAGCACACAGGCTCCTGGCTGAATCGCATTAAGCCTGCGCAGCGTTGGGTAATGGGATCGGCCACGGGCCTTTATGTTCCCCCACCCCCGCCCCGTTCCCCCTCCGCAGCACGGCTGCGACCAGCCCTCCTCTCAGCCAGGATAACGTGCCATGGCCCCAGCCACCGTCACAGATGAATATTCATTACCACAGCTTTGTGCAAATTTTCTCCTGGATACTGTTGCCCCCTCACCCGCCGCCACCCCTCCCCTGCTCCCCTGGCCAGGCCCAGCTCCACAGAGAGGAAGCGAGGGAGTGGGAAAAGGAGCAGGAGTGTGTATGGGGGTGTGACTGGGTCTAACATAACACCTCAGGGTCTGAAACGGCTGTGCACATTTTTCTGTTTCATTTGTGTGACGCCTTTTTACAATAGACACTCCACAGCTGCTCCAGAAGAGCCCTTTAAAACATATTCTGCAGCACCATGAGCAGAACGAGCGAATGGAAAGAAAGATCTACTGTTCTAACTGGGAGTAAGGTTCTCAATATAACTAGATTAAACTCAATTCAGTCAAAATTTACCTGCACAATAATCAGTAATCAGCAATGATGTGGATACTGATACTACATATTTCAGAGCCTCATGGCTCATTTATATGCATTTTTAAATATTGGTATTTTTCCAGAGGCGTCAGTGCTTTTTTAATTTAAGGTTTTTTTTATGGTGTTTGACATTTTCTCAACATTCAATATATGGTAGATAACTCAATTAATTAACCATCAGTGATGGCCCAAAATAGGAGTAGAACAACATCCTTTCAATAACAATCATTAGGATTACAAAAAAAAAAAAAAAAAAGAATGAGGAGTAAAACAAATGTTTCAATAATCCATCCTTGGAAGGATAGTAGAAAACAATCCCCATTTTCTTGATTAATAAACATAAATCTAGCAGGTTATAGTACCATCAGGATGAATTAGAAACCCTGATCCGTCTATAACTACACTGTTAAAAGTACAAGATCCTTGAGGAACTTTTGCATGTTATTTAATTTTAAACTGTGGAAAAACCTCTTAAGGTCAATTAAAGGATGAGGGTTTTTTGAAGGTTCCTTGAAGCACCTTAAGAGGTTTCTCTCAAATTGAAAAACCTCCAAAAGTTCCTCAAGGATCTTGCACTTTTTTACACTAAACAGCATCTGGAAGGGTTAATAATGCATCACCATTGGCACCAGTACTAACCTTACTAAACAGCTAACCCAGAAGTTCCTTCATTTCTTCTGCACAGATTTGTTTCAGGCTTTTTATACTTAGGGGGCTAAATGTAAAAGAATGACTCCAGGTTCAGGTGTCAGAGTCTGTATCAGGAAAGAAAACAGTGGGATCCATGCATTCCTAAAAGAATCCTGACCTTCAAGTCACACTGAACATTCAGGAATGACCTAGGCCAGCATCTCAGGGAGACAATGTCAGCAAGGCAAGCGCAGAGCAAGTTATCAGACAACAGCTAGCCTCCAGCGCTCTCCCCTGCAGCCATGTTCTTTATCTCAACACTGCTTCACTTCTGCTACCTCAGCATCCATGCTCAGCTTTGAAGTTCCTCCGATCTGCAAATCGGAGAACAAGGGCATGAATTATTCTTCTTATCAAAATGGGAATAACAAAACTGTAAGGTTGTCACAGTTTTATTTTTTTACACAGCAATAATTATTAATTGATTATGAGGGGGAGTATCTAAAATAAACATGAGAAGTCTTGTACTTTGGAAACAGTAAGTAGAGCCAGAAGTTGATTTCTCAAGAAAGTGTTTCATGTTGAAGTGTTTAGTGCTCGCCATTGACAAAGAAAAAAAAAACTGTGCAAGGCAGAGTGTATTAAAATGCAGAGTGTGAATGAGACTAAAGCTGACCTTTGGCACGGGTGATGGATGAGAGAGAAACTCTCGCTGGCATCTAACTGCACTGGTAACGTCACCATGACAACCCTGACAACCAGATCCGAGCACATGAATATGTAAGACCCACATCTGGACAGCTGCTCAGACTGATACACTCCTGGTGGGAGAGTGAGCTATGGGTGTGCAGGATGGCCAGCAGGATTTTAAAAGGTTGCAACCATAAGAATTCTTACTATATACAGATTAGGAAATGTGTTACTATGAAGTATATGGAAATGAACATGTTTGAATTGTGTAGATAGTTGAAAAGTCTTAGAAGGTTTAGTTTTGGTCCTGCTGGATAATGTGTCATTATGATGCAATAGACTAGCAAATGTCAAGAATGTCTAGGCTACACTGTTCAAGGCAAAATAATGGTGAATTGGTTCTTAGAGCAATGCAACTTAAGAAACACTTTTGGTTCTATAAGGAACTATAGATCTAGTTCATCAGCAGCAGCTAAATCTTCTTAAATCTTAAATTGGTTCTCAAGAAAAGTCTACATCAGATTTAGGATGTGTTTTTTTAATTGCTGAATTTTTTGCAGCTATGTTCTAATGTTGTTCTAATGATGGATCCAATTTCTCTTATAAATTGAAGTCCCAAATATGAAACATTGGTCAGAAATCTTCATAAAACTGAATACATGGGTTAAGGAAGAAATTTCTTCTATGGGTCCCTATTCATCAAATTCACAGTTGGTGAATATGGACCCATATTTGTAATAGGGATGTGTGAGTGTGAAGGACCTTGAAGTTGGTGAACTCACATTTTATTAACAACAGTTCTGTATGGAATCAAAAATGTATATAACAATAAGATCGTTCATATTTTTCATATTCCGCATATTTTCCTCATAAGGTTCCCAACCTATCACCATGGATCATAATCAGGAAGCTTTAGCATGTAAACCAACAAGAAAGGTCAATCCAGATTAGCGTGCTGAAAAAGATATTGCAAAAAAGTTGAAATATGAATAACAGGTTTAATACTGTTACTTTCATGTTTGCATACAAAGATGCCAGAATCAGACTTGATGCTCATGAAACATTTAGATCTTTCATTCTCAGCCAACACTGGTAAAAGTGTTTTGGCCAACATTTCCTCGGGGTTAGTTTCAGTGGTATCATAATACAATGTGGTCAGAATACATCCGTCAACTCTCGGCGGTTTGGCATGACGTATAATTACTAGCAACCCCTTGGATGTTTGAAACCATCTGGTTTCTGACCCGTTTTTCATTCAAGTCATTTTCAATTAGATGAATGCACGAGAACACTGAGAAGAAAAAGAGCCATGGAATATTCAGATTTCATCCAGTGGACAACTTAGCCACAGAAAAGTGATAGAATCAGAAAATCTAACATTTTAAGAATGCAGAATGAGTGATTTGTCCACTTCTACAAAACCTGTGCTCTATTTTCTGATTATTTGTTCTTAGTGCACCAAGCAGCGCTTAGGAACAGACATCAGAGAGAGAAAGAGAAAAAGCAGGAGAGGGAGAGAGATAGAAGGAGGGAGAGGGAAAAAGAGAGGGTAAGGAGAAAGAAAGAATGAGGGAGAGAGAACGAGTGAGGAAGAGGGAGGGAGAGAGAGAGGGAGAGAGGCTTTGTTACTCTTACCCAGTGCACCTCATTGAATTGTAAATAAGGTGTGATATTTTTACAGAGGGGGAAAAAAACCTGCACAGCCGGTGCACAGCAGACAGGCTGTCTGACTGTCTGAATGTCTGCCCGTACCAAGCCTTTTCCTTCGCACTGCTCAAATACACACATACACACAATCCACAGCCCCAGCCAACGCACATCAGAACATTTTTAGTTCAACTGTCACTTAGACCTTGATGAACTAGATGTGTAGATGTAAAAAAAAATCTACAATGTTGGACTCTCACTGCTGATTTCAGGTGTTTTCACAATGCACATCTCAGAGGTCAGTCATATACAAACTGGTCAATTAATGAGAGTTTAATTTACCATTTACATACCGAACTGATTGGAAATGCTGTCATTATCATAAATTAATCTTTTGACGATGTATCCAGAGTTTGGATATGCTGTATATACGTACAGTATACAGGTATATAGTATATCGTCTGATTATAATGAATGCTACATGCAGTTGTATACCAGTAGTCAAATGTTTAAAAACACACACATACACACACACACACACACATACACACACACGTGTGTATATATATATATATATATATATATATATATATATATACACACATTCTATTAATAAATGTATACATTTATATAGGGCATGTTTATTAAATTTCATCACTATCATATCTCAATGTTTTGATCTTTTTCGGTTGACCAATAAAAAATGTGTCAATTTTGTAAATGTAACTTTATTTATATAGCACTTTTCACAGACATATTTACAGCTTTACATAGATATGGTTCCAAGCCTTATTTGAGGGAGCCAATGGAAACAGTGGAGGAGAAAAATCTTCATCCAATTGAGTGGAAGAAACCTTGAGAATAACCGATTTAAACGGGGATTCCCTTAGGTTAGCTATGGATGATCTTACAGTAAGCCATGAATTATGAGAATGCAAGTGAGTATAGGACAGTGAGTACTAGACAGTGAGTACAGGACAGTAAGTACAGGTGAGTGAGTACAGGACAGTAAGTATATGATAGTGAGTACAGAACCGTGAGTATAGGACAGTGAGTAAAGGACAGCGAGTACAGAACCATCAGTACAGGACAGTGAGTATATGATAGTGAGTACAGAAAAGTGAGAACAGGACAGTGAGTATAGGATAGTGAGTATATGATAGTGAGTACAGAAAAGTGAGCATAGCACAGTGAATATAGGACAGTGAGTGCAGAATAATGAGTATATGACATTGAGTACAGGACAACAAGTATAGGACAGTAAGTACAGGACAGTATAGGAGTATATAATTCTAATATTTGAGATTCTAATTCTATTTTATATACAGTCACTTTGGTCCATAATCTAAATGATTTTGTTTGTTTCTTACATTATCAATAACTGACATGTTTGCTAGTCATATCAGTTAAAATGTCAAAAATGTCAATGTCAATAAAATCACTAATAAAATCTAATTAAAGTACAGGTAAAATGTACTCATTATACTGGTCATATGTTAACACTCTTCTAATAGAGTTTACGTCTAATACTTGGTGGGCAGTTCCATACTGTATTCAAGGCTTCATAACTCAGAATCTTCCAGTACAGTAATTAGCTACAGACATGATACAGACATATCAAACAAACTAAAATACTTGTCCTATCTATCCATAGTGGACATTGTGTGATGAATTATCAGTGAGTAATCCAGCTCAGAAAACAACTAAAATTCACTCACTTCCAACTGAATTAAATCCCAGTTTAAATGCCTAAAGGGTCTTCTAGAGTATGTTTACTGTTCTGTCCATCTTTACATGTTCAACCTGCATAGGGACACTGACTGATCAGAGAGGGATGGACATCACTGAGCCACATATTGAGTTATAGTGGAAAATGAGAAAGAAAAGGCCATTTGCTTTTTTTGTACAAAATTCAAAATAAAAGTCCTTAGGGTGGATAATTCTGATACAATAAATATCAAAAATAATAATGGACATTTGCATGTCAAGTATCTAAATGTCAAGTATTATTTTGAGAACTTATAAATATCCTTGTCAACCGGTCAAAAATCCTTGATATTTCAGCCCAAAAACAGAGGATTTCTCAGATGTAAAGTGTTTTTTAGTCCTTATAAGCAAAAGAAAATGTAGATGCAAGTAACATTTTGACGAAACATGGTCAAATCTATACAAATATTTAAATTCTGTTCATTTTTAAATCTCAAATGAAGACAAATTGAGTAGCCTAGGAAATCCAATAATCCAGTAATAATTTCAGTATTATTATGATTATGATTACCACCATGTCACCAATCACCAATCAAATGTATGCTCAGTTGTTTGTGCTTATATTTGCAATTAATCTCATACACATTGTACATTGTATACCTCATATTGTACATATAACTTGTGGTCTGAATCTTTGAAGCACTGGCCATATTGCATATTTTAAACTTACGTTCTCCTGTGTGACATGAAAAGGTAGTCATTATTGTCTCATTGCTCAATGCAGTTTTAAGAATGCACATCTCTATGCATTTCTGAGTGCAGCATCTTCTATTTTTCATCCAATATTTTTCAGCCTATTAAAGTGACAGGACGCTCACTAATTTCACAGGATGGTTTGAAGATACCGCTGGTCCTTGGGTTTATGTAAACAGCACTGACATTAGGAACCTCTCTACCTTTGTCTCTTCTTGTCTGTATTATAGCCTCAGGTCAGAAGATGATTGAAAGCATTTAATGGGCAGAGAACTGCCATGTTCTCCACCTTGGAAGAGCATCCACTACTTCCAACTGTCTACTGCTATAAGCTCTACCTCCATCCTTCTTCCATCCAACCATCTTGCCCTCCCTTCACCTTTCCTTTCACGCATCATCTATCCTCTCATGTATCCTTTGCCTCTTTTTAACTATTCTCTCTCTTCTTTTTTCATCCTTATCCTTTTGTCCCTATCTCGCTCAGTGTCTGAGTGCCCTGTGAAAAGGGGAGCTCTTGTATGAAGAGCAGAGAGCCATGGGATGACCTTGCTGTGGAGGTCTGACCGAGCTGAGGCTTCTACTCTGAAGAAGAAGAAGAAGGGTGAAAAAAAGAGAAAGATTTAGTTTATACTTGTTTGAAGTGGAGGTGGAAAGTGCTTTGAACTGCTGCTCTCATGAATATGGCTATAGTTGAAAAACCTGAGGGAGATGAGCAGCCTGGTCAAAACAAAAACAGAGCAGACCTTGCTTTTCAGCTCGCATTATAAAGATATATGTGGCATCATCTCCAGCAAATGATGAAATTGTGTACAAAATTAACCAAAGATCAATAGTCACAAACATTCACATGTTATCTCAAGGAAGTGTGGCATACATATAAGGCAGCAAGTGAACAGTCTGGTCTGATTAGTTGAATCAGGTGTAGTGGGAGCAGGGACAGCTCTAAAATGTGCAGGGTAGGACCAGGGTTGGGAAACACTGGACTAGATGACTGGACTGGGTCAGATAATTTCCAATACTGCAGGTATTGTGGAGTGTTCCTGGTATGCAGTGTACAGTACCTAGAATAAATACTCAAAGGAAGGACAAACAGTGAACCACAACATGCTTAAGGGTGCCCAAGGCTCATAAATGAGATCCATGGATGCACAACCTCTTAAATTACTTTTTGGTGTAAGAAACCTCAGAATCCCTTTAGAGGTCTTGTGAATTCCATACCTTAATGAGTTGTTTTGGCGGCACAAGGAGGATCTATACAATAATGTTGCATTAAATAAAACATTTACACACAATCAATAAAATCTTCAATACAAAAATATATCAATAGAATTATACAAAATATTACTTTATCATAAAAGTTTTTCTGCAGTAAATTTAACATTTAAAGATTAATGAATATGCCAACAAATCTCTATTTCCATTATTTAAAAGGCTCTGTAAGATGAATGACATGATGAATATGATATAAGAAAGCAGTTGGTATCTTTAAATGAATGTAACATATACTACTGGCTTCCAGCATTTCTACTCAGTTAGGTGCGAGGTTTCAGCACACTAAAGTATACACATGTCTGTTTATAAGAGGTGAAACCTGGGGTGATTATGAATATTCAAATAACACAAGCAAAGTAAATTATAGTTGTTTATGGCAAATTTCTTTGAACCCTCTTGAACCCTCTTTGTTGTGTTGTAAGCGTTTCAAGTGTTATTATTTTTGAAGTAGAGAGAGTTTGGAGTGAACATCAGCACAACTTTCTCTTTGTACAAACCAGCGATTAGAATTGTTTTAATCCTCTGCCAGTTCTGTGGCATAAACACATCAGAAAGCAGGGCAAGAATCTGCTACTCTAGGTGGATGTCAAAAGGCACACCATTTTTCACATAGCATCTCCAAACAATCTGAGATTACCTACATCCAACAGATCCACATTCAGAACATTACTGACATTAATCAATAGTATCAACATAACAAGATGAACATTAGTAATGAAATGAGGCAGTGGGTCATTATATGCCTCATTTTATATGCCATATGTCCCAATATCAAGAATGTTTCTTCAGTAACTGCTCTCATAAAAAAAGTTCTATTAATTTAATTATGCCACACATCTATTTCTTAAAAAGGAAAAGTGACAGGACACCCTCTTAATATTAAATTGTTCTGACTGGGTAATTATTTTGGGTAATATGTGGATATGCTTGAAGATATTTCAGTATAGTTAATAAATAAGCATAAAAAGGGCATAAATCAGTTTTAATTTGGAGTAATAACATGGAAAATCTAAACATATTCATGCTATATTTCACTGAATTAATCAGTGATATTGACAGAACAGCACAAGTGCAATACATACAGAAGTTCTTTGCAATATCTTTAATTAATATATACAAGTCTGTGTAATATCTAGGGAGTACCTGTTCAGAAATGTGCCAAATCCAGACAATCACATGCATAAACTGTACATTTGATGTATAGTTATTTTATTATCTATTTTTATTTCTTTTTCTGCTAACATTATTTATTTATTTATTTATTTATTTATTTATTTATGTATTCATTTATTTATTTATTTATTTATTTAGCATATTTTATATTTTTTTGTGTCTTGTATAATGTGCATTGTTTTCTACTTATTGTGTATTCTGTTGTAACAATGCAAATTTACCCCAGTGGTATAATAAAAGTCTGTATTATCTATTTCTTGTTTGAATAAGCTTAAATTACATCACTTAAGATGAACCTCCAAAATAGGCCGTCATGCTACATTTGCTAACTCACACATTAGTAACACACAATTAGAATCATACAGTTAACATCAGACAGTTGAAGTGTGCATTTTCTGTTGTTACTGGCCAAATACACTTGTCCAATAATACTGATTCACAGCCTCTAGCTGTAATACCACATGTTAAGTCAGGAGAGTAAGTTAGAAAAGTAAAAATCTCTTTCATTTTAAGGTTAAAATATGGAAAAGTCAAACATGTCTCATGTGGTTTGCATCTGTCAATTACAGAAAAACAAAACTGAATCTAAGCTGTTCAAGAAAGTAATGAATCTATGGCTGTTATGGGTCCATAACATTGGATAGTGATTATTTACTTCCCTGCCTAAACATTTAACATCCCATTTAAACTGTGTATATTTTCTTAATTCTCATGTTGTTATCCTGCTGTGAGCTATATTACAATGCCCTTAATCTGCTTAATAAAAAGAACATGTTTGGAATTTCTAGATATGTCTTAGCTAGACTATAACATACCATCATGACATCAAATAATTACTTTGGAGCATTGGATATTGCACCTCCATTACATGGTTAATACCAAAAAATAAAACTAATTTATAAGGGAAAGCCTTAAAATGGTTCTTGTTTTGATCACATAGTTCTATGACAAACTACATTAAACTACTCTGTAAACTGTAAAAGTGGTTCATTTTCTTTAAATTTATTGATTGAAAATGTCTTTAGGGAACAAGTTGTGGTCGTTCTATGATATCATTCCAAAGAACTATTTTCATATTTTGTTTGAGTGAACATGGACTTAAACCCAAATGCAATTCCGATAAATGAAACCATATTTGCAGTTTGTAAAAGAAAAGAACCCCTTCACTACTAGTGTTGGAATGTTCAGTGGGTTGTTGATTAGATTATTGATTATTTGTACATTTTATTTAGTGTTTTTATCTGGTTGATTTGATTTTATTTCATCTTTCATTCTCAGTTTATCTATGCTTGACTTCATTGTAAATAGGGACCACACTCATGTACGTCTGACCTTAAATAAATGTTGATTAAGCTATTAGTTATGTGGCAGGGAATTGAAGTGTGGGTCCACATGTGGGCTTCTGCAGTTTAAGGGTTTTAACCCTGTTTTCTCTCACCTTTCATCCTCTCTGCCCTGCTAGCCCATGCATCGCTGTCCCACTGTGGCTTGAACAGCACCCTCTGCATCCCCTCAATGTGGCAAGGAGCTGCAGCCCACCCACACACTCCCCACCCCGAGCAACAACCTCCCCCACACTCCCCAAAAGTGTCACCCAGTCCTCCTAACAAGGGTGAAGGCCATATGTGACTCCCTCATTAACAGCTACATGAAAGAGACAAGGAGTACAGAGGGACATCTGGGCCTGACTGAACACAGAACAGAGAGAGAAAGAGAGAAAGGGAGCTAGAGCAAGAGAGAGATAGAGTGAGTGTGTGAGTGTCAAGTAGAGTGGAGTATGAAAGTAGGAGAGAAGTGGAGAGAACAGGCAGAAAGAGTAGAGTCAGTACGATAAGGCTAGAGAGAGAAGAAAAATGGGCTAGAGAGCTAAATCTACCTAGCCCCCGGAGGAGCAGTCAACACCTTTTTTCCCCAAAATGTACCGGAGGTGTCTAATAGGACATCACCACCCAATCATTTCTTCCAGATAATGCTGACAGAGATGACAGCCACAGTGGTAAATACACACATACAAACACACATAGGCACAGCGCATGCTGACACTGGAAACAGATCTCACAGCTAAATCAATCCCAGGAAGCAGTGACACTCCTGTCATTTCCCACACCTTTATTCCCCCGAAGACTCACAGATATGGCACATAACTCCAGCTATTGGCACAGGTCCCACTAGCTGAGCAAGCTGACAGAACCATTTAATGTGCTTCTAAATGTCTGTGAACCAACAGGGAATATTCAGTAAACACTGTACAGTGCTCTGAGCCTCCACAATGACCCTATCAATGACATTGACATCATACAACAGACTGAAAGACATATCCATCAGTCCAGCTGATTAGTGCACCCCAAATCTTCCTCATTTTCTTTTCAATAGTGTCAATCTCATATACATATAGTACCATTCATTTTGTTTACTTTATAATGCAACTAGTGCTAGATTTATTAAGCAATAAATAAAAGTGATTCAATTTAAGAGTATAATTACAGTTTACATTAATAAAGTAAATGAACCCATGTTCAATAATCAACCCGTGAAATAGAGTTAATGTGCAATTAACAACTAAATAATATTCTTCAGTTTTTGAGTTTTATTATTTATAATTGTTTTAATGTATATATACTGTATTGTTTATTTATCTATTTTTGCATTGCTATGCTTTATCTTATCTTCTTAACATTACACTAAAAATATTTCAAATGTAGATTTCTAAAAGTAAACTTTCTATTTATTTAGTTTTAAATGCACTTTGACATGTTCGAAGCAATCTGCTGCATAAGACTGCACTGTAGAGGCTATATCCTAACATGTCCTAGTGTATATTCAAAATGTTAATATTGTGAATTTTATTTTGCTCAATTCAAAATGTAAACTGTCATCCATTTTATATTCATTATATTTAAAGGGACATACTTCAAGCATTTTGTTAAAAATATTGATACTGTTTATTAGAAATTTATTCAAATTAAAAATAAATTAAAAAAATAAATAATTCCAAAACTGTTTTTCTTTTTTTAGGAGCCATATGAAACATAATCATCAAAAGTCAGTCAGTCATTATCATATTCACTTCATACTGAATAGGGTCTCATGGATCCAGAGCCTACCTGGAATCATTGGGCTCAAGGCGGAATACTGCCTGGACAAGTCGCCATTGTAGGGTAAGATCAAAAGTTGAAAATAAAATAGAAAAGAAAAAAAAGCCCTACGATGGACTAGCGCCCTGTATAGGGTTGTTTCCTGCCCTTGTGCGCAGAGTTGCCAGCTGGGCACCAGCACCCCCATGACCCTATTCAGGAATAATCGGTATAGAAAATGGATGGATGGATGGATGGATGGATATTTCACTTTATGTTAATAGAACATATATGACAAATTCATCTTTTGAATTAAATTATGAACACTGGAATTGATTGTTTCATAATATAAAAATAATCCAACACAGGCAGTCAGGACATTACAGCATAATGGAATAGAATTCTGTCATGCAAATTAAGGTAGTTATGAATGTCATTACTTTAGTTATGAGTAAAATCAAACCTTAGTTTCACATTGTGACATAATATTCAGTGCCATGTAAAAGTGTAATTGTGTAATCCCTGTTTTGCAACTTTGCAACATGGAATTAAAATTGATTATTTGAGGGTTTGTATCTTTTCATTTACAGAACATACCTACAACTTTGACATTTTTTATTCTGAAGCAAACAAGAAATAGGAAAAAATAACAGAAAACGTTAGTGTGTAGAGCCCGCTTTGGTGGCAATAACAGCTACATGTTGCTTTGGATAAGTCATTACGAGCTTGCCATATCTTGCCACTGGGATTTTTGCCCATTCCTCAATGTAAAACTGCTCCAGCTCCTTCAAGTTAGATGGTTTCTGCTGTTGAACAGCAATCTTCTACTCCACAGATCTGACCTCAGATTCCTAATTGGATTGAGGTCTGGGATTTGACTAGGCCATTCCAATACCTTTACATGTTTCCTTTAAAACCACTTGAGTGATTAGCAGTATGCATTGGGTCATTGTCCTGTTGGAAGGTCCATTCCAGGCTCGAATCATTGACACAAAATATCCCTGTATTTAGCACCATCCATCTTCTCCCCCACTCTGACCTGCCTCTGATCACCATAGCATGATGCTGCCACCACCATGAATGAGTGTAGGGAACTGGGTGAGGAGGTGTGTTGGTTTTGCACCAGATATACAGTGATTTCCTTGGTGGCCAAAGACATCAGATTTAGTCTCATCTGACCAGAGCACATGCCTTTTGGAAAACTGAAAATGAGTCTTCCTATTTTTGTATGTAAGTAAAGGCTTTTTTTCTGCCCACTCGCCAATAAAGCCCAGCTCTATGGAGTGTAGGGTTTATTGTGGTCATATGGACAGCTTTTTCAGGGTTACCTTTGGTCTCTCTGCCTCTCTAGTCAATGTCCTCCTTGCCCGGTCTTACAGTTTTGGTGGGTGGCCCTCTCTTGGCACATTTGTTGTGGTACCATGTTCTTTCCATTTGATGATAATGGATTTGATGGTACTCTGGTACTTCTCAACAACTTTGTCCCTGACTTGTTTGGAGATCTCCTTGATCTTCATGGTGTTGTTTGGTTAGTGGTGCCTCCTGCTTAATTGTGTTGCAGCCTTTAGGGCCTTTCAGAGTGTGTGTAAAAGGTGTGTATATATTGAAAGATCATGTAACACTTAGATTGGACTTCAATTCACTAAGCATGTGATTTCTAATGCACCAGAATTATTTAGGGTCTTGGTAGTAAAGGGGGCGGACACATATGCACTTCACCAACTTAGAGCATTTTGTGCAGATACATGACATACAATTCAGATCAATTTAAAATATATTTAAAACGTTTAAATACAGGTTGCAATGTAACAAAATGTGTAAAAAGCCAGGGTTGTATATATGATTTCAATAAACTATATACATATGGACAATAGTACTGGGACACGTTCATTCATCCATTCATCTAAAATGAAGGGTATTAAAAGGTTTATCCTGAATTTGTTGGAGTAACTGTCACTACTGTGAAAAAACTTTCTTCACAATGTGAGTGCATTCAGCAACAAGAGCACCCCACCTCATCTACAACTCCCCTACCTGTCCCATTAGTATTCGATAGGGCACCACCATTCCAGAAACACAGTTCCGCTGTTTCACAGCTCAATGCTGGGGGGCTTTAAACCCCCTTAGCCCATGCCAGGCATTAGGCAGGGTGCCAATAGGTTTCATGTTCATTTGCTTGAGAAACTCTTATTCTATTTGCAGTGCTTTGTTACAGAGACTAGACAAGCTTTATGTGCATTTTCACATCTGTATCAGCAATGGGTGAAATAGCTGAATGCATACATTACAAGTATTATATTTAATACTTCTATTACCAGTACAAATATGTGGACAATATGTAGATGTTAACCTTATTATAAGAAATAATATCCAAAGTTAAACTTTCCTATCTCTTTATGCTAAGTTGGTCTAAGTTACCTGAGATACAAGTTTCAAGTTGGTGGAGGAAAGTTGCCCAAAGCCTTTTTAAAGTAACATCAACTTTATAGTTAATGCAGTTTATTTTGTATGCAGACTGTTTGTTAATGTTCTGGGAGATATAATAAGCATGAGCTAGTCATTATGTTTTCTATCCAATATGTTTGTCTATTCAAATATGTTCAAATTTACTTATTAAAGTGTTGCTGGAATGGAATTACATTGTACATTTGTTACTGTGTGTCTTCTTGAAATGGTCTGATGTTCAATTGCAGTTTTGAGTCTTTCAGATCATGTACAAACAACCAAATGACCAGGACACTTTTCTCACTACCCACATAATCAAACAAGCCAGCCTACTGCATAAATGTACACACATCAATGTATTTTGTTGTTTGTTTTCACCATTAATCCAGACAATGTACACAATTTTCTCTTGAATATATACTGCATTCCGTTAAAAATTGTACAAGTGCCAGCAGACAAAAGGCACAACATCAATAAGATTACCAGCTTGATACAAATCGATTGATGCTATTGTTTGCCTCAAGGGATTTGGAGAGTTGTGCAGGAAAGCTGAACGGAAGCTGAAAACATACACATGTTCACTAAACGGAGCAGAATAAGACCAAAAACATTCACAGTGTAGTTGTTAACATTAGCCAGGCTTATCTTCTTTTCTTTGGAGCTGCCCTCTCTTCTTCTCAGATGGTCCTGGTCTGCTGCACACTCAGAATCCCTCCTCCATTAGTGCTCAGCAGGAACACAGGGGCAAGGTTATGGACGTGCAATCTGAGGACCCCCTGGCCTGGTTAAGAGCTCCTCCAGCCGGGGTACTGTCAGAGGGAACAGCTGGACCCCTCCACACTCTGACCCCCAGCTTTTAACAGCAGGTCACCTTGCTTCCCTTATCACCTCCATCAAACTCCAGTCCTACACTCTTACACTCCCTCTGGGCTCACCTCCATACCTGACTGCTTCAACGCACAAAGAGAAAGCTTCCAAATCCCTCCTAAAACAGAATCTCATGCTAATCACTAATTGAAATATGCTGATAACTAAATTGCGCATGGGCCCTCAAGCAGTGCTTTTGTGCAGTGCAGTGGTTTTGATGGGGTTGGGTTTTGTTTTTTTTCTTGATCTTTATGTCCTTGGTTATTAGTGATGCACCAATTCAAAATACTGGAATGTCATCAAGACTAATACTGATCTTATACCAGTTACACATGCATGAGCCATGCCTTAGTCATGGTGGTTATACAACTGCAATGACAATTTTATAACTTTTGTACCTTTAGAAAAACACAATGTAAAAATGATACAATCCAAGAATGATGATTTAAAAAAAAAAAAAAACGGATAAAAACTGTACAAAGGAAACTTGTTGCTGATACATAGTTTTACAAATTGCATTTTAGAAACCTATTTTCTGGTCAGATCTTCACAATTAAAAGTTACTATGAAGGGGCTTCTAATGCTATTATAGTTGTTGGTATGTTCTCATGCAAAGGTACTTGATGTGATGTAATAGTAGATCCATTTTTGTTCTATAAGGAATCTAACTTCTTCACTTTCTTCACATTAGCACAGGGGTCGAATTGTATTTAGTACAAATGGTACATAATCTGAAATCCTCTTTTTTCACACATACAAATTCCTCATGAGACCAGCATGACTATACAAGATGACAACTTTTCCTAGCATCTATTCCTTGGCACCTACATTTTTTAAAGGTTCTCTAGAATAGAAAAAAGCATTTTCCCTAGCATTGTTGAATTAAGAGAGTTCAGTGCATTGAACTGACATACTGTAAACCACTGTTGGTCATCCGGCCAAAGAAAATCTGGCATAACCAATACGAGTGCTGCTGGAAAAGGAAATCAGCCTCTACATAAAGCTTGTCAGCAGATGCACGCATAAAACGCTCTAAAATCTTTTGGTGGATGGTTTGATTGACTTGACAATTAACAATGGACTTGACAAAACACAGTGAACCTACACCAGCAGATGATCTGGCACCAGATACTGAGATTCTGTGCCTCTCCACTCTTCCTCCACACTCTGTGTGCTTGAGTTGGGACTCTAGGATTTAGATTTTCAAATGAAAATCAAAAGTTACTTTCATGTGAAAAGAGCACTTTGGAGCCCTGAGGAACAGTCAGGCACAGCATTAGACCCAGTTTTACTGAAGCATGTGCCCTAGTAAAATGTTGCTGTGCCCCACAAAAATTAAAGCAATATTAAGTCAAATTTATCCTGGATTGCTGAGCAGAACTATAGGGCATAACAAGCAAATTCACTACAGGGACTACATTTCCCATAATGCTCCAACCTCTTACCAAAAACTTGATGGTCATAGTTCATAGTTAAATGTTATAGCCACATATAACAGTATAACTTACCACAAAGACCACTAAAGCAAAGGCTTAAACTTGCAAATACACCAGAAACATCACTTAAACAAGCTTGTCGATAGTCGGTATTACAGTATTAGTTATTTGCTGCAAAGGAAATATTTTGCAGTTTTGGCAAATGTTGATGGAAAAATGTGATGATTTATGCTGTTTATGTTTTTATTTGTTCAGGAAAGTGCACATAAATACAATCTATGAAAAGTAATTTTAAAAATTTGGTTAATTCATTCTTCACCCACTTTAATTTGTTTAGTGTTAAACAGGCTTTTTAATAAATAAAATTGACTGATTTGACTCTGTATGACCCTGAATTCTGCGTGTGCCTCAGTTAACAAATTGAACATAACTTCATTCATCAGTTTAAATGGAAACTGTCCCAACATTATAGTTTACCAACTTTAACTTTTAAAATTAAAATTTAACTGGTTGCACCAAGCAAACTAGTTTCAATGTTTCTCTTAGTTACAACTTAAATTCCACACCTATCTAATGGTGGATGCAACTCATTAAGTTGACTGGTTGTTTTGAACAATGGAAAAACTTGCAGGAAAGCAAAATACATCTGTTTGTGTCAACAAAGAATTCTACATGGCCGATCGAACTTTTAATGACTTTAATTTCTATTCAGTCTTCTGTTTACACTTGGATGAGGATAAACAGACCTCATAGACACAGATTTACAACACAATACTAACCAAAACTGAACTCCACAATCCCATCTCTACAACTTTATCTGCCACAGAGACATTTCACGGTAAGAAAGTGGGTCACTGTTCAAGTACACAAGTCAGCTGTTTCACTGTGATTATCTTCGCAAATAAATACATTTTCTTTCATATTAGTTTTAATTACATGAAATACCCAATTTGTAATGCTTGCTAGGTACATATAAACAAATTATAAGCTCATATTCCACAGAAATTGTTTTTAAAACCTTAGTAATGTAGCTAGATAGCTAATGATACTTTTCCATTGTTCAGAAAATTACAGTGGTGATTAACTCTTAGAACCCGAGCTCAACCTGCATGCCGACTCCAAATGATCAATGATAAATAATAAAATAATAAAGGACATTCAGGGTTTTATTAATTTTATTTTGGACCACTGTCAAGTTCTGTTTGTTTGATTTGTTGTTTGTTTGTTTTTCTACAAATAATTAATGAATATTATTGCATTTTCAGCTCAAATACACACTAGATGATCAATTTCTTACAGGTCATCTGAGATGTGAAGATAGTTTTAAGTCCTTATGATAAAAAAAAAACATTGTAGGTCCTTTCATAGGTAGGTAATTTATTTTTATAAAAACATGGTTAGATTCATGCAAATATCTATATTTTGTTATTATTTACATCTAAAATGAAGGAATGTTTGATGGGCCTAGGTCAAGAGCATGAATATAATACTTCTTTTATGTCACATAACATTCCTAATTGACTGCTGAGAGTTAAACATGTTAGTTTACATGTGACTATGAGAGTTTTGAATTATACACTACAAGTTAAAATGCAGTTTAAGTCTATGTGGCACAACCAAAAATCCGCCCACAGTTTTGAACTGTGTTCAACATGGTTTAGGATAGTTGACTAAACCTATGAACTTACTTAAGGCTTCTGACATTGTCTTTGGTTCAGGAGGGGCTTTTCTGGAGTCTGTGCATGGTGGCTTTTGAGGCACTGACACCAGCCTCAGTCCACTCTTTGTGAAGCTCTCCCAAGTTCTTGAATAAACTTTCTTTACAGTCCTCTCAAGGCTGTGGTTGAGGTTGCTCGTGTACAGTTTCCCACCACATTTTCCCCTTCAGTCAATTTTCCATTAATATGCTTTGATACAGCACTCTGAGAGCAGCCAGCAATGTCCTTCTGTTGTGTGTTTGTGGAGGGTGTTCATGATTATCTTTTGAACTTGCAGGTTAGCAGTCCATGAACTAGACATGATGTTTATGCTGTATGAATAGTGATACTAAAACTAATGCTAATTTCAGGATAATGGATTAATTAAATCAAATGTTTTTGTATTGTGCTTTTCACAACTGATGTTTTAATGAGATATATGCTATACCGATCATTTACTGTTTCATTGTATGTGTAGCAAATATGATATTCATGAGTAATTGAATTATATTATGAAAATAAGTGAAATAAATGCATTTGTGAGCACCTTTAAGAGTGTCTCTGTTTTGGTCAACAACTTCTGTTTATATTACAGAGCTGCTTTTGGCATGTAAAAAGTTGGATGGGTGCATCTCTTTGCTTATCATTTCTATTGGTTCAACCTTGGCTCAACCCTCTTCATAGGATCTTGATATACCTGTTTCTTTGGCGCAATGGGCACTCAAGGACGGTGATTAAATTGGCAGCCTCCTCACAGAGGGAGGAAGAAGAGAGCTAATGTATGTGGCAGTTTTCCTGGAATAGCAGCAGCATACTGGGCACATTTTAATGTAACATTTCAGCACATTGCTTAGGAGCTCTGCAAGGGGTTGGACTTTGGAGAAGAAAATTTATTATTTTTTCTAATCAAGGGATTAAAGTAGAAATGTAATGCTGTGCTGTCATTTTCTGGCGTATATTTATAAGAAATTATTGTGGCAGTCCAGCAGAAACTTGTATCTCCAGTTCTTCAGTTTTTTCCAATTTGAAGCTGGCAGTTATAGTTTCACAAATAGGTTTCACGATAAATGAACCAAGAAAGAGAAAAAAGAAACCTTTCCTGCTTAAATGTGGTTGTTACTAACCCAACCATCACTACCTATAATCTTTTTGCCCATTCTCTTGGTTTGTACCTATTTCCCTTAAAGACATAAAGTAACCTTTATATTTTTGAGTTTGTCTATATTTAGCTTCCATTTATTGTCCTTTTTTTCTGCAAATATGTGAAGCTTAGTGTGTGTGTGTGTGTGTGTGTGTGTGTGTGTGTGTGTGTGTGTGTGTGTGTGTGTGTGTGTGTGTTAGGCAGGTAGTAGGAGAGGTCTCTTGCACAGGTAAATTATAACTCGCACAGAGGCAGAACTCGTTAGCCAAGCTGTCAATCAACATGAGGCACGTTGGGGAGGCAATCACAGCGACGGCAGCAAAGAGGTCACCTATGAAGACATTCATTTTCAATTCATCCATCAGATCACCACTGAAATCAATTTACTGCACATCAGCGACATTGGCCTGCCCCCATGGCAACCAATGCCACGCAGCCGCCATGCATTCTAACTAACTGTGCCTTGCAGCACATCTGATTATGAAAACAGTGCCAAACTGGAGCACTCTGCTTTACCTTCATCACTGCAAATAAACAATAATCCAACATTAAACACGGTCTGTAAATACACACCTGATTGTGATCATTATCTGAATGGGGAGCTCTTGGTGTGTTCTGTTGTTTTGCAGTATGGCTGCGTCACCCTGCCTGTCTTAGGCGCTTCCGTACACTCATTGAGATGCAGCGGGTGACACACAGGCCACAGGGAGATTCGATCAGCAGCACTAGTATTAAATTAGTTGTCGGGCATTCTGCATATGTCAGCACAGTACTTCATTAATGGTGTTTGTTTTTGAAAACCTGAAGAAATATGATAAAAAAAAAAAGAAAAAGAAGAAGAAGGAGAAGAAAAGAGTGAGAGTGAGAGAGTAAGTAAAAGAGTGTGGAAAGGGAGGAAACTGGAAGAGGGTAGAAAACAGCCTACAGCTGACTCATCAGACAAGCCAAGGACACCAGAGGCAAATTCTATGAATCATACTTTAAGGACAATTGAAGTAATGCTGCTAAGACTGAGCACATAATAGGGTACATAATACTACACTACAATCAACAGACTACCTTAGGTATCGAGTGTTAGGAGAGTGAAGTGGTGCTGTTACACACATCCGATGGAGGAATTAAACATAGCTTCGATGATATCACTCATTTGCCCACATTTGAATGAAAAACACATCTTTCCAGTGCTTTCCATTCCAGGGAACAGACGCCACTGCCGCAGCCAAACAGGCAGGTGTCACCATGCCAACAGTTCAAAATGTGTGAGAATGGGTCTGTAGGGCATGACAGGGTGGAGGGGGCACAGATGCACACCAAATTGGCAGAAAATAATCACCCTCTCTTCCTCTCTTTCTGTCTATCTATGCATCTATCTATCTGTCTGTCTCCCTATCACTCTGTCTCTCTCTCAAACAGGCTCTACCATAGAGCAGAAAGAGACAGCCCAGGGAGTAAGGGCCTCTCACTGTGCCACTGCAGACTCATTAATGAACAACTGAACACCTGAGATTTAATTAGGACAAGTTAACGAGCAGAAGCAAGGGAACCTTATTAGTGGACCACTATGTTTTAAGTAGATGGGGAGAGAGTCAAGACACCAGGAAAAAAAAAAGAACAGAATAAAATGGGATGATGTTAATAGGAGCGAGAATTCAGAAAGGAATGTCCCAGGCATCATCCACCAGCAGCATGATCTCATGCAAATCTCCTTCATCTGAATAATTCTTTTTTTTTAAAAATTGCAAAGAAAAAAAATCCTGGAACAAGTGCCTGTGTTCTGCACACACTTCTCCATGAGAGAATTCCAAGTTTTCCAGGCGCAGTCCTGCCTCTCAGCACATAATCCCCCTGAAATAATATAAAAGCCTCATGAGAAAGTCTATCATAGGAGGAATTCTGGCACCGGCTCAGGATGTGGCATGACCAGTGCCAGTGCTGCTGCCACTGCTGCTGCTACTCCTGGCTCTGGAGGAATCGGAGGGACTTAGCATCATGCTGCACCGTTGACACTCTGCTATTAAAATTCATGTGTCACAGGGGCATTCTGCTAAACGCACAACTACACCCCTGCTGAGAGCTGCTCCGAGATCATGCTAGAATAACGATGGCTCAATGTTGATTTAACACTCATCTCAGGGATGCAGCTTTAGAGCTGCACAATAGCGTTTCAAGACAGCGAAACCTTGAGCAGAGAAAAGATGGACCTCTGCCAGCAGGGCCATGGAGAAAAGAGAGAAAGGAAACGTGCTGTTTTTCATGATTCATGTTGGTAATTTCTGATTACCCTCAACCTTACTGAACTTAACCTTACAAACACAGGGTTTTGAAGAAAATATCTCATATCTAGCAGCTTTAATAATGAACCTGCACTGCTTGGCTGCAAGGATGATCACAGGCCAGGAAGCAGTAGCTGAAAACTACAGCAAGTGATTTCCAAAATTTTCCACTGTAGTTGCTCAGTCTGTTAACTGATGTAGCAGATGTAATATCACAAGAACACATAGTGGTAAAGAGAGAACCTAACAGCAGAGCAGTGGTGCTAAGTCTATGCATCTTAAAACACCTCTCCAGAGTACTTCCATTAGAGTCTGCCAATCTGTATCGCCATCTAGTGGGTAGAAGACTCACCTGCTTGATACATAAGCATCAAACAGGTCTACCCACCATAGTGCAGGGGTCCTGGAGTGTCAGATTCTTTGTCAATTTTGGGCTTTTCCTGCTTAAACACATCTGATTCAACTCACAGGTTAATTGCTTGGTTTGGTGGGTCTGTTAGGGAAACCAACAAACGGTGCATGAGCCCAGCACTCCAGGTCCAGGAGAGCTTAACCCTGCCACGATATATACAATTTACCACTAGCAGCCTTGCCTTTATCTTAATCTTTCACATCAAGAGTAAATTTAATTACCACTGTTGATAGCAATAAGGGTTAGATAAAGGGTTAGGTAAAGCAAATGATACTACCTACTGCTTCTAGCTGATTCTCCACACTCACACACACACACACACACACACACACACACACACACACACACACACACACACACACACAAAATCTACATACATGTTAAGGCCACGGACCGATCAGTTATTGAACAATTAACCTCTTTTGACACGCATTGCACAATCAGATCAATAAAGATCACTTAAACGCTGGTGTACTACATGATGTATCATCAGTCTCCTTGTCCATACCACGCAATGAGAGCTGCTGCAACATTTCATTAGCTGTAAAGGACAACTTTAAATCAAGGGAGGGGGAGGGATCCATATGCATTTGTTTTGCACTGCTCGGAGGCATATGGAGGGAGGGGGGTTCTGAGGTGGTGGTGGTGAGGAGGGGTGAGAGACAGATTTTGCATACAGATATTATAAATGCAATTGTCTTCTTCATGCAGGCAAGCAGGGGGCTCTTTGGAAATTGACTTTTTGATTATTCATTTAGTGTGATAATTAAATAGTCCTTGCCCTGGGAACACAGAATGACTGAACCACGTCGAGGATATCTAACAGGGCTTGACGGAGCCCTTAAATAATGTTTATTTATCACCACTAATATTTCATTGCCTAAAACAATGCTTGCTGCTCTTCTGTGACCCATGACTCACAGTTCTGAACTTTGAAACCAGTAGAAAAGTGGAAATATCATATAAAGGAGGGATGAAGTTTTTGCTACAGTATCTACTCCAAGCTCATTTTATTTGCCTTTTTAAGGACAAAACAAGAGCTTTATAGTCTTTCACAACTATGTGTGTCTATGATGATGCCTCCTGTTAAAATAAATGGTAAGAAAAGATTGATAGAGATAGACAAAGCGAAACTTTAAGAATCAGATTTGTTCGAATGCTTGAAGGTCTGTGGTCTGACTCTGAGCCTATCCAAACGTATAAATGAATAAATTAATACATGAACATTTTCATTGCACATCTGCATGGTAATATATTATGCACTGACCCCACTGTGTTTCTGCTGCTATTATACTTTAATTATTGCTCAGCTTTACCATTGCCCACCAGTTCAGCTTCATGAGATTCAGTTTATTTGAATGTATTTACTGCTTTCAAATGTCAATCCCTGTGGAGATCACAATAAGTCTATTTGCAATTCCAGCGATATGTTAAAAACATAACCACAGAGAGGGTATAAGAGTGAATGGTAACAGTTTGCAGCCTGATTCAAAGTTTGGAGTGAGGGGACTGATAGGAGCCACAGCAAGTCTGTAGCAATGCTTCCATTGCAGATGAGGTGATTTAAAAGAAAAGAGAAAGAAACGTGAAAGTGAGCTACGATGAAGAATGGAAGTAGTCTGGATGACCTTGAGGAGGAATTTTCAGGAAGGAAAATAATGAGTAAGTCTCTGGTGGTCTATATTTACTCTCTTTTGTTATCCCATAGACTAATTACAGAATAAATATAGTAAAGGTTGGAGACAACATGTAAAAAGCTATAAAGAAAAAAAGGTACTGTAATATGCTATTGTTTTTATCTGGGAGAATATTAACCATTAACAATAACAATTGTATTCCAAGAAATCCAGGAATTCTTGAGAATTCCTCTGAAATAACATTGTTCATTCTTGCAAAAGCCAGCTTGTTGTTTGATCAGAATTACAGACTGCACACTTCTTCACCCTCTCCTCACAGTGACTTCTGCAGCTCTTTGCAGGAGAGCACTCGGGCACATGCGCAGCAGTGGTAACTTTGCACAATATTCTATTACTGCAGGGATTCTGATTGCTCCTATGAGCTGAATTGATTTTGTGTACTATGACTCGCATGCCGGGACAGCTCGGCAGCCCTCTTCAGTGTGAAAGCCTTCAACCAATGAGTGCGTCTCCTCTTAACACACTTTCTAGGCTGGAGCTCAGACGTCAGGAGAGCTGAGCTGCTGGAAAGGGAAGAGTTCTCGTTATGTTAATGTGGGACACACTGATGGGCACGTTCTGTTTCACGAATTAAGCGCCTTGTCACAAGTCGAGCTGCATTTGAATAACCTCTGAAAAATGTTTCCCAGAGATGTGAAGGTAAAGTGACTCCAGCGCCAGTCTGGATTTACCCACTGGTCTGAAAACAGACATCGTTTGCCGGCTGTCTCTAAAGAATGGGCATAATTTTTACGAAATGTTATTCAAATGAAGTGGTGTTAAATATGCAGCTGTTGCTTGAACTTGAATAATCATAACAATGGAAATGCTAGGAATTTGAATAAAGGGCATTTGAATTATAAATGTGTTAATAAAATATGGAAAATTTTCCTTCTTGGCGTATATTTTTAAATGATTTTCTGCATGCAGTCACTCTCAGAGCACACGGATCTGACAGGCCATTTCTGCAAGGTAACATAAATAAACATGTTTACATTTACATTTACTAAGATGCACTACTTGGGGTTAAGGCATGAACTTTGGAAAACTAGGGTAGGTTTATGAGACGACCGGACATCGCATAAATGTATGAAATGTTTCATCAAATAGGCATTTTTGGGGAGGTAATGACCGGCACTGATGAGATTTTGAGGCTGTTCAGAGCCATAATTATACCTCCAAGTAAAGCTCCAAGTGCTTGTCACATGTACATTTTCAGAAGATCCTCATGACATAAAATTGTCTGGAACTTTTGTTGGATATTTTTGGAGCAGTTTCCTCATTGGCCTGGTCTTTTGATCAGTGCCCATCAAATACAAGTAAATAACACTGTGCATTGTTCTCAAATGTGTGCCTTTTCTGTGTTTGAGTGCACTGTAAATAACAGTGTAAGTGTTTTTCAGCATGTGTATGTATAGCTGCACAGCTACATCATAACCATGTTTCCTACAGTGGTAATGAATACAACTGCTACCAATCCTTACCTCTCTCCCCTCTGCAACCCCTTAAAAAAATCGTTGAGGCTAATTTCAATATTCATGAGCTCTCCACAGGCTCAGTTCAGCAGTTTCCATTAAGCATTAATTAGGCGCCGGAGGGGGAAGCAAACACAAATAAGGAGCTGAATAACTAATTAAGGTGTTTGAAATGCTGGAGGCCCACAATCCCACTAATGGCCTGTTAGGTTTGAACAAGGTATTGGGGGGTCTTCTCGCAGAAACCTTCCATACACATACACATCTCACAGAAGTACACACAAACATATGGACAGTCACACACTTTTCAGATTGAGGATTCACACACTGCAAAAACATAAAAACACACACTGTGCATCAATGTTTGTGCTGAATTTGCAGAAAATTACTGGCCTACACAAAATGAATGGTTGAACAGAAGCTTAAATAGAAGCAGAAATGTTTCAGTACATACAGCAGAGCAAATACGTATTGAAGGCGTCAACATTTTCCTTAGTATATATATTTTCCTGACAGGGCTATTGACATAAATTTTCACCAGGTGTTGGAAACAACCCAAGTAATCAAAACATACAAAGAAATCAAAACACATGTATCCATAAATAATTCATGTGTAAAAAAGTGGAATGACACAGGGGAAAAGTACTGAACACAAAAACATGGACATGGAAAGACAAAAAACAGCTGAAATATCTGAAAATCCTGCCTCTTTCAGTGCACATGGATATCAGCTGGTTTAGTCCTAATTTATGGCCTTCAAAAAGGTGTCATATCACCAAGGTGTCACAAAGAGCTTTCTTTCACCCTCCCTTTTGGTATTGGATACTGACATGTTCCTAAAATTCTGAACATTCCAGTGAGCACCAAAATGGGAAGAACAAAATTTCATCATAAAAAAGGTGCTCCTCACAAGATTGTCTGATAGTAGAGTCAAAAGAATAACCACTACTCACAGAGAACTTCAGAAAGACCTTGAATTAGCAGGAAGAGTTTTTTCATAGAAAAGCATACTAAAGCATTCATCCACCATATAATGGCTTCTATACATGCTCAAGAGACTCATTTCTCTTATTTCTGAAGAGAAAACATGTTGATGCTCATTTAATGCTGCACAATATTTGGACAAGCCTGTGAAATACTGGGAGAACATAATCTGGTCAGATGAGACCAAAATGGAACTCTTTAGATGTCATAGCACACACCACGTTTGGAGGAGAAATGGCACTGCACATCACACCAAAAACACCCTACCAGCAGTGCAGTTTGGAGGTGGGAACATCGTGGTGTGGGCCTATAGCATATGGTACTGGCAGACTTCATATAACTAAAGGAAGAATGAATAGAAAAATGTACTGTCAAATTCTTGATAAGAACATTCTGCAATCTACCAGGATACTTGGACAATGATCCCAAATACACAGCCAAATAAACTTTTCAGAGAAAGAAAAGAAAGCAGCTATAAAGCCTTTGTTGGCAATGACAGTGTCAATATGCTTTTTGTATGGAGAAACTAGTTGCATTGTTCAGGTGGGATTTTGGCCCATTCTTCCACACAAATTGTTTTCAAATCATGACGGTTCCAGGCTTCTTCTATAAACTCTGATATTCAGTTATTCACATAGATGTTCAATTGAATTCAAGTCGCGGGATTGGCTGGGTGATTGGTTTCAGTAAGCATGTTCAATTCTTATTCCCTGCCATTCCACTTCATTACACATAACCTAATTAATGGGCATATTTGTTTTGATGTCTTTGTATGTGTGGATTACCTGGATTGTAACCAACATCTGGTGAACAATTTGTGTCAATAGTCCCGTCAGAAAAATGCTAATACTTATTTTGGCATGTGCTTAGTTTAGTTTACTAAGTTTAGTAACCTGTAAATTCCTTTGTATTTGACAGGCAAAGTCACTTCAGTGCCATCCACAACACAGAGTCAACACATAGGATTTTGTTTCAGGTAAAAATAAAGTAAAAGCACAGCTGGAATGGACCAAGGTAAACATGGTTTTTGGGGTTTCTTTGCTCCAAACAATCAGCAAATTCATTTTTTTTTTTTTAAGAAATAGGCTTAAAATAGGAAGGTTCCCAGTTCAATCCCCTGGACCATCAGGAGGTAGAAGGTGAAGGCAGTAAAGGAACAGTGCTATCTTGTCCCTCAAAATTCATAGCTGAATGCCCTAGAGTAAGGGATATTATTATTATTATTATTATTATTATTATTATTATTATTATTGTTGTTGTTGTTGTTGTTGTTGTTGTTATTATTATTATTATTATTATTGTAGTAGTTGTTGTTGTTGTTGTTAATAATAATAATAATAATAATAATAATAATAATAATAATAATAATAATAATAATAATAATTGTTTGTTCCAAAATCAAGGGTATTAAAAATTGTTTATCAAGCTTTGATTGATATGCTTCAATTAGTTGGAGCATTGCTGTGAGGATTTGATTGTATTCAGAGACGGGAGCATTTGTGAGGTCAGGTTGTTGGATGATCACCACCATACCTCATTTCCCCACCCCACGAGATGGAGCACCATCAATTACACTGCTCAACAGCTAAATTTGAGGGGTTCTTAATCCTACAACCCAAGTCTGTCATTAAGCATGCATGATGCCAATACGTTCATTCATATCTGCTCCACAAAGTCCTATTTTTTTTTTTTTTGGCAATACTTTTCTGCAGAGACTTGACAAGCTGTGTTTGTGCATTTGCAATCTGTTTCAGCAATGAGTGTAACTGAAAGTAGCTGAATGCTTTCATAAGAATTGTCTACTTTTGGACATATACAGTGTATATGGTATTGGAAATGTGCTAAATCATTTCATGTGTTCACTAAAAATCAGCTAACTGAAGCAGCATATAAAATCCGGATTATATGTGGCAATAAAAATCATGACTTTCCAGCTTTGTTGATTCAACGCACATAATGCAGCTCATGTTCATTCTCGAGAATTAATAATAACTAAGCAGTGCTGCTGGTTACCAAGTGCAGAATTAAAAATATTGGTACAGAACTTTTCAGATACATTGTACAGACTCAGATGATATCACATTCAGAAGATAACTAAGAGAACTAAAAGTGGTTCATCTATATCACAGAAATGTTTCTGGATATTGTTTGCTTTCTTTTGCTTCAAATACAGAGAAATCTATGTATTCTTATGCCAAAATAAACATCTGTAGATCTGTAGACATATCTAAAAATGTCACCATTTAATGTGTCCCTTAATGAGTTACCCTTTATTTTGAATTCAATTTCCATAAAATTAAAATTCACATTATTCATCATCATATGTTTAATGTATCAACAAGAGCATAAATGTGTACGGCATTATGTTTAGCATGTATAGCAAGTGCATACATTTGTCATGTTCATAATTATTAACATGTGTATTATCATAACATTTTAATATGTTATTGTCATACTGACAAACATTCCAAGTGGATGAATTCAATTACCATAACCTGTAGGAACAAGCTGGTCATTGAAATTCAGTTAACATAATCTGCTCCGAGGACAATTACCATGAAATTTACAATACAAATATATTCAGAGCCTGTATTGTGGTCAAATATAGGTGTTTAGTGCAATGTATGGGTTTGTGCTTTCTCCTGGGTCTGCAAGAGCACAAAACATTTCATTTTCTCTGCATGTAGCAGTTTCATTAAGACCATTTTTCCCATTTGGATGAGGCTTTGCAGGCTCATAGCCCAGCCTAAGAGGAGGATCTGAGATGCATGAGGAAAATAATTAATATTTCTATAGAGGAATTATCTGTAAGCTGGGAAATAAAATTTGAATTGATCGGGTGAATCCTAAATAGGTACTTTACACCTAATGTCCCCAAAGTGAAATTCCAAGATAACAGGTCTGCTCTATGTAAGACTGTGGAAAAAAGCCCCCACTATCAAAAGTGCCTGGAGCTGCAGGACAAAATCCTAAACAATTTGCCTGTTAATCAGATTTCTTAGTACTACATTTGTTTATTGGATTAACACCAAAGATTGGTTGTAACTGCATTTCGTGTCTTTCACCTATTTTCACTTTTTGACTTATTTTGAATCTGGAAGTAGCAGACCAAAGAATACCGACCAGGTTTCCACACTGACATTTGAAATTCTACAGATGTCTCAGCAGTGGTTCTGATAAACATATTTGTCCCTATACAGTACTGTACGTATGCAATTTTCTTTGCGTATGTAAATGTCTGAGGATGTGCAATGCAGGACATCATACATACACCAAAAATTGAATTGTGCCAACAATTTCTTTGTTTTTGTTTTGTTCTTTTTTGTTGTTTTTTTTGGAGTGGGGGGTTTGCTTATTTATTATATGACTAAAACACTTTATTTCAGAATTTGATCAACAGTGTTTTGAGCTGAAATATGTATTTATTATTTTAGTTATTGGTAATTAGATTCACAATAATAATTCTAATAATAAGTGCTTCAGAATACTGGACAGTGATCCAAAAAAAATGTATAACCCAATATCTAGGTCAGTGGCACCATTAGCACCATTCACTGGTCAGACAGATTCTGCATGGAGTTTGAGCATGTACATGTGGACAGAGCAATAAACATGCACTGGTATATTGAAAGGTATACAGATATTTTGTATCTGAGCTGGATTACTCATTGATAATTTATCACACATTGATGTGACTGCCATAGGTAAAGTCTTGTAGTTTGTCATGATATGTATATGTTTGTAGGTTACTCTGATCCTAAGTTATGAAGCCTAGAACCCTAGGTTATTTTGTGCAAAAGTGATGTTATACTATAATACATTTATTCAAGTAACTTTCTGAAATTATAGTTATTTATTTGTTTGTTTCTTTCATTTAATTATGTTAAATTAATTATGTCCTGCTTTGTTACTGGTCATATCTCATGGTGGTATTTTATTTTAGATCATTGGTGATTCATTGCTATTAAAAACTTAATTGCACTTCATTGGCTATGTTCAGGTAGCCAGTACACATTGGATTGTTTGCATATCTAGAATATATGCTTATTGAGTTTTGAAAATCTGGACAGCAACAAGAAATCAATTGGGCTGATTGGACTCAAGCCAAACTCAGAGAACCATTTGAAGCCTGTATTCTTAAGAGTGTAGATGAAGCATTTCAGACTATTATTTCAACCTAAAGAAAAAGGAAAATGTAAATACTGCAGTATTTTGTGCTCTATGTGGTATGAAGGTGTGTAGCTGTGAGATCTTGAAATGCTGTTGTTTCCATCCCCCAGTTAGAGGGTCCCTTACCCCATATGAGGCCGCTTTTGCCCCGTATGACCCAAAGCTATGATCTGAACCCCAGCCACTCACATGCCTGTCAAACCTCACAGGCCTCCAGCAGTCCCTACTGTTCACCCATACCTGCTGTGAGGCAAACCTTTTTAAATTAAACTAATTACTCTGACACCCAAATGCCTGCTTATTTTCTATTGCCGGGGCAGTGCCCAAAACCTGCTTCAATTTCCAAACCTATTTCAATGGAAACATAAGGCTTACACCCCCCAAACACACACACACACACACACACACATTTTTAATTGCAACTCATTCACATTCAGAAAGTCACAAGCTTTTTTTTCCCATTTACTCTGATACAAAAGCCTTTTTATTACACATCAATACCCCAAGGAACAGCAGACCAACTGCAGCTATGTCTATGGAAGTAACAGACATTTCAAAATAAATGGAAACAAATTTTATTTTATTTTAAATGATGGTAACACAGTGTGAGCCTATAGCATACTGCTAAAATATTTCCTACAATTATAAAATAATTGAGCATTATTTCTGCAAATGTTGTTTGAATTTAAGGACATTTTACAGTTCTCAGTGCTTGTTGGATGTTATTACTGTTATGTAGCACTCTTGTTTTCGTTTGAGAGGGAACAATATTTGAGAACAGAAAACTAAATTTGCATTGGCTTGACTGTAATAATATTATGCATCCCAAATCAAATAGTAATTAAATCACTGTGTGTTTAGAATCAGTTAGTCAACCCTACAAGTGATGTACTGTACACACATCCCATTGCCAAAGCCCAAAAGCAACTTTGCTAATTGCAATGAACTTTGTACACTAATTTGCATCATTTGAAACCATGCAGGAGCTGAACAATTATGTTATAGTGTTTAATTATATTTTCTGGCTATTTGACCAAATTCAGAAATGTTCTTTTTGAGTTCAGTAAGACTTTTGAAGGAAGCACAATCACCAAAAACAAATATCAAGCCAATATCACAGATTTGCATTGTGCCTTTCTCAACTACAAAACAACAAAAATAATATAAAAAAAGAAAGAAAAACAAACACTTTTGGGCAAATCAGAATGTTGAAATGTTCCATTAAGTCAGGGCAAGCATTCATATGGATCCTGTTTACACCTAGTCACGTCTTGAGTATTAGGATTATATCTAGATAAGGCCAAGTCACATAAAAATGCAAGTGTTAAGGTACCCAAGACACATTTTCAATTAATACAAACTGATCACTCAAACCAGTTCAGGAGCTGCTCTGGGATGCATTTAAGACACATCAGTACAATTTGCAAGAAAAGACCACATTAGTACCATTAGAAAAATGCTGCAAACATAATGCACTTGTGCTGTTTCTGCAAATAACCTGTAATACATTCAAAATGACACAGAGTATGTTTGTGTTTGATGTATGTGTCCAGTGTGAAAGACACATATAGGAGCATTTTGCTTGAGTCAAACAGCATGTTTACCATGTCTGGTGTAAAATAAGCTTGAGACAAGCATGGTTGTCAGATGCTTCGTGGAGAGATAAATGTGTTTACACTGCTATAGCATTGCTTTGCCAGGTGCACTCGACAACCACACTTTTCACTAAAATTCATCCCCAGTGTGACCAGATGAGATTTATTTTTTACTTTCCCACATAAAAAACACATCAACACATCATTTCCATTTTAGTTCCTGTAACCAACAGTTTCTCGTGAAGGTGGTAGGCAGTGCTTAGAGTAGTTTTGTGCAGTTTATAATTGCCAGGTTTAGTAGGGACACCAGTAAACTGCACAGGAACCTGGCATTCCAGGATTCTGACTGCCTACTCTTGGTTTGGAGGATGTTCGAGGTGTCCAGTAAAAATAGTAGAGGGGGATTTGCAAATTTGCACTTTTCTGTAACAACCGGAATGATGAGAAAATCATCAACAACAACAACAGTAATGGTTATTTGTGTTAACTTTCTTTTCAACAGATGTATTTCAGACATGCTGTTGCTTGACTCAAGCAATATTCTCCTATACTGTATTAGTCAGTGGACACATGCACCAAACACATACTCTAGGTCATTTTTATTACAGAATTATTGCAGAATACAGCACCTGTTTTCTTATGTTTGCAGCAATCTTAATTATACAAGTGCATTTCCATAAATATTGAGATTGAGATTTTTGTTCATAATTTAATTCATATAGTTAATCTGACAGGCTATATTCATAGCATTCTCATATTTCAAGATTTTTGTTGTATTATTGACACTGTCTGATTAGTAATTTAAACCCAAAAATGAATATTATAATAATAAGAGATTCTGGGTTTCTGATTTGAAGCAAAACAGGCTTGATAAGCAATCCAACACATGCAACTCATGTTAATTTAACATTTCTGTTTTATACACATTTTGTATTCCCAGTTTAAAATGACAAAACCATGATTAAGAAAAAAAATCAATTACATTTTTCTTATTCATGTTGACCATTCGCCACCACTGATTAATTCCTCATGATGAACTTCCCTATTTCCAGCCTAGATCCACCTCCATCCACACCACAAACATACTGTACACACATGCATGTGAGGGTTTAAAAGAGGAACAGCGTATATCTGAGATTTAATCATTAATCATTGTTCCTGAACCCAATTCAATACACCTATATTAGTGTCACATTAATTTCTAATGGCTGGTCATTTTTTTAAGTGGGAACACTCAAGACTGAGATTCAGCTTTATTGTCATTCTCACCACGTGACATGATAGAATGAAATAGAATAGAATGAAAATAGGCTAATGTAGTTAGAAAAACAAACTAAATTTAAGATAAGAGATAAGATAAACCTTTATTAGTCCCACAGTGAGGAAATTTACAATGTCGCAGCATCAAAGGGATAGCAAGGCACTCAGTACAAGAAATAGGTATATAGTATATATATATAGTGTCTATAACATTATAAATAATAAACAAATCAATATGTACAGATTAATTACAGATAATTGCACATGGGGAGATGTGGGAAGTATTGCACATTATATTGTATTGAAAATGTGGAGTAAAGTGTGTGTGTATCCATGGTCTGCTGAGAGTAGTGCTGGTTGTGCTGTCTAACAACAGCCGGAAGGAAGAACCTGCAATATCGCTCTTTTAGACTCTTAGAGTGAAGCCGCCTGCCACTGTAGGAGTTGCCCAGTGCTGCCGGAATCTCATTCATGGAGTGGGGTCATTCTCCAGCTAACATCCTTCTATCTCCCACCACCTGCACTGGGTCCAGGGGGTTTCCCAGAACAGAACTGGCCCACTTAATACGTTTGTTCAGTTTCTTCCTGTCTGCCATTGAAACACTGCTGCCCCAGCAGACTGCTCTATAAAAGATGGCAGATGCCATCCCTGTGTCATAAAAGGTCCTCAGGAGTTCTCCCTGCACTCCAAATGACCTCAGTTTTCTCAGTAGGTGGAGTCTGTTCTGGCCTCTTTTGTGAATTGCAGTGGTGTTAACTGACCAAGTAAATTTTAGTGTTTAAGTAAACACCCAGGTGACGCGGTGTGTAGTGTCTACGGTTAGATAGTTCAGTATCCAGTTTGACAGGTGACTGTCTACACCAACATGTTCCAGGTTGTCCTTCAGCAGCCCAGGCTGTATGGTGTTGAAGGCACTGGAGAAGTCAAAGAAGATGATTCTCACAGTGTTCACAGGCTTCTCCAGCCTGATGAAAGACCTCCGCATAGAAGACAGATGAAGATCATCCACCCCGATGCCTGGACCAGACTCTCCAGTGACTTCATCAGTTGAGAAGTCAGTCACACTGGCCTGTAGCTGTTGAGGTCCTTTGGGTGCAACGTTTTCATTACAGGTATCACCCAAGATGTTTTCCACAGATGTAGTACTCTTCCCAGCTTCAGGCTCATATTGAACATGTGCTCAACGACCCTGCAGAGCTGATTCATGCAGGACTTGAGGAGCCTGGCGCTGATGCCATCTGGAACTACAGCTTTCCTTGCCTTGATTTTCCATCTCTTTTAGGAGAGCCTTTATGTCAGGATTCATCCATGAACTAGATTATGGTGAGATCTTCCAAGTGGAGGGAGTGGTGATGAGTTATATGCTTCCTTTATGTTTGCATAAATCAGGTCCAGTGTTTTATTGTCTCTTGTGTGGCATGTTACATACTGGGTGAAGGTGGGCAGAGTGGAGGATGGAGAAACATGATTGATGTTTCCAGAGATAAGGATGAGGCCTTATGGATGTTGTGTTTTATGTCTGCTAACAGTTGAGTGTATGACTTCACAAGCCTCGTCAGAGTTGGCAGACGGGAGAACATACATATCTATTGCGATAAAACGCAATTCTTCCTTCAGGAGGTAGTGTGGTCTCATGCTAACTGTTCAATGTTCTTACAGCAGATTTGTTCTGTAACAGTGATGTGTCCAGAATTACCCAATCTATGATTCACAAATACTGCCAGTCCTGAATCCTTTTCTCTTACTGCTCTTCTCTGTTCTGTCTGCCAGAATGAGGTGAAATAGATACATACATAGATATGAGCGAGTTAGAGCAGTTAGCCATGACTCTATAAACACAATCATGCTATACTCTCAGTATTACTCTGATGCTACGATAGTGCCGTGAGCTTGTCTATCTTGTTGAGAAGTGATCTCACATGTCCCATGATGTCGGAGGGAATTACAGGCTTGTAGCATCTCCTCCACATGCAATGCAGTGCTCCAGCCCGGCTGCCTCGCCTTCTCTTCCACAGCTCACAGGGAAGTCATGCCACAGCATAGCTGCGTTGCTAAGTGCTTACAGCTGATCCTTGTAGTAAACACAGTTGTAAACAGAGAAAAAAGTAGCGTTAAAACCTGCACAAGCACCACCAAGTCTGGTGTCCATTGTGGTTGAAGAAATAGTAAGACACTTCACAAACAGAAAAGTAAACTTAAGTAAAGAAGAGGGTAACAATGAGATGAGAGCAGGAGCTACTACAGCAGGCAGCCACCTCTGTGGCACCATCTTGGAAAAAATAAATATATAAGGAAAAGCAAAAGTAAATGTATTGCAGAATATACTGCAGCAGCAACAGCTTAAGTTGTAAGATGAGTTGTAAGGTGCAATAGTGCTGAGGTAGCAGCAAAACTTAGCAGCAGCACATCAAAGTGACAGTGTGCATAGTCAATATGAGTGAGGTTGTGTTCAGTCAAGTGTCAGTATGCAAAGAGTTTACAAAAGGTAAATAAAATTATTTAAAATAAAATGATCTTAAGAATATGAAAATAAGAATATCTTTTTTGTATTCAGATGCCCTGTTTTGATGAAGCAAAAGAAACTCATGATAATCAGAATAAATTAACTACATTTGTCAGAGAAAAAAAACCAAACTCAAATTGCTCAGGTTGCTCATAGAAAAACAGAGATTCCTGGCTTTTCATAGTGCATGAGTGTTGTGTCCAGTGTGAAATTAAAACCATCATGTGAAATGGGCTTAACTCTACCTGGACACAGAAAATACATTGCATTTACACTTAAATGTGGTCAAGTTGTGTCTCTGTCTCAAAATGTGATTTGAATGATCCGATGACAATCCAATCACAATGCCTCCTGGGTATGTTTACACTTGATTTTCCATGTGGTCAAATAAAATCTGAATCCAATCAGATCACAAACAACACATGTTAATGCCAGGTGTAAACAGACACAAAGGTTCACCTGTGTTTTGTGTCTGTGCAGGAATGATTGCAAGCAATCAAATCTCAGGCCAGTGCCCCAGCACTAAGCACCTGATGCTACAGATCATGGCCAAAGGGACAAACTAGCCTCACACATACAGTATAAACACAACCTGTAATTTCACTTGGCGCAGCTGAAAAGAACTGTTTATGGTAACCTTGTAATCAACCTGCCTGGCAGCTCCGCCATTAACCACTATAACAAGCCCAGCACAATCTGGGAGTGAAAGAGGGAGGCCCGCCTCGCAGGCTCTCTGATGGAGCACGACGCTGGCCCTGCCATCTTCCTCTCATCATTTGTTTTCAAGAAGCGCAATTTCCATTTCAGTCAGATTACACCTTTTAATGTATCAGAAGCGTTAAGTGGAGGGGAGAAGGGGTATGGGGGAGAGAGGAGGAGAGGGAGAAAAAAAATCAGCGTCTCACATGCTAGATTTCAAACGGGGCATTTGAGCCTTTGAGTGAAGAGGAGTAGATGAGTGCCACCGCAATTAAAATCAAAAGCCTGGCACAGCAGAGCAACAGTCCACAATAACCCTTTGTGTGCCACTAAACAGCAGATGGGATGACACGGACAGCTGAGACTGGCTGACATGATGAGACATTTACCTACATTCTTTCTGCTGCATCAAATAGCACGAGTAGGCCATCACTTCAGTACGAGGAGATCCCTCTCTAATTGCAGTGCGCAGGCACATTAACGAAATATGAAAAGACCCTGTAATCGTATTAAACCATGGCTGGTGATTAAATAAAAATGGTTCAATAATGAGGTGCCATCCTATGTTTGAAAAGTCAGAGTAGCACATAACCCTTTCTCTTTCCCTTCTGTTTTAATCGCATTAAAGTGCTGCTTATTTTCACTCCAATCTCAATGGCAAATCCGAAGGTGCACTGAGCCACATAACACTTCTCTGTGGTTGTAAGCATTAAATCCAGTGGCACTGGCTCAGAGAGCACGCAGGTTTGGGCCCACTGTTTGTTCTCCATGAGCACACCTCCACCGGCTCACTTCATCTGGAATTATGAGGCTTAATTATACGCTCGTGCTCTGCATTAATGCGCCTATTTACATAACCCATTGTTTATTCATTATTTCAGAGCCGTTTCTGAAATTATGTTAAACCATTTCTAAACAAAACCCAGTCTTTAATAAGACTTGCCACTTTTTGTTCATGCAATTCAAATACTAGCAACTTTCCGAGGGGCAAGCCTTACAAAATCTGAATCAAACGTCAAAAGGGATTACAAGTACTTTTTATATAAATACGGCCTTAGGAACACACAGAGAGGAAAAACTTTAAAGAAATGGGTCTAAGTTTTTCCTCTGCTGGTACTGGCATGCAAGGCTGTAGGCCTACACCAAGCCCCAAATAGCCTTTTAGCCTACTTTAAGAAGTTAAAGAACTCTCACTTCATCTGTAGGAACATTGTCCATTTTGACCTGATCTCAAAATTGGCCATAACATTACATCCAACAGCCTAATATTGCATTGATCCTCCATGTGTCACCAAAACAGCTTTAATCTGTTAGAGATATGACAAGACCTGTTACATCTGGCACCAAGACATTAACAGCAGGTCATTTAAGTCCAGTAATTTGTGAGGTGGGGTTCTCATAGATTGCATCAATTAGCCTAGAGTACTCACAACCCTGTTGCTGACTCACCCATTGTCCTTCCAACACTTTTGGTAGGTATTTACGACTGCATACCAGGAACACCCTACAAGACCTGCCTGATGTTTTAAGGATGCTCTGACCCAGTCATGTAGCCACCACAGTTTATCAGATTTTCAAGCTTGCCCATTGTTCCTGCTTCCCACAATTTGCCTAATATATACATTCTACCCCTTGAGAGATGTCACTGTAAAAGATAATCAGTATTCACAGGTAAATAATATGTTGTGACACATCAGTGTATAAATAAAAACGCCCCCTATGGATTATAGCTTAGTGATATGAAGCCTTTTTTAGAAATTCCAAACAAAATTTCAATGTCTTTAAAGGAACCCAAAACAAAGTTTAAAATACCATCATTAATTAGCTTTACTTAACCTATATATGATAAGACCCCACTTAAACTTGTTCTTCTTCTTGTTCTTGGGTTACCCAACAGCCATTCTATTTGCTTAATGCCATTACTTATTTTTTTTATCCTCAGAAATAAGCTGCCAAAACTTTACTTTACAGTGAAACAGTTAGGTGTTGAGTTTACTTTATTTAATATGTACATAATCTCCAGAAGAAAATACTATTTATTTAATTCTGACTTTTTAAACTGGTATTTATTTTGTACTGAAAAAGTTCACTGATTATAAACAGCCATATTTACTACTTTCTATCATTTTATTAGGTTAAATATAAAAATATTTTTTACATTACATGCAAGCTGGTTGTTTCTGTTTCTTGAGTACTGTCCAGGATCTGTATTTCTATCTTTATTCTTAGTTATATTTTAGTTATATTTTAAATCTTTTAAAATGCATTTGAAAAGGCCTGTTTCTTTCCATATTTCACAACATTTGCCTACATTCTGGTACATTAATCCAAGATTTTTATATGGCATGATTATTTGAATTGAAGTCATACTACAACCATGAACACATTATCAAAGGTCTTACTATTTTACCATTTTGAAAGATGTTGATTTCCTTGAAAGAAATGTGCTTCTGAGGTATTACTCCAGTGATACAATGTTAGTAACAGTAACAAAACAAGAGAACAAGGCTAAATCTATGAAATACAATTAAATTGTAATTACAATACAATACAGTTATATGTGAAAGTTCACCTTTGGCCAAATTACTAATTTTGTGTTTTTTATTAAGAATTAACAACCACATGTTCTATACATAATCTAAAAAAATCTAAAAACAAAAAAAAACCTAATGTACAGTCTCTGTCTTTTATAACACAAAATAGAATTACTTAGTAACACCCCCTTTGGCAGAAATTGCCAGCTGCAAACACCTTTTTTTAACAGCTAGTATTTCAGTTCAGCCTCTGATTTAGAGATATAATTGGGTTGTCTTGTGTGAACAGTATGTTTAGGATATATCCACAAATTTTCTATGATGTTTAGGGTCATTCCAAAAGTTCTAAATTGTGGAGCATGTGAAGGCCACTGGCAGCAACACAAACCCAGAACATAATACTTCCACCCCAATGTTTTATAGCTAGTAATGTAACTATGCAGTTTCCCTTTTTTTAAATGTGCCTTTGCTGATCATGACCTGCAACTTTGGTCTTCATCAGTTCACAGCACTTCTTTCTGAAACTGACCTCACTCATTTATATTTTATGAAGCATACTTCCAATGCTGAGTTTTATGACAGTGTAAGGTCTCTTATTACCCTTCCAGTGAGGATATTGGCATTCATATGGGGTTTTTTTCCCAGCAAACAATTTTTTTGTCATTTTCACAGTGTTGATTTTGATTTTATATTTTTAATATTATGAAAGATTATGAACGGGTATGAAAGAGTAAATATGCATTAGGATTTGCCTTTGACTACTTAAAAAATCATTCAAATTTATCCAAAACGTCTGCATACATGAATAAAAATTTTAATTGCTCATAAGATGCATTTGTCAGTAGGTTTACCTGATCTATTTTGCTCCTGTAGTGAAGTGGCTCCCTCTAGTGTTTGAGTCACTATTGTTTTCTTTATGATATTTTGAATCTTCAAAAAAGCTGTGTGTTTCCCCAAGAATTATATACTTTTAATTAAAATATATATATATTTTAATTCATTTTATATTGTTATGATGCTCAATTATGTTCATTTATATTTATAGTGGTATATGCTACCACAAGTATTGCAATTATTAACCTGTATCTCAAAATAAATAATGTCAGTGTATGTTAATGTAAAAATTAAAATTAGGTATTTGTATCATGTCTAATTATTGTGACGTGATCACACTTCATAAAAGGCAGCTTTTAATCTTCAAACGTTCACAGGCTATGGTCTGATGTAAATGGATGTGAAATATTGCAGTATTGTGTTGCAGCATCAGGATGATTATGTCTAGACACTGAGTGGTTGTGTGCTAAACAGGCAGGTCATGGTCTCTGAGCTCCGCCTCTACTCTAATAAGAGTCTTTAGCCTTCAGCCCAGCCTCCACCTTAATCTGAGCTTTTAGCCCTCTAGCTCTGCCCTCATGGTGTCTACGGGAAGTGTGCCATGGAAGAAATGTATTCCACCAGGCCCTGTGAACATTCCTGCTATCAACACACAATTATCTGGCTTAATCGTGTGGAACTGCGCCACAATCACCTGGGACTCAGAAACTAATGACATTTTCACCAAGACCAGCACCTGCATCAGCACACACATGCAGAATAGTACCATACACTCAACAGCAGGAGATATAAGAGAGTCACTTGCTCTCTCTGTATCTATCTCTCTCTCTCTCTCATGTGTATCTGTGTTTGGCTCATTTACGTATATATCTGTTTAATTAATTTTTCTCTCTGTGCTCATATGTAGACATTGCTATACACCTGTTTACTATACCTATATATTTCTCTCAGCAGTCAGTTAATGCACTATTCTGTCCAATTCTGCCTTTATGTCCTATTCTGCCTTTTCCATCCACACTTCCACTCAGATCTGTGGAAGATCTATAAGTAATGATGTAAGAAATGTAATCTGTGTATGCATGGTAATACTTAGATTCTCTGCCACAACTGTTGATAAGCCATCTATAAGCCATCTGCTGAGAATGATTGTGTTGTTCCACATAGTCTGAAAGTTAATTCACACCTCTTGGTCACATACACACTGCACAAGTCAACTTTCAGGCATTGTACATATTATAGCATCTGTTTCCTCTTTCTTATTTCACAGCTTCGCAGACAGCGAGAATAACCTTCTGCTGAGAGCAGAGGAGACACGCAATGAAAGGGGAAAAAAAGAAGAGAGGAAAACACATTGATTCATGCATTACTGAGAATGCTCCACCACTGACCAGATAATCTTAGATGGTGGACCATTCTCAGCACAGTTTGGGGACTTGCTTGTTGTATTTGTTGCTGGCACAGAAGTGCAAATGCACACATAGCTTGTCTAGTCCCTGTAGATAAGTACTTCCAATATAAAAGGACTCTCTGGACCAGATAAACATGTCAGCTCAATGACAGGTGTTGGCTTTAGGGGCATTGAGCTGTGGAGCGGAACTGTGTTCTCTGAAATGATGGTACTCCATCCAATAATTTTGGGATGAAATGAGGAGCTGGAGATGAGGTGGGATGAATCATCAACATCCTGACCTTGCTCTTGTCACTGAATGCAATCAAATCCTCACAGCAATGCTCAGAAACCTAGTAGAAATCAGAGAAAGCAAAGTAGAGACAGTTACTCCAATAAAAGAAGGATACATTTATTTTAATACCCTTGGTTTTGTCCCAGTATGTTTGTCCATAAAGTGGAGTAGCAGTGTGTTGGTAAGAGTGTAATGTGCTGTGTTGCTGTAGTTCGAGTCACTTCTGTCATTTTTAGGGTGAAAAAGGGTGAAAAACACTCAATAAATGTACTGCTATCCAAAGTGCATCACAATGGTAGGTGTATTAAATAAAATGCCCAGAAGTAATAATGAAAGAGGCCCAGACCTCCTTCTCCCTTTCCAACTCTTCTAGCTCTTCTGGGAGGATTCCAAGGCATTCCCAGGCCTGCCAACAGATATAATCATTCTAGTGTGTCATGGGTTCTTTCCCAGGGCTTCCTACCCATCAGATATGCCTTTTGAATCAGATGCCCAAACCACCTCATCTGGCTCCTCTCGTGGAGCAGCAGCTCTACTCTGAGCCCCTCACCCTACCCTAAGGGAGAGCCCAGACACCATGAAACTCATTAGAGCCCCATGTACATGGGATCTTGTTTTGGTCACTACCAAAAGCTCCTGGCCATGAGTGAGGGTTGGAACATAGATTTACAGGTAAATTGAAAGCTTTGCCTCTTGGCTCAGATTGTTCAATCATTTTTTTTTATTTTTTTTTATAGACTACGCCTGTCAGGCGTATTCTATAAAAAAAAAAAAAAAAGAAAAAGAAAAGGAAAAAAAGTGCTAGTACATCTCAACAAATTGTCCTGAAAATAATTGTTTATCATTTTAATCAAATAAGTAAACTATCATTTATTTTATATTCAATGTTTTAACCCATTTGCAAAAAACAATGGATTTTTTTCAAAAGTACAAAACATATGAGATCAGAACACAAACCACAAATGCAGTCAATCAATCAATTGTTTAATCAATCAATGACATGCTAACTTTGGCTTACTCAACTGTGTTGTACAATAGTGTGTGGAGTGATTTCATTATTGCTGATTTCTTTTATGAAGGAGAACTGAAAAGGCGTAGTGGTTTTCCAGGATGGGTTCCACTCAAAACAAGCTTTGGCAGGGTCAACCAAAGAAGTAGAGTCCATGTGTCCAGCATCATATCCAGAGGTTGACTTCAAAAAAGAGACACACATTCTGCCAGCATTGCTGCAGAGGTTTAAGAAGTGGGAGGTCAGACTGTTAGTGCTCAGACCATATGCTGCAAACTGCATCAGCTCAGCCTGCAATGCTGTCCTCCCAGAAGGTACCCTTTTCTGAAGCTGATGCACAAGAAAGCTGAAGAAAGTTCTTCAGATTTGTGGAAAACCTTTTGTAGATGGTTCTATATAAAACATAGTTCTACACAGCAACAATAAGGGTTTTATTATTGTTACCAGTAAAATAATGCTTCATAGATGTAGGTGTACCTGCTAAAATGGGCATGTCCACATTGTTTACATTATTTTAAATAATCCCTTGTAAACACATCCTCGCACCTCCAGGCCAGGTTTATATCTGAATGAGGAGGGTCTGAACTTGTTTCTTGGTTCAGGACTTTTTAAAGGCATTGAACCTCCTTAAAGAAAGTTATTTACATCATTAATTTAAACAGCTCGATTAGAATTGCAGTGGGCATGTTAAAGCATGTTAAAAATGTGAAGGACAAGGGGTCTCCAGGGCCAGGGTTGAGAAACACCTGACTGTCAGAATACTTCCATATGGTTTTCCAAAATCCTCTTATTCGATGCAACACTGACCTCTGGTGGCTGTGGTGTCAGGTTTAGTGTAATACTAATTATTGCCTCTAAGAAACAGTAGTCAAGTAGCAGCTTGCATTTGTGTTTGCACAGAAGTCACAGGTCAAAGGTTTGGTTAGACCTCTCTCTCTTTTGCTGTGTGTGAGTTATGTGCAAAATGCCTTTCCTAGATCTTTAAATAGAGCAGTGACTAGCATTACACAGTGACCAAAGAGGGCTTAAAAATAATGCAATGCAGACATAAGTGTATTAACAAAAAAAGTGCACATGTGCACACACATCACCTATACAAATGCAAAAACACACACACACATGCAACATGTGTTCTAGACACACACCTGTGCAACCACTGTGGACACAGCAGTAAGTGCATAAATATTTATGCAGATTTCTTTTACTTTTACTTTTATTTTTAGTTTGCAACCTGAAACATGAAAGTACAATCTTACACACACATATATATATGCACTCACACACATACACAAACACACAAATGCACACACACTGAACAGCTGTCACCTGCCATGTAGCTGAGTCATATTTCCAGAAGCAGGTATTAAATGGAATCAGCTGTTAGTGTCTCGTCTCCTGACAATGTGTCTCTGACAGCAAATCTAAATGTAAACACTGTTAACATTAGTGTTAAATATAGCCTCCTCTGCTCGCCCCTCACCCCTGTACATGAGGATCTGAACATTTTGAAGTAATACTGCAAATACTTTTCCTTCTGTAGTAAAGGCATAGGTTCTCTAGATTCATGAAGCTCAAAGAAACATTTAAAAACTATACTGACTATGATTCTTGCATAAATTGTTCCTTTTATGTCTGCTGTTGCTGATGTTGTTGTTATTGCTGTTGTTTTTGTTGTTGTTGTTGTTGTTGTTGTTGTCGTTGTTGTGTTTTTAAGAACTTTTTTGGGACAGCTGTAGCCTGGTGGTTAGGGGACCAGCCTTGTGACTGGAAGCATGCCAGTTAGATTCCCTGAACTGGCAGGACATGACTGATGTGCCCTTGAGCAAGGCACTGAACTGCCCACCTCTCCAGTCACGTGAGCTCACTGCTTCTTAGTGTTGTTTCCTTTAAGGACGGTCTTTGGCTAGCCATAGCCTGATGGTTAGGGAACCCGCCTTGTGACTAGAATGTTGACGGTTTTGACGGAAGTGCCATTGCACAAGACATTTTACTCTCCAACTTTCTTCGGAGGATGTTGGTTTCCCAGCAGTTATTAGGACTGGGGGGGGGGGCTACTAAAAATCCCAAATTCAGACTGTAAAACAGTACCATACTCATTCAGAAATGATAAACTTATTCCATATGAAAACCAGCAAATCAACCAGTAAATGAGTATTAAACACACATTAGCATTAAATTGTTTCTATTAAATGATCCATCTTCAATATAGACAACCTGTTTCATTTAGATTTTACAGAACCTTTCTTATAACCCTGTATTACATTAATAAAGTCTGAAAGGATCATGTAAAGTAGTGTATTCACGGTTAGAAATGCAAACAGTGACATAAGTGTGTACTAGCTATTTACTTTTACTTTTACATTTCCATTAACACTTAGACACTAAATCCTATTTTATTATTATTATTTTTCCCTTGAATTGTTACATAGTAACCTAGCCACTTTAAAATTGTAAAACTGTACAATACCCTAAAAAACACTACCATATAAAACAACCAGGTTTCAATGCTGCAATGGAGTTACTAAGTTACTAAGTACTCGAGGAATTATTGAACTGCTACTTTTACTTTCCTTTTTTGTTCTGGAAACAACATTTTAACCTTTCTTTTTTACTTCTGCTTACACATATATGCAGTATTTCGATGTATCCAAGTAATGATTATTCGAACCCCAGTATGTTCTATGAAAGAATCAGAACCAATGCAGCATTTTTTACTTGAATGTTTATTAATTGGTTCATATACAGTACGTTTTAAAGGAAGTATACATATATTATTTACAAAGCAATCTTAAAGCATAAAACATAAAATGTGCTTAAAAAGGTTCCACTCATGACAATTTGTTGGATATACAAAAACTAACAGCATGCCTTAGTCATATAATACATGTTAAGTTGGTATAAACACATATAATTTTTGTGAAGAGGAACGTGCCAGAAAAACGTCCAAACTTCCAAAAATATTTTTTTGATACCTGTACCACAACAACAGTTATGAATGTGATTGATATATGACAAATTCACACAACATTGCAACTATACCAAACTTGGATGGATAACATTACATAACATTACTTTTTATCATTGAAATTATAATGAAATATGGCTCTACTTGTATAGTTTTATGGGATAAGCTGTGTCTCTAGTTGTAACAAGTGTTTGGATGGTTGGAGGCATAGTTATCTTTACCTTGTAAAACACATCAGATAGCTAACAAGAGAGAAAGAAACAAGAAGAGATTATATTTAGAGTGCTGTGAGAGAAATGAGGAGTAGATGCTTTGTACACTGTATAAAGTACAAGATCCTCAAGGAACTTTTGGAGGCTTCATTTTGAGAAGAATATCTTAAGGTGCTTAGAGGAACCTTCAAGAAACCCTAGTCCTTTTATTTATCCTTGAAGCACCTAAGAGATTCCCCTATAGTTTCAAATAAAATAACATGCAATTAATTAAAATGATATTAATAAAGATTTATATCTTGTACTTTTAGCAGTTTACAAATTCATGGGATCCTCCCAGAAGTGGCTTGAAGCCCCTTGCGTACAAACATGAATTCAGTCTATACTGTTCCTTGTTTTCCAAGTTAGATTTTATAATGAATCACTGAGGAAAGAAAGATCAACAAGAGTCATTATTTGAATAAAGTGGTGATTTCTCAGCTCTTGCACACCCAGTTTACCTTGCAACCAACTAGACGGTTGAATTAGGTGTATTTAGACAGGAAATAACTTTACAGGAATTTAGTCCTAAGTCAGACATTCTGACTCCTGCCACAGAAAAACAAACTTTTTAAAAATGCATCACACTCTTACATTTCATTCACAAAGTCTGCTGCATTACTCAAAGAACCCTCTGAAGCACCCCAAACACACACACACACACACACACACACACACACACACACACACACACACACACATACACACACACACACACACACACACACACACACACACAGACATGTCATCCTATGATCCCAAGCTCTCCTTCCTTTCTCTCACTCATTGCTTGGCACTGGAGAGGCTACCCAAACAGCTTTTCCACAAGGTCAAAGGGAAAGGTACATATACATGTACCCCCATCCCTTCTTTACCAATTCCTTTATCCTAACTGTATTTACAATTTATTTCTGTCTTATAATCATAACCACAGACATAGAAAAGCCATACCTTTTCTCCAATCACTTTCAGTTTTTCTCTTAAAAGTGTTTAGTGATAATGCATCTGCACTGACCGACCAATCAGGAGAAAGAGCAGGCCAGAGAGCAGACAGAAAAACACACCCACAGGAGCAAAAATGAAGGACAGACCATAGTAGATCTTTAGCTGATAGTTTGAACACAGATGAGCCTTTTGGTAAATCACATATAAATCCACCACATCCATCAACTCCAGCCAGATGACATACATCACAGTGGCAGCAAGGAGGAAGAAACCTAAAGAGATGAAAAGAAAGCAAGACAATGAGAAGGAGGTTAAATGAAAGGAAAGAAACAAAAGAGGGCATCTCTACACTTTTAGTTCTATTATTCTCCCTGCTGAAAAAAAATGCCTGGCCAGTTCAGACTAGTCCAGCTATTTAAGATGCCTGACCAGTTAAATCTAGGTTTTTGTTTGTTTGTTTGTATGCTTTTGCTTGAGCTTGATGGTTTAGCTGGTCTACAATTATGGTCGACCTGACCAGGCAATACAACCACCATGACCAGCATGACCAACAAACCAGTTGACATGTTACCTGCAAAAACTGGATTTAGGGGCTGTTACTCTTAGCAATCTCTCGCTGAAGCTAACCTTGGAAATATACACTTGATTGGATATTGAAGACTCTTTATGCTCCTTATGCTATTTCAGTCATTTTACCAAGTGTAATGAGAGTTTGAGCTGCTAAAACAGAGATAAGAGGATTAAGATCAAACTTAATCCTGCTACTGCTACTTATCATTCATGTCATTTGAAAAGTGAACAATCAGAGTTGTTGTTGTACTGCATACTCATTATGGATAAATGTATGGTTATGTGCATTTTAAGTATAATATTTAGTGTGGATTCCACAGCAAGCCTTGCTGAATGCTTTCACTGTTAGCTAAGTTAATTAGACACAGTGATTATGCTGTGCCACTATTCTCCATTTCACTCCCCTGAGTTCTGTGCACATAGAGAAAGCTTAATAATAAATTACAACAGTGTTTCTGACATTAGTTAAATGTCAAAACAACATTATTGCGCCAGTTCAGCCTCTGCAGTGCCCCCTTGGGTTCAACTCTGCTATAGGCGAGGGAGACCTGACAAGTATAAAGCCATGTCACAATACGCAAATCACTCAGCCAGTGTTCCCACCCCACTCTGCATGTATATAATGAGAATATGGGTGAATGTGCATTTTAGAAATGTACGCATGTGGTGTGTTCCATCAGCATTACTGGAATCGTGTCAACAGGTTCTGGTCACTGAAGTTGGGGTGAGAGACTAAGGAGATATTATATTTTATGAATATCAAATCCCATCCTATCACAACCATACACAAGCAATATTCATCCAGTCAGGAACTTCTGGAGGCAGTAATTAGTTGGATTGGGGTTTCACCTAAAGTGTGCGGGAAGGTAGCTCTCCATGAGCAGGATTGGTGACCCCTGCTCTAAAGTGCCTCTCCAATTTTTTAGCATTTCAAAGTGGCATTAAGAGTCACCTGAAACCATGGGGTGTTCATAATTCTTTACAGTTTGAGGTGAAACTCTTCAGGTTTGAATACAAATGAATCCACTCACTGCAGTATCATCTTGTGACAGAGCAAGGCTTCAATTTAAGTAAGGTAAAGCAAGCTAAAATGAAACACTGTAAATCTGCATTTTCCTGAATTCCTATCCTATGAACATCCTATTCGTATTCTATATAACCAATAATCCCATATAATGCTATTAACTTTATTTGCAGAGAAAACCCAGAACGTTAGGGGGACCTATGGGTTAATTAGATGCTCATGTACCCCAAATATTTTGTACCTTGATCTCCTCTAATTGCCCTGCACCTGATCACTGCTATACCATAGGTGGTTCTCAAATCATTAAGCAAAGTCTTTCAAAACAACTGAAATAAAATGTTTTAGCACTTATAGCTTACCAGCTATGAGGAACAGCGCACCACCTGTCTTGTAGAGGCAGTGGCTGGCAAATGGAGCTGCACAGATGATGATAAAGCCACCTAGTATGACTGCAGTCACACCCAGCAACACAAAGACACTCCAGAAGCCTCTGAAGACTAAACAACACAAACAGTCAGTTACTATTTGAGCAATATAATGATGCAGTGTCAGCAATCAACTCAACTCAAGTCATTTGTGGGCACTAAGAACAAATATAAAATAATAAGCATAATGATCAGCCATATAAGACCTCTGAATGTGTCTAGTGGTGCCTTCCTGGATTGTATCTGTGAGCCTTGTCAAAGTGCCTCAGATCCTCATGTGTGGCCATGTTTTCTGCTTTTAACACATTACCTTCAAGAACTGACTGCTGACTTGGTGGTTAGGGAATCAGCCTTGTGACTGGAAGTTGGCCAGTTCCCTGAACAGGGTGGACGTGACTGAAGTGCCCTTGACATGGCACTCAACTCCCCTGTTGCTTGGGGCACCATGGATAGGGTTGCCCACTACTCCAGGCATGCATGCTCACTGCCCTTAGTGTTTATAGTCACTTCTGTGTATGTTTGTGTTTCACTGCATGGATGGGATAAATGAAGAGGACAGGTTTCCATGTGTGCAAGCATAGTGGATATATATGGACATTTACAAATACATTAACATATAGCACCTCTTGATAGATACAGCTGTAGATGAAAAAAATCATGTGTTTCACTTCACCTGTGAATGGGGCTAATGTTATGCTGATTGTTGGCAAGTGTGAAGCAGACAAGGTTTTCTTATATTAGGACAGTATAATATGATGTTATAATGCAAGTGTATCAGTGCATAGCTGTGGGTGATACTTACTGATGGCCGAGTCATAGGTGGTTGCATTGTGGGTCTGTTCAGATACAGGAAAGGGGAAAAGGTAGGCATGAATGCACTGCTTGGAGTGTGGCTGATTTGCTGCGGGGACACAAATATTTGTTTTGGTCATCTTGGAAATATAGAGTAATTTATTTGTACTAAAGCCTGGCATAAGAGTGTATCTATGAAAACAGCTCTATTACATTCAACCAAAAAGTGTTCCTTACTGAACCAAAACTTCAACATGCTATCTTCTTCCACTCTGCCTTTAAAGGAGCACCTCCAGAAAAAGCCTTCATGGTAAAATGTGGAATTGTTTCCATCATCTGCAGCCTCATTCACCAGCAAATCACCTAGCTGTAAAAGAGCACAGAGGTCAGAGGACAATAAGCATATGGGTTATGGGTGGACGCATGGGACCAAGAGCTTAGAGTATTATTTATGCATGTCTGATTGCAATAAGTATAATGTAACAATGTATTTCACATAGCGCTGGATACTTTTTAAAGGAATGTTATAAAATGTATGCTGAAGTTATAGCAGAATTTGTAGACATCATTACTTCAGAGTATAAAAAACACAAGTTCTAAACAGAATACAAACATGATGTAATTACCAGCATTAATGCCATACAAATGTGCTACAGAATCATACACTATATGGAAAAGGGGAAATTGGGACACCTGTTTATTCATTTTTCATTCCAAAACTGAGGGTATTAAAAACAGTATATCCTGCTTTTGTTGGAGTAACTGTCTCTAATGTGCAAGGAACTGGATTTTGGAGCATTGCTGGGAGGATTTGATAGCATTCAGTAACAAGCTCATTACTGAGGTTGAGGTATTGGATGATCACCACCCCACCTCATTCTCAACTCCACAACTCATACCTAACTCATAACATGAATACCTTCATTTTCCAGAGAGTCCTATTCGACTGGGTGTACTTCTCTGCAGCGACTAGATAAACTGTGAGTGTAATTTGCATATCTCTGTCAGTAATGGGTAAAAGTAAAAGTAATTAAATGCATATAGTGTATTTCTTAAATATGTGATCTCATTAAATTGATGACTATATTACCCTTTTTGTTGTAGAGAAAAAACATAGGTGGTCATCTCACCTTTGACCCAAGTATATGAGGAGTGTGACTTGGAGCCAAGGATGTGAACTCTCACACACTGCTGTGAGACACAATTAGTTTTAATCCCATGCCCTCCCATCATACTTGCTATTTCTCACACATTGTTAATATTCCTTCTTATATCTTCTCTTATAACAATTCTTTCAACAATTATAGAACAGTCTCCCACTGAATCAGCAACTACAGCTAGAGTGAAAGAAAGCATGTTAACTAGCTAGTAAATCACAAATGGTCCGTGTGTGCATTAAGTCAGGATGTGGACTTGTAGCTTGTGTGCAAATTCACTACTCTTTCATTATTCTGGAGGCAGCTTTGCCTCTGAGGCAGAACAAACACAATTGTTTATGGGTTATGGGTGGATGCATTGGACTAAGAGGTTAGAGTATTATTTATGCATGTCTGATTGCAATAAGCATAATGTAACAATGTATTTTACATAGCGCTGAATTAATTTTTAAAGAACTGTTATCAAATGTATGGGTCATGTATTCCTCAGAGCTTTATAAATGGATGAAATGTGTGCAATTCAGTTTGAGATTTAGTTTATTGTTTTTTTTTTATTCTTTTTTAATTTCTTTGTTGGCTTGCTTTTTGTGCACAAAAACTGTCAATAATGCTTCATTAATGAACATGAGCATTAAAGCTGTGTTTACATGATGGATTTAAAGACATGCCTCAACATCATGGTACTCTCCATGATGGCATGCAGAAACAAAAGACTGGATAGAAGCTTTGAAATGCTGCCTTAGAAACTAACTACAGTGCATTTGCTACAGTCTTATTCCAAAATATTTTTTTTCTAATTTCATTTTTCCCTGAAACATCTACACACAATACCCCACAATGACAAAATGAGAGAGGTTTGTTTGAAATCTTGGCAAATTTATACAAAAAATCAACTTTTGTCACCAAGAAAACTTCTCTCACTTTGTCATCATGAGGTATTGGGTGTAGATTTTTGATGGGAAAAAATTAATTTAATAAATTTTGGAATAAGGCTGTAACATAACAAAATGTGCCAAAAGTGAAGCACCATGAATACTTTCCAGATCCAGACTGTAACTAGTTTTCTGTGCATGTAAAAAAAAAATAATTTCTTCAAAACAACAAAATCTCATATTGAATTGCTCAACTTTTATACAATGCATCCTCATATATTGTAAGGATGGGTGGATCGATACCGAAATATTGATACTTCCAATCCATCGTGTTTACTTAAAAGAATTAGTCCTGGCTTGAAAATATAAATATCATTTATTTATTATGTAGAATGGACGTGTATCTTATCTCTCAGTGAACTCTCAAAGAAAATAAATTGCTGCCATAAATAATGATGGTCTGTGAAGTTTATCAATTATAAAGTGTTTAACTGAACATACTGAACATCAAATTTTAACATTACTGAGGTTTGTTTAGAGATATTTAGAAAGAAACAGAGAAACACAGATTTCTGAACGTTTATTTAATATTTGTGTAAAACTTTAATTATTCAATCGTAACAAGTCAGTGGTATCGTCCATCCCTAACATACAGCTATGAGGAGCAGATATATGTTTCTACTAGTTATTTTAATCGGTTACTGTGTCACCCAATTCAGGCCTGTAAATCATGAGGTTATAGACATTAGCAAAGTTTATATATGAAACAAATCTATATTTCACATTTAGCTCTGCTTACTAACTAAGCAGTAGTCAGTCCTAACAGTAAGCTATCCTCATCCGTTTATAGTGTGTAGCTGTGAACTTTGCTCTCTGTGCTGATCAAATCCCACCAAGTGAAGAGCAAAGCTGGTTGCTGTTAACAGAGAAGGCCTCTTTAACTGCTGTGTATGCGGTATCATATGTAATCAGAGTGCATTTTGCCATACACTTGGCTGGCCTGGTCAACAGAGCTAAATGCAGTCATCTACACAGGCATGTGTGCTTGTACTTCTATAATGAAAGTGAATGAAATCTGTGTTAATCATTGATCACAAAATGATCACCCCTAACAACCCCCACCCTGAACCTCACTCAAAAAAAACTTGGCAGCCCTGCATTCGTAATATGAAAGTCTGGCCCCTTGGAAACCATTGCAATGTGTGTGACTGCCATGAATAGATCTGGCATGATAGTGCAGACATTGCGCTAAGATTCCAGTTTCATTGCTCACCATTAAGTGTGGTGTCATTTGATATTATACCCTCTGAGCTTCACAGAGACTGTAAATAGTGATGTCTGATACAGGGACTCAATCAAAATCTCATCCAACTCATAATATGTACATTTATGCAATTCTTGAGCCCAGAATTTAAGCACTACTGATTTAATAACCTTGGTGTAGATAAAGTTTATCTACAATACAGTTTAAGATTTCGAATACGTAAGTGTAATTCCCAAAAACAATGTAAGTGACGTGTTGCTTTTCATGATAGTATGATATTCAAATGTTTCAGATGTAACCCTGTTCATTATGATTCATCTAATTTCTTTGTCTGGTGCTCGTTATCATAAACATAGATTACACTGCTCCCACTCACCTCTATAGGACCTGAGACATCACCATCCTTCAGGCATGACTCTGAAGCCAAGAGCCAGTAATCTGTTCCAAAGGAAAGGAGGATGAAAACTGCTGCCAGGGCACCAAAGAGCCCGGCAAAGAACAATGCCACACTCAACTTCATTCCACTTTTATCTCCTGTGCTGCGAACAGTTGTCAGTCCTCTCAATATATTAACTAAAGTCCTTGTCTTAGTTCTTTAGAAACAGCTAGGCTTCAAGGTTCCTCCACTCTGAGGCTGTGCTGGTGTCATTAAAATCCTCTTCTCTTGTATGTTTGAATCTGTGTCCTGTAGTCCTCTACCTTTACCACAGTGTTTGTGTCAGAATGGAACTACTGGATTGAGGATAGAAGAGAAAGGAAAGGGCTTCAAAAGCACACTGTGGTGTGGAGCCATCCCCCTTATGCTATTTTGGACTGCTGATTGAAGGTCCCTGCTGGCTCTCTTAGAGGAGTGGCTTGGGAATGGGAAAAGTATTGGAGGGTGGGGAGCTGATATGGACCAAAATATCACCTGCCAACTGAAGGCCACTCCTTAGTAATAGTTGGCAATTGGTGGTGGAGGTGGAATTCCTGACATCGTCTTAGACCAGCTGGCCACAGATATCTGTGAAGAACGCAGTGGTAGGTTACAAAAATTAAAGGCATCCTTGATTCACAGTTCTGTAGTGACAACCTTCACATAAATAGAACTACTCAGCAAAACAGTTTCTTTAGAATTCCACTAATGATTTCTGACTTGAAAGAGGAATTATCCATCCTCTGAAATGAACATTCTGAAAATATGTCTGCTTTCAAAAGGTGTACAAGGAATTGAAAATAAAAGCTCATTATCTGTGGAGTGGGGCATTTAGCAGAGAGCAGAGAAACCCGATTCCAATTAGCACTGTGCTGTGAGTGAAGATCAGAGCAGCAGAAGTGACAGAACTACTGCTTGAAGTGGAAAAATTGACGGTACTCTTTTTATGTATATGTTGACCCCTTGCTATTAAAAAATCTGCTGTTCAGAACTCATTATGTATCCAACAGGCCTTAATGCTGTTTGTCACACTGTCATTATTGATTTGAAACTAAAGGCTGTTAGTCTACTGTCTCACTTCTTTTAAAAAGAAGTATGAAGTTCTTAATTTGCTAACAAATTAGAATATTATTAGCACATTTTTTCTGAAGTCTGCTGTTAGCAGAACCATGGTTTACTGGCGGGCAAATAATGAATTTCTCTGACTGATAAAAGAAAAAAAATGGGCTACTGACTGACTGACTAACAGTGACTTTTACAAACTAAAGATTACTAATCTGTCATGTAAAGGAATGAAACCAGGCTGAACTGCCCTAAATTATACCAGCAGGGTAAAAATAGGAACCATTGTGTTCTGCAGAGTTGAAGGTGTTACTGTAATATATAATATAAAATTAACCTATTCATGTTCATTGTCTGCACAGAGAGGAACACCTGTGAATATGTGAAGAGGTACATCACAGTAAAATGAGCACACTCATTCATTTAATACTGAAACATAACTTACGCTGAAATCACTTTTTGGGGGAAGTCCCACCCTGCCATGAAATTAAGATTCTGATTATCTCGCTCTATGAGTTTGACTCCCTATTGTCTCAAGCAGCCATGCTCTGGTGTTTAGGGAACCAGCCTTGTCACTGGAAGGTTGCTGGTTTGAATCCCTGAACTGGCAGGAAATGACTGAAGTGCCCTTGAGCAAGGCACTGAACTTCACTGCTCCCCGGGTGCTGCCCACCGCTCCGGGCACATGTGCTCACTGCCCCCTTGTGTGTGAAGTAAAATAAAACAGACATTCTGACTGGTTCTGCTGTAGAGCATGACTCTTCCTGTTTGTGTGGTTTAGGGAAAGTGGATTCTTATAGTTATAATGCTCTGTTTCATTCTTAAATTTGTATTCTCTTCATTATAAAAGCAATACAGATATGCAGCTCTGTGTAAATAGTCTGGTATAGAGTAGACTATTTATACAGATTATACAGATAAAGGGGATGTAATTTTCAAATTGATGCAAAAATTAATAGTAATATATACAAATATGTATATATAAAGAATAATAAAGATGGAAAAAGTAGGAACTATGCAAAGAAAAAGGAAAGACATTGGTAAAGCCTTAAAGAGTGCAGCACACACATCTTAGTAAATTAGCTAAATTTCTTAAATTTATCATGTGTTCCTCAGTCATGAAGTTATTACTGAATTCTGAATTTAGAACCTGCACTGTATTAATCCCCCTCTTGGTGGCTGTAATTGACCACCGTACTGAACCAATTCGCTGTGAGGGGAAGGCCAAAGCACAGCCTCCAAAAGCCTTCCCACACAAACAATGAGAGAGTTTTCATATTCCCCAACATATTCTGATTCAGATAGATACAGCTGTTGTGATGTAGATTAGATAGATAGATAGATAGATAGATAGATAGATAGATAGATAGATAGATAGATAGATAGATAGATAGATAGTTAAACAGTGTGTCAGTGAGGATAAGAGGCAGAAAAAAAAACATCTGTGATTAAATACACTAATCTGTAAATAAGTGTATAAATCAGTCTTTATATTTTATCTGAATGGTTTTGTGACTCTTTATTTGTGTATGTACTCATTGTTTATGTGCCTTTATTATTGTTGTGATTTATTTATTTCCAGTTTAATTAAGTATACATTAGGGGTGTTTTGTCCTCGTGCACAAGTCAATGAAATAAGACAATGTGTTTCAATGGGGAAGTTTGGGACAGTACCACGAGGGAGAAGGGGTGTCTCACAGATGAATACTGAGTGACACTCTCCGGTCACACTTTAGCAGTCTATCTGTTCTTCTAACTGAGACTTTTTGTCCTCATAGACAGAGTCAGTGTGCTGTCGGAGGATAGGGCTCTGGTTTGGTGGGGTTCAGTGGATCAGAGATCTGGACCCCCCTCTGAGTGAAATGGTCTGATCCGAGCGGTGACGCTGAGACTGTGTGAGGTGAGCGCAGTCCGCGGCGCTTCCGTGTGGGTCGAGCTGAGCAGAGAGGAGAATGAACAGGTCAGCATGTAGTATTTATCACAAATCCAGGATTATAAGATGTGTATACGTGGTCGGATTTATGGTGAGTATCTGTTCTTTCTCTGTCACACTCTGTCACTCTCTTTAAGGCTTTCAGTGACTGATAGTCTGTCTTTTCTTTTGCTCTTCCCTATAAAAGAGAAGTAAACTGATCTGTAGTGATATCAGGGCTTTTCCGTGTCGAGGACACTGCAGCAGGACGAGTCCACTGTCCCAGTCTAATCCCAGCTCTCCATAAACAAGCTCAGTGACATGATAGATAAGAGTCAACTTTCACTTTTGTGTTCATTAAAATCCTTTTCTTAATCCTTTTCGCTTGAGCAACCTGAAGTTCCTTTCCATCCATCCCTCCATCCATCTATCCATCCCTCCATCCATCTATCCATCCATCTGTCCCTCCATACATCACCCATCTATCTCAAATATCCATCTCTCCATCCCATCCATCCATATCCATCTTTCTCCTTCCATCCATCATCATATATTCATTCATTCTTCCCTATCTATCTATCTATCTATCCTATCTATCTATCTATCTATCTGTTTATCTATCCATTTATCCATCATTCATCTATTCCTTTATCTATCTGTCTATCTATATCCATCTATCTATTTATCTCTCTTTGTATCTATCATTCTGTCCATCCATATCTTCGTTCATCCACCTATAGATCTTTCTATCTATCTATCTATCTATCTATCTATCTATCTATCTATCTATCTATCTATCTATCTATCTATCTATCTATTTATCTTGCATTCCATATATCCATCTATCCATCCCTATATTTATTAATCTATCTATCTTCATTCATCTATCTATCTATCTATCTATCTATCTATCTATCTATCTATCTGTTTATCTATCCATTTATCCATCATTCATCTATTCCTTTATCTATCTATCTATCTATCTATCTATCTATCTATATATCTATCTATCTATCTATCTATCTATCTATCTCTTTAATACACTCTCACATTCACTCAGTGTCTTTCTCGAATTGACAGAATTAAACTGTTAGTTTAATAGGAAGTACCGTGACACTGGTAGAAGTACGGTGTGACTTTAATCAGGGCTGGTTTAATCCTGTTCAGGTTCTCAAAAAATGTTGCTAAACAGGCTGTGGAGTTGTATGGCCAGTTCTCGTTGTGAGATCGTTGGAGTAGACTGTACAGGGTGTACTCTACATACAAAACGATGAACACCTTAAACTCCTTAATTTCCCTGAGGGAACCCTCCCAAGGGATCAGTAAAGTTCCATCCTTCAGTGCCTTACTGTCATTACTAATTCATAACTTCCTTATCAGTGACATACAAGTTACTGAACTGTGTATATTGTTCATTGTCATAGTCATAAGTATACTGTAATACGTCTAAGGTTGTAACACTGGTTTAAATTTTGGAATATAGGATTTGAGTATTGGTATACTGAAATACATTGTATATCATGTCTGTCCTGCAAAAATGGCAGACTTTACTAGAGAAGAAAAAAAAACCTTCTAAATATTATTAATAAACATTGTTTTGAGATTCTGGTCCATATTGACATGATTATGTCACGCAATTCCTGCTGATTTTTTCAGATGTGCTTTCCTGTTACGAGTCTCCTGTTCTACTGTATATACCAAAGGTGTTGAATTGGCTTCAGCGCCATCTAGCACCAACTATGACATCAGATTTTCTTCTCCCTTTGTTCACATGCACATTACCTGAAGCACTGCACTGCTGCCATAGGACTGATTCATTCATGATGATTAATTAATTGCATGAATACGTGGATGTACAGGTTTTCTTACTAAAGTGCTCAGGCAGTATATTTTGAAGTAAAGAGTGCTTATCTGTGTTGAGCTAAAAAGTAGCCTATTAAGCAAATTTGGCAGTGAAGATAACTGACTGATTAGCTATATTGATTGAACGTTTTACAAGCATTGTAGAGCAGCACACATATAGACATCTGGTGCCATGCAGTATATATTTATATATCCATGATACGCATTGTCACTCATCAGTGTCTGATTTCTGTACAGGACCTGTTTGGGGTCAGTATGATCATCCCTCTGCTGAGTCATCATGTGAAAGCATTAGGAGCCAGCCCTACAGTAGCAGGAATAGTTGGTAAGATTCTCTGACCTTGAAGATTGTATATAATATGAGCAGGTAGTGCAGTCATTCATAAATTACTTTCTCAACCCTCAGTTTTGTGCTTTTTAGATTTTTTGGTAGGAAAACTCCTACCAATGTACGCTATCTTTATGAATATATTCATCAGCTATAAAAATGACAATGTAATTGCATTAAACAGCTAAAGACTTTTTTTCATTTGTAATACTCATTGAGAGAACAACGGGATGTTCAGTAATCTAAGGCAGTGTTTTAGGGAAAATGTGTCTGGAAATGACCTTTTTTAGGAATTGGATCATATAATATCATATTGCTGACATTTTAGAATGACATAAAAAATACGAATTACTAATTTTGCAAACCATGAGTAATACATGTATCACCGAATACCCTGCTGAAAAAAAACTGATCGGCCTGATCAGCTCAACTTCATCGATTAGATTATTTATTGACCAGTTTAGGGACTATTGCTTGAGTTTGATGGTTTAGCTGGTCAACAAGCATAATCAGACCAACCAAACTAAACAACTTTTATGACCAAATTTGACCAAGCAGCTTGGCCAACATAACCAAGAATGGCCAGTATCAATTAAAGCATACAATATGCTGGTCAAGAGCTGTTTAACCAGCTAATGTACTAGTACAGAGTATGTTTTCTTCAGGATGACCAGTTTTTCTGAGATCACCTGAAACCAGCTACCAGCAAAAGCTGATCTTGAGGAGGATTTTTCAGCAGATTAGTGAATTTTTGAGAATCATTGTTTTAATGTATTAATTGTGATACACCTCAGTTGTGTTTTGATGTTGATGATTTTTTAAACATTGAAATACACACTGCAATCAAGGAGTCTTTTCTTGTGTTATACAGAACTTGGGATCCTCTGCTAAGTAATATTTGTACGTATGTCTTTCATAAGATGGACATTGATTGTGATCACAAGGTTTCAATTTCTTTGGTCAGTCCATCCTGAAATTACTTTAAAGCTGCATTCCGTGCGAAATCCATAATTTAATATCTGGCTGTATGGTCAGTTTCTAAGAATTTGAACCATTTTACACACAGACAAGTTAGCACTGATCTGGTAGTGATATATCCCTTTATAATCTTGGATTAAGAATGTGAATGTGCCTTTTAGTAAAGAAATAAAAAGGTACTTGTTTGTGAATTAGAATGCGTAACAATTGGATGTAAATTTGGCAGGTATGTATCAATAGGTTTAAAGCACATAAAAAATTGCTGACAATTACACAAACCCAAAAAAAACAACAACAGTGACTTACAGGAGAATATAGAATTACTCGTATGTCACTGTGAGACTCGAGACATTTGTTATTTGAACAAAGCCTTGTTCCACTGTCTGCAGATGGGCAGTATCCATGGTTACCTTAAAGCTAACCTAAGCTGACCGGTTTTAAAACACAATGGGATAACACCACTAAGACTTCAGAATAACAAAACAGCCAGATTCTGCTAAACAATAGTATGCGATGCTGTGCTGTAGCACATGGATTCTGGGAGAGACGTCACATTGCTGTGAACAAATCCAGCAAGTAAAATGAACTCATTATTCATAAACCAAAAAAGAAAGTTTGTTGTGAAGTCATGTGATACAAGGAGTCCTAATGGGGTCGGGTAATTGGCACTTCCAAATTGGGATGGAAATTTGGGGAAGGAAGGAAGGAAGGAAGGAAGGAAGGAAGGAAGGTAGGAAGGAAGGAAGGAAGGAAGGAATATGCAGGGTAGGGGATCCTCCTGGACCATAGGTGAGAAACACTGTTCTACATCATCTCTGTGACTATTGATATTCTAAATAATAATCAGCTAGACTGTGAACCAGTTGAAAACCAACACTGAGATTAAGCAGAAAAAATAACATAAAATAAATATAACTTTGTTTAATTTTTATGTTACAGGGTCCACTTATGGGGTTTTACAGCTTTTCTCCAGCACTGTAGTCGTAAGTAATGTTTCACTACTGTCCATCACTGATCATTTGCTCCACTAAAACAGATATTTTATCACCATAATTTATGTGATTAATCAAAAAATCTTGCTATAAACACATTTAATGTGCGCTATATAAAACAGATTTAACAATCTATGAACGTTACTGTAAGACACATATGAGAGCAGATCGGTTCAGCAGTCCCTGGACGCCTCCTCTCCACTCCAAATTGGTTTAAAACTGCAGGGTCATGAGGCAGATTAAGAAGTAAAGGAAGCGTTTGTTTTTCCTTGGATGAGGAGCACAGACAGGGAGGAGAAAAACAGCCCGAGCTCTGTGAAACGCTTGAAGCCGACAGGCAGAACACAGCAAATTCAATTGGGCCCTGATTGCATTATGTCAGCATGTTTAGTATGTGTGTGTCTAGTGTAGTGTAGTGTGTGAATATGTGTGCGCGTGTGTCATATCTACCATTAATGAAAGCTAGTATTGGAGGCGCCTACAGGCACTCTGCTTAGGAACTGAGCTGTGGAATTTGTCAAGCGGAATCCTGTACATGCATACAGAGACAACACGGGACTCAAATAAGTTTTCTATTTAAAAGCAGTTTTATCAATTAGATCAGACTTTTAGAGCAAGTTGAAAAACACTTTCCATTATCCTTCAGAATGCCTTATTAAATATGACATTTCCTGTATAGCAGTCTTTACAACACACAAAGCCTTTGTTTCCCTCATGCATTCTGTAACCCAATGCAAAACAATACTGAGATATCTGACCCTGAGAATGTTAAACTATTTCTGATGAAAAAAGAGAAGTCATAATATCACTTGTGCTGATCTCTTTGTATACCTTTTAAAGGGCAGCTGGAGCGATGTAGTGGGAAGGCGTTATTCCTTGCTGACATGCCTTCTGCTCAGTGCTTTCGGATATGGCCTATTGGGGTTGTCCACTAGTATTGCCTTGTTTGTGCTGGCCAGAATACCAGTGGGTGAGTTATGGACTGTTTTATTATGAATATTTTCTTATATAGATTGATTGATGATGTTGATGATGATGATGATGATGATGATGATGATGATGATAATAATAATAATAGTGTGATTTCTTTATTTTTATCTTGATTTAATTGGTGGATTATTAACACAAGTGCTGTTCTTCCTTCACAGGGCTTTTTAAACATTCCCTGTCCATCTGTCGAGCCCTTTTGTCAGATCTTGTTTCAGAGACAGAGCGTCCCCTGGTGATGGGTCATTTTAATGCAGCTTCCAGTGTGGGATTCATTTTAGGTCCAGTGGTAGGAGGCTACCTCACTGAACACGAAGGAGGATTCTACTTGTCCTCGTTTGTCTGTGCAGCCATTTTCCTTATTAATGCAGGTATGTTTGTTGCTGAGACTAGAGAACAAATCTGGATTTTGAAACTGTTTCATGGCTCTCAACAATCGAAAATCGGCTCCTGATTTGAGATTAGGTTTAAATAATTATCTTCTCAGATTATCCTGTGGTGTGGGGTGTATATAGTCAAATCTCTACCCCTTCAATCCATCCAGCCACCAAATAGTAAATCAGTGTTTCTCAAACCTGTTTCTGTTGCCTTCCTGCTCCACATTTTAATGCATTACTTGCTTTAACACACCTCCAGCAACTCTGAACAGGTTTGTTAATTAGACGATTAGTTGAATCAGGTTTAATGGGAGCAGGTAAATTTGTGATAAATTTTATCTTGATATACAGTATATTGTTTGAGCTTATTATTGATATTATCAGTGCTTAAAGCACTCTGACCAACTGCATATTATATATAATTATAAACAATGAAATTACTTCTGTTTTAATTAGACAAAGTTCAGCACATTTTGAAATCACTGTACTCAGTGACAGTATTAGATTTTTTTTTTAGAATCCAGCTGTTGGTATATTTGTCTGCATGTCAAAATTGCACAATTAATATTGTGTATTGAGAAAATGTCTTTAAGCATAATGTAATATTTTATCATTTAATATTTTTGCATTTATTGTCACTATACTCATGTACAATGAGATAAAAAGCCACTTCGTTCACAGTGCAAACATGTACCATTAAATAAAATAAATTGTGCAAAATTATGCATAGATTTTAGGCTCTGTGACAATAACAGAAGAAATAGATATGGTGCTCTATACAGTTATTGGATATTTTTACAGTAGTAGTGGGTATTGAACTGAGAGACTGTAACTAGTTTAGTCATCTGTGACTCGCTGTTATCTGCCATGACTGCTTTTATCTAAACTTTATGAAGTTTGTTCATGACAAATCACAGTTTGTGAGAGACAGTACTGCTCTCAGGACTCAGGGGTGGGGGTGTAGTGCGGGCCTGGCATAAAATTTGCTATGGTGTAATTTTCCTTAAAATCAATTTTCATGTTATTGTGTAACATGTAAACGAACTGTCTGAGGAAGCTAACACAAATGCTCCTTTCTCTGGAATCACTCAGAATATATTGTATTCTTCCTCAGGTTTGGTCTGTATGTTGCCATGGAGTGAGACTCTTAATCACCGTATAGACGCTAATAGCAATACTAACAACAGCAAACCCTATGACAGGCTGAAGAACTGTTCTGATGGAAACCACCATGGCCACTCCCCTTCCACCACATCTCCTGGTTCTGCTGGAGCTTCCTGCAGGGGATGGAGGGATATGGCTCTTCTCCGGCCTGCTTGGCAACAGCTGTCATCCATGGTAGTGCGAATCCGCATGGTGGCCTCCTCAGACATGTGGGACGTCTTTTTGGTGCGTCTGTTAATGGCTGTAGCTATAATGCTCTACTACAGTAACTTCTCGCTGGCTATGGAGGAGCGCTTTGATCTCAAGCCCAAAGCGACTGGCTACTTGATCAGCTACAGCAGCATGCTGGGTGCTCTCGCTGGTTTCCTGGTGGGACCTGTCACTCATGTCTATGGCAACAACATGTCTGCTCTCCTTCTACACTCAACTGTGCTCACATGCTTGCTGATTTTGCTGTATGCCACTGCACCTAGTGTGTGGCAAGTTCTGCTCTCCTCCACCTTCTTTGCCATCTCCACCACCATCGGACGCACTTGCATCACAGACCTGGAGCTGCAGCGAGGCGGTGCACAGGCCAGCGGGACCTTGATAGGGGCAGGTCAGTCAGTAACAGCAGTTGGGCGTGTTCTGGCCCCCCTGCTGTCTGGTCTGGCCCAGGAGTTCAGCCCTTGTGGGCCACCCAGTCTGGGGGTAGTGCTCGCCCTGCTGGCTGTTGTTTTACTGCTCATCAGGACTCCAAAGTGGGACAGTAAAGTCAAGGAGAAGGAGAAGAACTCCTAATAGTGACTGTCAGAATATCAAAGGTTCACACAAGAAAGAATGGGCATTGCTGTGAATTTGGCAGTGATTTGTGTCTTTTTATAGTTTTTGACTATAATTAAAGTTAAAGCTATGGTTGTGATCTAAATAGGATCTATTACAGATCTGACTGAACCTATTTTGGGCTTGAAGCAATCACAGCAGTTTTATTATTCTGAGACACCGACATGGTCACCAGCAGAGCTGCCACCTGTCTCTGCAGATTCAGGTGGTCCTACAAGAAACTCAATGGCATATTCAGGAAACCACCAGCTTATGTTTTAAACCACATGCATAAATACCAAGACATGTATTTCCAGTGCCACTACTGGATACATTTCATGACGCACTGTAGAAAATAGGTATTAACCAGTCCAGCTGTATGTCAGCAACTGACCACATTAGTCACTGGAGTCACATTTATCTGATCCGTAGAGATCTATGCATTACAGGGAAACATCACTTTATGGACTGATTTTATAACCTCAATGAGGCATTAATCGGACAAAATCACTCTTTCTTATTGCACTTCCAAATAGGCTCTTCCTCTTTTATGTTCTATATGCAGATTGTACTGCCAAGGTCAGTGTTGTTGGTTGGCAGAAATTCTACGCTTAGATGTCATTTCATTTATTGCATTCTTCACAAAGACAATGTTTTTTATTGCTGTATAATGTAAATATATGAAATATGAATTTACAACCTAAACATTCCTCATTGCCCCTGAATGTAACAGATTTTTTTTATTAAATCCTAAATTAAAAGGAGATGGAAAAAATTAAAACATTATTTACAGTAAGCCTAGTTTTGGTGTGTTTGTTGACATACTAGTGCATGTCAGGAAATTTGAATAGTTATTGAATATTGTTTCATTTTTGTTCATAATCAAATTCAAACAAGTAAGCTGTATATTCTTGTTACATATATTGGCTTATTTCAATACGTTTGATCAGTATGTCTTATAACTCATATAAATCCAGTATCTCAAATTATTATCATAATTCATAAGATATATAAGACATTTTGCCACAGTGGACAGATTCTGAGCCCTGCTGGGACTTGGTATTTATACTGCTTGGGAATTTACACAGTTTATTCAAACGTGAAATGAAATATTCAAATACGTGAACATTCAAACTGGATTTAAAAGAAAAGGGTTTGAAATACTTAACTTTATATGTTATTAACTTTATTTGAGATTTTTACTTACATTATAAAAAACTAACTTTCATGTTAGCATGATGCATTTTCTAGTACGTGCAATTTCATGGGATACACTTTACATCCATTCATACTGTTCCAGATCATCCCTGTAGAACTATGCTCATTCCAATTACCCTAAAAGGTAAATTAAGAAATTAAGAGAAATACAAATAGGAAACATTATTTTATTTATTGTATTTAATGTATTTTAATGACGTGAAAAATTGACAATAGTTTACTCAACAAAATTCAGGTCTGGTTTTTCATAATTCAAACACCCTGTATTTAAAATTCCAAAATTTGTTCTATTTAATTAAATGTTGAATGGCAAAAACTAATGAAGAAATCAATTTCTGATTATTTTACTGTACAAGAAAAACATAAAACAGCCTAAAAATAAGCTGAAATAAATCCCAAAAATCCATTTATGCTTTCTGTTATTAGAGTTATAAATATTATATTATAACTCAGTAGTGCATTGTTGTCAGGTCACGCACAGCTCTTCAAGACTCACTTGTCCTGCGGCTTCGACAGAGACCTCCATAGCAAAGGTTTCTGTGATCCACCACTTCCTCGATCAGGGGGCTCTGGAGTCCATGTAGGTGATACAGACTGTTGCTCTTCACTCTCAGGGTCATTGTCACCAATGTTGGGTTTGCTTAAAGAGTTATAGCGCTGGTGTGGAGTTCGTGTCCTGGACTTGGTAGAGCTGGAGCTCAGGTGGGATGACCTACGTGACCTTTGTTCCTCCTTCACCTCATCCTCCATATTCATTGCAGAGTTCATTTCCTGGAGAGGGTCCAGCCTTGCCCTTTTCATGGAAAGTAGAGACTGTCTAGACCTAGGCCTTGCTGAACAGTTGTTGAGTTCTAAGGTAGTATCACCTTCACCTGAAAAACACCATATCTAAATTGGTTTCTTATCTGTCATGATCAAGACCTGCTTGTCCCATATCCATATCCACAGCCAAATATACTGTAAACTTGTAGAACTTCGAGGTCTTGGGTATTAGTAGGGTGGAACAAAAACCCACCACTTGATCTTTTGCTGCGTTTACAGCCTATTCCCTTATAGGTACTCCATTCCTAAAGGAGAAGATAGTATGTAAGGTTCTCACCACTTTGACAAAGTCTTTCTGTAGCATATGTGGGATTGAGACTCTGACCCAGAGGCAGAGAAAAGTACTTTTGGGACCTAACTGCTTCCTGGAAAAGCAAATTGAGAAAGCAAACAGAAAAGAAGGAAATAAGAACAAAACAATACCTCTAACAATGACTACTGTTATAACACCTATAATTGGGTATAATATCATATTGTCAGAATGCTGTGATGAAAACATTGTTCCTTACTGAGCCTTGGAAGCTTCGAGCTCTGAGGCTGCGTCGGATGCTAGTGTGACGTCTGACCAAAATCTCTCTGGCTGTGCTGTCGTTGGGCAGGGTATGCTTATTAGTGTAGGATACAGTCTGAAAGAGTTCAAGATAAAAAAATTTCCATTCAAACCTTAACTCCAGCTCATACCAGCATAATCAGTCCACTCGCTATCCACTTATTAGACACTGTAACTAGTTGGTCCACCTTATGTCAGCTGCTGAAGATTATCTGCTTCTGCACATTTTGTCTTAGTCATCCTATAGTCCTTCATCAGTGCTCACAGGACGCTGCAGACATAACACTGTTGGCTGGATATTTTTGGGTGGTCGACTATTCTCAGTCTAGTAATGACACTGAAGGGTTTAAACACTCCAGCAGTACTGCTGTGTCTGGTTCAATTCATACCAGCACAACACACACTGACACACAATCACCATGTGATTATTATAATTAAATTGTTTCCAGGCAGCTCTACTGCATAAAGAAGTTACACAGTTTCAATCTAAACTATCCTTCTCAGTGTCAAATAAAAATGCAAGCCCAGTGGAACTTAATTTTGAGAATATGGCAAAATGTGTGTGTGTGTGTGTGTGTGTGTGTGTGTGGGAGGGGTAGGTTTATTGTTGTGTCATGAATGGCAAGAGAAGTCTAAGAGACTGTTTAACTGACCAGTATATTATCTGAAAGATTTCGTTCCTGATAGAAGTCATCTCTTCCAGGATGACAGTGCCCCCTGGGGTTAATGAATAAATTCTTTTTAATTCCCCCGAGTTATAGAAGTAGGTGTCCCAATACTTTTGCCCATTAAGTATGGACACAAATCTAAATCAAATAAAAATTAATTTGTATAACACTCTTCACAACTGAAGTTGTCACAGAGCAGCTTCACAGAAATTAAGAAATAAAAACCTGAACAACAGATGAACAAAGGTTGAGTGATCGATCCCCTAGTGAGCAAGCCAAAGGGTGACAGTGGCAAGAAAAACTCCCTCAAAGCAGAAGAAACCTTGGGAGGAACCAGGCTCACAAGGGGGAGGATCCATCCTCCTCTGGTCAAATTACTTATACATAGTTATTTAGGGGACACTGAACCCCCACACCTCTGATCTATTACTTGGGTACTGAAGTAATGTTAGTTTGCTGGTGGACATAATAGTAACAGTACATTTCTACACAGTTGGTGATGGTGGGTGAGCAGCTAGTCCATGGCAGGATGGGAAACTAGTCCAGATCCAGTAGCCAGAAGGTGGAAAGCCAATGTAAAGTTGTAGCAGGGGAGGCTTGGGGTCCTACACATTTTCCAAAAGAGTGCTTAGATCCAAATGAACAGTTACTAGAGCAGGTGGCCAACAATCTTAAGATGAGACACTTGCCACTTGATTAATATTGTATCTGATCAACACACAAAGTTAACCTAAACATTGGTCAAACTTACCCTCTCTCTGATCTTGTACATGTTCTTGGACAAGATTTCATGCATGGTGATCAGATCAGATGCCAAGAATGTTTTCTTGGGTTTATAAGAACTCTTATTAGAAGTCTTCTCCTCACTAAACAAAGAGGACAAATAACGTAATGTTTATCTTCCCCACCTTTACTTTTATGCTAAACATCTGAGACATATAGTAAATAAACAGAAAACAGTATGGAAAGTAGATATACTGCAGTGAAATGAGTGAAGGTGCTGCACTGATGTCACCAGCTATTGTGTCCAAGACCTCCATGGCATTTTGAAGCTCCAGTTTCTTATACAGAGCCACAATGCTCGATTCAGGCCGGTTATCCCGGATCAAAATCTTACGGATAAATCGATTATTAAACCTCATAAACCTGAGAACAAACAAGATAGGTCCCCACCTTCAGTCACATAGTGAATAACAAGTCATGTGCAAATATTCAACTGAAGTAACTGAACTGAATTCATTGAACTGGTAAGCAACAAATCCAGTGTGAATTACGATAACATAACCTTTCAAAAGATATTTTTTACTGTGGACTGGAACATCACAATGGAAATAATTTGGTCAAGTACAGCAGGAAATTACAGCAGGTCTATAGTCCAGTGAATAACATGTATCTCCAAAATGGCAACATTACAGGGCAGAATGCTTTCAACTGAAGTTAGTGTAAACTGAGAGTGATTCATTGTAATTTAGAGCGTTGGTTTAATTCATCCAGAATTATTTACACTGTGTAACCTATGGGTTCAAACATGGAGAAAAATAAAAATGGACAAAAATGGAGATACATGGTTTTCTTTGGACAGCAATGATATGCATTAACAACATAAGAAGATGATGGGTATGTAAGGATGTTATTAATAAAGATTCTAACAGCACTCACTGGACAATAATAAGTTGTATGCATAAACAACTGTGTTTTAATGAAATGGAAACCACTGTACAATATGAATGTGATATAGTCCAAGTATTACACACACACATATTTAGTCTATAATAGAGATTAATAAAATAATGCATGAAGGATTCTTAACTATGCATTGTACATGTTTATTTTGTATTTCTCTTCCTGTGAGTTCATCAGCTTGTCAGGGTCCTAATACTTACTTATCTTTCAAGGAATGGTGGCTCCACTGTCCACAAAGATCCTCTATACCCGCAATGATATGTTCCATCAGCTGAAAAACAGGGAAGCTTGATTTTAGGGGCAAAGAACAATGAGTTTTTCAATTAAAACCTCTCTGTTCATCAACATCACATTCAAGTGTCAACAAAAATACTCTGATTGCTTACCCTTGTGTGAATCTCAACATTGATGGTGCCAAGATTCCGATTAGTTTTCCGTACATTCATCAGTTCAATAATTGGCCTTATACTGATACCCTATAGATTTAAAAGGAAGGAAGTTAAATACCTTTATTTTCATTTGACAATCAACTTTCATTTTTTCAATCCACTGTAATATTTATTACAATCATTTTGTGGTTACTTCATTGTTTTCTGAATGACTGATAATACTCTGTGTAGCCCATTATACATTTACTTTGCTAATGTCAAAGCCTCAAATGTGCTTTGACTGGTCATTCTGGTCATCCATTCACTGGAGATCAATTACGTGTGCCGAAACTGCCTCACTAGTTCTGTTCTGTATTTTGAGTGTTAAACTGGGTAAGATGATGAATCTTTAAAAAATTACCTGGATGAAGACTGTGAAGACTATTATTGCAATAGTGGTTGTGACAAAAAGTTTTTTACGAATAATAGTATCTGGTAGAGTATAGGCCAAAGCAAATGTTATGGCCCCTCTAAGGCCACCATAGGCAAGACCAAACTGATCTTTACTGTTGAAGGGAATGGTGCGGAATGGATTAATAATCTGTGTTAAGACCACAATGCCTGAAAGAAATAGAGGTTCAAGATGTCAGTGGAAAAATCTCAGCAAATTGTAATTATTATTAATATTGACCTTTTTTATCATAATCATATTCAAAAATTCTAACTGCTATATATTTTACAAATAAAGTGATATATTTCAAGATTTTGTTTTAATTTTGATACTGATTTGAAATTTAGCTGAATTTAAATATCATGATAATGTGAGATTCTGGATTTCTAATTTTCATGAGCTATAGTAATAGTAATCAACAGCAAAAAAAGGTATGAAATATGTCACTTTACATGTAATGAATATAAAATCTGACTTTTTATATGAAATAATGAACACAAATTAACCTTTTCTGCAATATGCTAATTTTCTGAGATGCACTAGTGTATATGAAAGAGATAAAAGATTGAATGCTCAACCTATCCTTAACCAGGGGTAGGTTATCTTGGAACTGAAACCTGCAGGAAGGTAACTCTCCATGAGCAGGGTTGGTGACCCCTGGTCTTAAGATTGCTATTCTTTTGATGTACCAATGTTTAACAATGTCTGTATGTATTTGTTAATATTACTCAATGAAGCAGTCCATGTCCTTTCTAGCTTATTTTTTAACCCAACAAAACAAAACTAAATTTAAATTTAATCCCTTACCTAGGCCTCTCCAGATTTGGGCAAACAGTATGGTGAAAAGGATGTAACCCCAGTTCCACTCATGTTCAGTCGTTATGGTAACAACACCCAGGAAGAAGAAGATGAGTGTCTCTGACACAGTGCCAAGCATTTTGATAACATGGCGAATAGTGGTGCATGAGCGCTGGGACACATTCTCCTCCACATAGTACTTCATAGTCAAGGCACATGTCACAATGCTGAAGATATTATGATATAAGAGACAAAAATCATAAGTTACTATACTGTTTATATAAATATGTGTGTGTCATTATTTCACTCACGCCATGATGCTGGAGATGGACAGAAGTTCAGCCAACAGGTAGGCCAGGTAGCTGTACATGAAGATGAAGAGAGGCTCGATCTCTCTCACTTTCCTGGTAAAACGTGTGGTGAAGGCTGCCACAAAGCCAAACACTAGGCCAAAGAGCATACCGCCCAGGCCCACCAGAAAAAATCGCAAAACACCTAAAAACACATCAGCAGCATCCACCACCGGCAACTCTGCCACATGGTTAAAGAGATTATACAGCACCTGAGCAAAACAAAAGACACACATGAGAGACTATTTCATAAAAAGACAGAACCAAATAGTGACACTCAAGAGTTGCAATTACAATAGGTAAGATTTATTAGGACATAAATCATTCTATTGATCTGCTGCACTTTGACAATCCTATAATTCTACATTTGGTACACTTTGAAAGAAATCTACACTCTTACTATGCTCCAACTCAATCCTGTGTAGAAATCTAAAAGTTCTACAAAGTGTTCTTTAAGTGAGACCACAGAACAACCACTATAGTCTCTATAAAGTATCATTTAAACCTTCAAAGGTTTCTTCACACATGTATCTATGTTGAATCAAAAATACACTCACTGCCAAACAATTATGCACCCAGAATTGCTGCAAAACCTCCGCTGATATGTAAATGAGTACATCCAAACAGAAGCTTGAGAACAGGCCTCAAGTATGGAGGCCTTGTGGTGAACACCTCAATCCTGACTTTGCTGTGGGGCGACACAAAGTCCTGACTGCTGCTGTGATGATCTGTGATCTGGTGAGCATACTACAGTCAGTCATCCCTAGTAGTGATACGAAGGACGCTAACAGCTCGGCAATATGTGCAGGAGATCCTGTAGCCACATGTTGCCTCTCATGGCAGGGCTTCCAACTGGCATTTTTCAGCAGGATAATGCTCACCCACACAGAGCAAAGGTTTCCAAGGAATGTCTCCATCAGATTGCAAAACTTCCTTTTATCACCAATTTCGCATTTATGGGACCAATCTGGATGCCAGCTTTAGCAACCTAAAAGTGTGCAGAATCTATTTATCTGCACCATCCACAGACAAATGTACCTCAGGATGGCATAAAGAACCTATATGCATCAATGCCCATCCATATCTAATCTTGTTTCCAGGCTAGAGGCGGCCCAACAGGGAACTAGAACCTCTTTCAACTGTAGTATTCCCCAGTAAACATATCCTTTTGCTCTAGTATTGTAATTACTTACATATATCATCGCTATATTAACATGTAAAATCATTCAACTGTAACTCATTCTTGCTGTGTTATTTTTTTTGCCTTTGAGTGAAGTTCTTCTAGGAAATCGCTGAGCACCTTTGTTGCGCATTTGTAACTACTTCTTGACATGCCTGATAGTGATGCCTGATATGGACAAATGTTCACATTTCTCAAAAAATGCCATCATTATAAAAAAAACATTCTATTATTAAAAAGTATTATCTTTTAAACTGTTCCTGAACAGGTATTTCTGTATCTGCAGGTATTTTCCTGGCTTGACTGAAGAAACATTTTCTCCTGTCTTTGTCACTGCATCATTGAAACTCTGATCCTAGGTGGCAACCACACCTGCTCTTACGTAACCAAATGTTTGCCCTTGTTGTCAGATACTGTGTGGGAAACAAAAGCTTTCCATACAAAGGTAGGCACAGCATTGCTCTCACAGGGTGACAGAGAAAGCTTTGGGACAGATATTATACATACACAAAGAAAGGTCAAATACCACACCAATTTTTGTGTTCAGATTTTGTTAGATGGAGTGGAAATTTATGACATCCATTTATGTTGTTTACCTTTCTTTTGTTTGTTATAGCACAAGGTAGAAAGGTTAAGCTAATAAGGAGATTAATCGTGCTGTAGCGTATGTAGAATGGCATCTGGTTCAAATAATCTCTGCACAGCCTGATACTAGACAACTTGCATAAACAATTCTTTAAAAACAACCAAATATTTAAATCATTTTCTTTAACAACCATAAACTGTAATCAGAAAAACAGTACCTACGTTTTACATACTGCATATACACTGATTAACCATAAAAATTATGGTTATTCTTGTTTCTGCTTCTTCTCACTGTCTTTCTTAACAGCTCCACTGACCATAGGAGCACTTTTAGTTATAAAATTACAGACTGTAGTCAATCTGTTTCAAGGTCAAGACCCCACATGGTCACCACAGAGCAGGTATTATATGGGTGGGGGGTCATTCTCAGCACTGCAGTGACACTTACATGGTAGTAGTAAGTGAATGTGTTTTGAACTGGTACTAGTGGATCAGACACAGCAGTGCTGCTGGAGTGTTTAAACACTAAGTCCACTCCACAGAAGCTTATCTGTTGCAGTGAGTGTAGAAACAAGGAGGAGGTCATAATGCCATAATACATCTATTCATGCGTATTTCAGCCTGGCAGCCAATACAGAAACAATTTACATTTATCAGTCTTACAACAAAGAAACATGAAGAAAACATGTGAAAAGCAAAGGAGAGTATGTAAAATTAAATGAAATTATGATTGCATTTGGGGAGCAATGTGAACACATGTACCTCAGGAACAAAATTTAATTACAAGGAAAAAGTGGAATAAGGGCCGTTATAAGTTATTTGAAAGACAATCCTCCAAAGTTAGAAACAAAAGTGGTGCCTCTAAGTGTCAAGGAAATGTCATTGCTCACAAAGAAACCTGTGCTATCAGTTCAACTCCTACTCACTCCAGATCAGAATGATTGTTAGGCATTATGCAAGACTAAACAAGGCCATTTCTTTGTCTGTATGAGTCTAACCAAATCCGATCTTGACTGGTTATGACCTGAAAAATGTGACTTTACAACTTCACTCACCACAGTGACGGCATCATTAAACAGAGATTCACCAAAAGCCACAATGTAAAGCTGCTCATTGATGTTCACATCCTCAAACACAGCGAGCACTGCCACTGGATCCACAGCTGAGATGATCGAGGCAAAGAGCAGGTTCTCTTGCAGGTTGATATCCTGAACACCAAGGGATTGGATCTGGCACACGCCGTAAAGACAAATACCAACACCAATGGAATTCCACAAGGTGCCTACAACAGAAAACCACAGCACCGTGCCCACGTTTTCAAAGAAGGACTGAGTGGACATGAAGTAGGCTGAGTCCAGGACAATGGGAGGCAGCATGTAGAGGAAGAAGACACTGGAGGTGAGGACAGCTGGAGGCTGTTCATGCACAGAGTGCATAATGGCTCCCACAATAAGGCCAATAGAGATAAGCAGGCAGGTCTCTGGCACCCAAACTGTGATTTTATGGTACACATGGAAACCTGTTTACAAAGGGAAAGAAAAAAGGTTATATATCTATGGTTTATTCACACTTTCAAAACAAATATTAAGTATTAAGACTTATTGTTAAGACTGTTTTAATGGAGTTGTATGAGAGTTTGAGTGTCTAGAGTTTATCATAAACATGTTAATTAGAATCCATGTGATAGTTAAAAGAGGATACCTTTTTTTTCTGAAAATGATTTTGCTTGTAATATGCAAGAAAACTATGTTTATGACATGATGTCTTCTGATCCATGTCAATTTTTCACCGCAAAATTGTCTCTCTTAATCATTTGATAAAAGACCAGCAAATTTTTTGGTGGAAAAACCAAACGCAGATCTCTGGATCGTCCACTGACCAGCGGAACATATCTATTAGTAAATAGTTACTATTGTTACTACTGATAATTGTAATTATTTTTATATGTGAACAGTTAAACAGCATTCACACATACACTAAGCTACCATACATAACTTGAGTGCATGCTATTGGTGTGAACAATATATACTATATTCAGCTTTGTTATCATAATGTGGGCATGTACAATATTCACATCACAAGACATGTAAGCCAAATTTAATTAAATGTTCAATGTTCAAATGTTTTTGCTGCGTGATACAAAACTAAAATTACTTTTCTATAACAGATCAACTTCAGATTTTATCTGACCAAAATAAATTATTCTACTCCTGTCTTGAAATGATGCATAGAGGGCATTATTAATGTCACGATGTTGGATGACTTAAGAAAATTCACAAAATTCCTGTATTTTATAATAATGCAATATAAATATCAAAGAATATCACCATATCAAAATAATTTCTAATATTGTTCCACCCTAATTGGTATTATTAATTAATTAATTAAGTAAGTAAGTAAGTAATTAGTAATATTAATCATGTTATTGGCATAGTGGACCAGAGAAAATATGCAGGCAGTTATACTGGATCGCTATTGGTGTTTGTTATACTCTTTCATTCTATTTCACATATTATCACCATTCAAAAACGTTATCTCTGCAATGTTTACAGGAGAAAGAATATGTTCTAAACCTGTAATGTGAATTAATATATAGATTGTAGCACAGATTTTAACGTTTTGTTACTTTACTTTATGATTTATTAATAGTGGAAGGTTAAAACACATTTTTAATGGAACATGATTTGGTTTATATTGCTTATATTTTACTTACCACTGATTTTCAAGACTCTGACTCAATGGTACCAGTTTAAGTAAAAACTTTAAGTAAAAACTAATGAGTTATGAGTTTTAATAACATGTATATCATGTACACACTTAAAAATGAGGTTTGTTCCATGAAGAAAATGTTCTATATAGAACCGTGAACATTTAAAGAACCTTGTGCATGATTAAAAGTTTCTTTGCATTGTAAAGGGTTCTATATAGAACCTTTTTGAAAAGGTTTCTATATAACACCAGAATGGTTCTTCTATTGTTACAAACTACATCGTAATAATAGTAGAAGCCTTTTTGGAGCCATAGAGAACCCTCTACAACACATTACTCACTAATCTGTGTTCTTCCTTTCACAACCATTTTTTTACTGAATAACCTCTGAATGACCCTCATTTTTTTACGTGTACATGTACATGAAAATAAAGTCAAGTTTAAGTGACAGTTTATTCTTTACCAGTATTACCCTACAGAACCAGTCATAACCAGTGCTGAAATCAGTCTTATCATTATTAAATATACTTGATGGCTGAATGTTTGCTTACCTACTTTAGCAAACGAAGCAAGTAACACCCATAAAGTAATCTCAATGGGGATCTGAACACGAGGGTAGTTGATGGTGAACAGGGGCAGATAGGATTTCTCTGGTTCTGGAAACTCCTGAGGAGGACCAGTATCCACTGTTCCATGTGCTGTAGGTCTAGAAGGAGCTTTAGTAGTTGTTGGTTTGGGCGAAACCTCTGCGTTAGGTGCAAAACAGGGCAATGCCAGCAAAATCAAAACCATACAAACTGACTTCACTGACCATAAAAACCCCATTTTCTCATCCAACTCGAGCAGGACTGTAGATATTCTGTGTTCTTCTCTAAAAACTGAATTCCATCACATTCCTGGGGTGTTGTCCATAGTTAGTACTTCAGCATACTTCCCAAGCCTCCTTCTTCCCTCTTCTGCATCCTTGCTGTGTATGCTCACCTACCTGAGAGTCTCTGGTGGGGGTGGCCTCCTGCATGCACCTGATTGGATCTCAGCTTAGCTCTGTACGTCATTGAACGTCAGGTGAGACCCAGCATTATGCGCCCTTAAATCTTAGCTCCAATAAATCAGATTTGATGAGTTACTTCAGTGCGACATAACTGGTTTAGAGAAACATGAATTCTGTTTCTCAAAACTTTGCATGTGAATATGCAATTCAACCCTTAATATGCTGTTGGTTTTCCAGAAAACTGCCTTCACAACTGTTTTGTTC